>JAKELK010000067.1:0-350743 GCA_021525775.1 Lactarius deliciosus | reverse complement strand
CCTCGGCCCTCTCAAGATACATTGAGAACAAAGGCGCAGAACTGTCAGAGAAGGGGGCTCTCCCTCCGGAGCATGATTTTCCATAGTCGCGGTTGGGAACTGGTTATTGCCTATGTGAATCATGATGGTGAAATTGTGAGGGCAGACTCGGCGGAGTACATAGACCATTATTCCTACCTCTGTCCGTTGTGCTGTCTCGAAGCCAGTGGTACTGTTTTCGTTGGGACATCCGAGTACAGTAGGTGATATCGGATGGATCAGGGGATGGAGGTAGACTGACCGGAAGCAATCTCGAGGCTGTCGACTCAACCACCTAGTGAAGTTCTCTCTACTCAATTACACCTTACTTCGAGTTCTCTAGTCTTGTTCCAGGTGAAAGCGGCTGCTATCATGAAATTCAGGGAGGTATCGTAGAAACTATTGATTACGTGAAACTCAGGGAACGAGAGGAAGGATCCAAGAAAGTGTTCAACTCTACAGGTGCATATAAAGTCCTATTGGATTATACACATAGAGGACAGACCAGTAGCCATGGAAGATGGTAAAAAAACGAACCGGCCTTGCGGGGTTACGAGGAAGGGTATTTACGTAATACGCTTCCAAACGACCCTTTTCGCCTCAAAACCGAGTGTGTGATTCCGATGAGCCAATTTGCTGAACTGATACGTCACCCTTCGCCTTCGCGGGGGATAAAGCGGATAAAGTGTTAGATGACGGTGTTGGTGTTTGTACATCCGCAACCGACGGACGATCCCATACTAAGAATAAAGAGAGTTTACCATGTGAAGGAAGACTTCGGGTCATAGACGCCCTCTCATGGAATAGGTTGCGCGACATATGGGCCCGCAGCAAGAAGTGTTTGCGGAACAGGGATAGCTGGTCCAGGCGCGATGCTTGTGTATGTTGAGGACGCCTGCGGAGCGGAGTTGCACAGGACAGTGGGGGACGCGCCATGATGGACCAGGAATGCTTGGGCCTGGCTTTGTAGAGGAGGGGAAGGAGAGGGGGTGGGGAAGGCTATAGGCATGGGTGACGAAACTGGTCCATGTGAAGGGAGGATCGGCGAAGGAAGTGGGACAGGGGGTTGAGTGGCTTGTCCGAGCAGGTCTGACAGTCCACCAGAATGGGTAGGCTCGTGACCAGGAATAGTGCATATAGGGTATGACGTTATGACGTCCAGAGCAGCGTCACCGTCGTCGGTGGTGGCAAATGCTGTCGAGTGAGCGACTGTGTGTTCATGCAAAGCGATGTAAACCTTCCGGACGTTCTTGAGAGTCGCCAAAGAGACATTCTGAACGTTCAAGTGCTCGTTATGTTGCGCAACATGAACGAGCTGGTTCCACAACCCGCAGAACTCGTGCTGGAGCTCTGGCAAAGAATCCCGCGCGTCTAGTTTAGATATGGATTCCAGGGCCCTCGACGACGCCTCTGTAATGAGACCCTCGTGATGCTTCTCTATTACGGACCTGGTTCGAAGGGTTTGTCGGATGATGTGGGTGAGGTTGGCGAGCAGTATGCTATCGCCGTTGTCGAGGTAGCTTCGGAGAACAGATTTCGACACGTTGATTTGACGAGTTACGAGCCGTAGCCAACGATCATCGCGCGCCGGTGTCTGCACGCTCGAGATGATGACGGAGACGGCACATTGTGCATAAAAGGTGGTAATCGGGCGGTCTACCCTGGTCCAGTCCTTTAAGAAAAGTCCAAAATCGATGGACCTCAAGAACGCCTGCCAATCGCCAACGAGGACGCGGGGTAAGACCCACCAGGGTCCAAAAAGGTTCGCGGCGCCAATGGCCTTGGTACAAATGGTGATTCGTTTTTGTTTCACCAACTCCGAGACTAGACTGGATGATAGCGTACGATCCATCAAGCCCGTCAAGGCATTCGACAATTTCCTGGAGTTTGGTTTAACGAAGCCTGCCACGGGATTGTCCACTGCATTGGAGCCGCAAAAACCAGGGACGCCGTCGAAAAATTGCTCTAGTTCACGATCTTCGTCCAAAGAATCGAAAGTCCACTCCAACGCACGATAATCGATCTCGGCCGTCAGTCCGCCGGCGTGTTCCTCTGCCGTCTTGAGTAAACCGTGCTGGAACAGACTCCGGTTGCGATCTTCTTCCAGATCACGATCACGAGAGAACGCCCCAGGGGTGGTGCTATTGTGGCGGGTGGGGGTATCACGTGATGGGAAGACAGCGTATCGCATGCCGGTGACACAAAACCAGAAGAACGAAGAAAGCGGTGCATGATAAGGGCTGTCCTTGTGAAGAATTGGCAGTGCGGTGAGGTATGCATATACGACAATGCATAACCCGACCCACGCAATCACCACACTGAAGACGGTTCGGTGGATACCAAACAAAAACACGCCCAAACCCGCGAAGAAGAGGAAAAGGGATATGTGCAGGAGGGTTGGCAATGCTTCGACCGTCCAAGGAAGACGCAGCCTCTCGACACCTTCGGCGAAGAATGCCCGGATCCGCGCTCGCTTGTGTGGGCTGCACCGTGGGTTGGTGATCCTGAGATAACGCCTCGCCCACTGTTGCAATAGTGTTGCCAGTAAAGCGCAGGTAAGACTGATGACCAAGCTCAAGAACCAAAGCGAGTTGACCCAAACAGCCGCTACTGGTGGGGTGAACGATGTGGGGTCGGACAACGACGAAGGGATGACGACGGTGATCTGGGATCCATTTTGATTGGAGAGTAGCTGATAAACATTCGCGAGGTAGAACGCTGAAATGTCCTGGGAGTTCTGCTTGAGATCCTGGACGGAGACCGAAAGCAGTGTTGCGACGGCGGCGGAGAAAAGACCGGTCTGTACTTCTTGAGTCAAAGCACAGAAGAGAAGGTGAGCACTCACGAATACGAGAATCCCTTCAGCGTCTCCCTGCCAGCTTTCCGCCTTCTTCTTGTCTTCTTCCTCGGCCCTTTCAAGATACATAGAGAACAAAGGCTCAGAGCCGTCAGAAAAGTTGGTCTCTCCATCTTGATTTTGTGTAGAGGCGTTCGGGGGGTACTGGTTATTGCCTATGAATAGTGTTTGTGAGGGTAAAATACAGTACGGTAGTCGAATCATTCGTCCTACCTGTGCCTGGCTCCGGTATGTTGAATTCATCGAAAGGTATGGGACCATTTCGTTGAGACATTGAAGTAGGTGATTGAATAGATCAGGGGACGAGTGCAGCCTTACAATGCCTCAGGTAACCTTGGGGTAAAATATAGGCTGAGGTTGCACAGCACACAGGGCCACACAGGACAAGGGCTACTGTACACAGCAGGACAAAAAATTACTGTCGCGTTACCGCCTTCCCGGGCCGGACGCCCGGTTACTAAACGCTGGCAATGGGAGTTCGTGTTTGTAAGTTATACCGTACATAATTCGTCCGGGTAATACCATAATGCCAAATCAAATGCCCTACTTACTGTCGTACTAAAACGGCGAGTTAAATACACAACGCGGATTTAGACAGAGGGCCTGTTGCATGCGTTTGCGGCGTGCAACTTATGAGTATATGAGTGGCTGTGCACGGACGACGGAGGCTCTGTAGTGTCAGGAAAGCGTATGATACGCTAACCCCTGTTCTGTTCGGCAAGCCTGATCTTTCCCCCTAGTCTTTTCACACGCAAGTTGTGTTACGAACGTAACGGGCGGGGGCGAAAAGCAAGAGTATGGAACTTCGTTCGGGGGGGCCATATTTGTCAAGGGGAATGCCTCTCCGCCAGCGGCGCAAACACACCGTAAGTTCATTTCGGGCAATGTCCGAGCGACGAGACCCGGATTCGAGACGGAATGATCCAAAAACGAATTACTGCCGCAGACGGCACGCCGTCCATAGGATGTCAGCCAAAGCGCGCCGTTCCCAATATACGCAAGTAGAATAACGAACAGCGGAGGGAGGCGGAGGAAGGATGGTGTACAGTTCAGTGATTAAGTGTCATGTCGTTGTGGGTTTACTGGTGGTTTTAAGAGGATTCAGATGCCCCAGAGATATAAATACGTGAGAGGACGGATCTGGCGGGGTTTTGATGATCTACGTGGTTTCGAACAGGTGGAACAGGCCGCTCGGCATCGGCACTAATAGGGCTTTAGGGCTGGGTGCGACGCAAGATACCCTTAATAATTGAGGAAATAGCATTGTCTAATAGGTGGTGATGGGAGAAGGGGGGATAATTGGAGCGACGGCCGGTTGAACGAAGAGGTCATTGTCATCCGAGCAAGATACCGGAGCAAACAAGGGCATGACAATTCCTTTCCCGAACTGGAGTCGTGGAGCTGATTTATACCGGATGAGGCGGAGTTCCATAAAAGTTGCAGAAACTTCAGCTAGCGAATGATTCTGGGATCCTTGGGGGCATGTCAGCCAAGACAGATAACGCACTAGAACACGACAAAAGGCCACTAACTGACGTAAACAAGGTTCGCAAAAAACACGCGGAGCGATGGGCGCTCAGCGTGCGTCATAACATGGTTTTCGTAGCCCCAAATCATGGATGCTGGTGATGGCGGCGACTACAACGTGTGAAGAAAGTGAGAAGTACAGGTGGAGTCTTAGTTAATGTCACGTGAGCACTCTCCAAAGGTGACGCGTCGTAAGATCCGTCTTGGCAAGGGTTCCTGCTTCGGTGACGCTCATTCAAAGGAATGACTCGAATAACTACACCGAAATGAGTGCACGTTGATCGATCTCTGGTGTGATAGGTCTTTTCCGTGAGGCTGAGCTGACAGTTTGTGATTCCCGAAGATGGCAGAGCCGGATGACATGTGATGAGACATCCGGGAAGAAGTCGGTGGGACTTCATGTGGTCTGGAAGAGTAAAATAACCGGGCCAATGATGGAAGTGGACGTAAGGAATAATGCTTGCCATGTCCCCAGATAGGTTTTAAGGCTGTCGAATAGGAGCATGAGGAGGCCCAGGTAGAAGAAGGATATCGAGATACGAAGTACGACTGGTAATATTCGAGACAGCCAGGTAACGCGCAGTTCATCGCCTTGGTCGGCACTGTCGGGCTCGGCACATCCGTATCGAAGTGCCCATCGCTGCAACGAGGACGCCAGCAGAATAACCGAAAGACTGAGAGCCAGGCTCAAAAACCAGAGCGAGTTGACCCAAAGCGCCGACCTCGACGGTGTGAATGTGGCCGGATCGGGTGGCATGAAAGGGAGGTCGATCTGCACTCCGCTGGCGTTGGCGAAGAGTTGGGAGGCTCTTGCGAGATAAAACGCCGAGGTTTCACGCGGGTCTGGCTTGAGTCCCGGGACGGATGCCCCAGTGAATACAGCGACAGTGGCCGCAAGTAGAGCGGCCTGTGGTTGACCAAATAAGTACGTCTGTGCGTGAAGAGGCGTAAGGGACCCACAGAGATAATGATATCTTCAGCATCTGCTCTTCGTCTCTCCGCTATGCTCACTCGTTCCGCCACTGACTTCCGGTAGTTATCGAACGACGATGACGACGCGTCAGCAGAAGTAGATCCTTCGTGTAGAGCAGAGGGAGTTGGCCCTGACTGAGACTGAGTTGGCTTTTCGTGAGACTGGGGCTCCACTAGACATATATGCAAGCGGCGATGGAGAGGATATTAGTATAGATGAAGACAGCTGACCCAAAGACATGCCTGTACTTGTAGCCCCTTGTGTACGAGTTGCTCTAGCATTGATTGTTCTCTCTGTAGGCTGAGACATTAAAGATTGCAACGAGAACATATCGTAGCGACGAGAGAGCCGAAAACCGCCGTTTATAACCAGTAATCACGTGACCTTCCGCGGCCTTCTCCGGATATTCCAAGCTAGATCTTGAGCTAGATCCATCCAGAGTTTCCCCCAAACAGTTCTGGCCTAGTCCCGAGGCTTCCAGCCAAGGCCCAGCAGATTATAATTTGGATGGCTTTAATCTTTGGTGCATGGGTTATTGAGACGAAAAAGACAAAAATCATTATTATAGTAACGACAATGCGGCTCGCCAAGAACAGAGACCGATCTACAGTACATACATGCGCAAGTACATGCGTTCAAGTTCAGTTCGGCCCAATGAATTGGTACAATATTCGCCGTACAAACCCTGACAGGTGCTGCGGGTCGTTCTTTATATGGAACGCGAATCAACACGACGAACGACACGAACAAGCAACTTCACAACGAACCTGATATGTGCTCTAAAAACGAGGCGAGTCAGCACGAGCGAGATCGGGACATGCCAAGAAAAAAAAAGCGCACCATGACCATGCCCATCCCAATCGCGGTCAGCTAGCAGGGGCATGGAAATACAGTAAGCCCTCCATATAGCACGGAATAACGACACTCTTACCAGTGCGTTCCCGTGCTTCCCAGTCCGAAACACAAGCCCCTTTCCGCGCGCAGCAACCCACACACTCTCGAGGCCCTTCGGGAGCACATACATCGCGAGCTCCCCACGCCGATGTTTCGCCTCCATGAGCACCGAGATGCCCGCGAGCAGGCCCCCAAGCCAAAACGACGCCTTGGAAACGAGCGCGGAAAGCAGCCACGCGGGGACCCGCTTCCGTCCCACGAGCGCACGATGCGAGTTCTGCGCAGCGCAATAATAACCTTGCCGGCCCGTCATCAGCGAGGGAAGCACCCGCAGGCCGTTTGGTAACTTGCCTTGGTATATGGCGATGAACGCGCCCAGAAACGAGGCGCTCCGCACTGTGCCCCAGCTCGCGCGCAGCGCCATGGCCTTCGGCGCGTGTGCGACCGCCTTGCGCTTGAAGAGCAGCATCGGCACGACGTGCAGCGCGCCGTATATTGGCAGTGTCCACCGGACGACGGTGAAGAAGCGCTCAATCGGAGTGTATGCGCAGCTGACGACGTGAGGATGCGAAGCCGCGCACGGGCCATATGGCGGCTGCACCGCACGCCAGGCGTCTATAGCGGTCGCGTTTGCTGGGTGCAGGTCCTTGCGGGTGGGTCAACGGAAGTTGTACTGAGATGGCAAGGGGGACATACGGGGCGCGCGATGATTCGCTCCAAGTCCACCAGATCGAAAGTGTGCGATCGGACCATGTCACGGTTAATCGAAACGGCCTCTTTCGGTATCTGCCCTGCTGCGTTGATCCTGTGTGCGTTCGAAATGAACGACAAAAAGATACAGATGGCTTCAGCAGGCGGGCCTAATGGCGACGCACCAGGTCGTATACGACTTTGGGAGTGTGTCGGGACGCAGCAGAAAGCTATACATGATTTGCGCGCATCTTCCAGGGGGCATCAAGGGGCGTAAGAAGCCGTATCCGAGACGAGAACTCACGAAAGCGCGAAGACGAGGACGTCCCCGTGCGGGACTCGGAAACCGTGCTTCTCGGAATATGCATTGTAAGAACCCTGAAGGCCGCTATATCAAAGACGCAAGTTGTTGAATTTCAGGAGTAGGACAAATTGTATTACAGAGGCACTTGCCGGACGAATAGCTGCTGCGCGATACCACTGCGACGGGATGGAGTCTCAAATGATATCGCGATGCCACCGGCGACAGCACCCGCGACGATCGAATGCCACCGAGCCGACTTTCGGCGAAGCCAGGTCTGGTGTGCTTGGGCAACGAAGGAAAGGCGTGCTTCTTTCTTCCCGGCGGCGGGGGTGATATCGATTAGGGAGTGAGACTCGTCGGCAAGTCGGGACAACTCATCGATAGACGAGTCATCGTCAGAGTCCGAAGACGAGAAAAGCTTTTTGGTCAAGTTGCGCGGATTGAGGGGGGCGTTCGCAGGGAAGAGCAGGGGGAATGCATTGAGAAGGATTCGGTATATTGCGACAAAGCCCCCTGGAAAAACCATTCAAGTCAGCAATCCTCCGGCAAACGTGAGAAACGACAGCAGACCGATCGTGGTACCGAACCGGATAGAGTCTTGTCCGAACAACGCATGTCGCACGAGAGAAATGCGCGTCTTCCTGGGGCAGAGCCGTTAATACGTGGCATAAGGTACCAGAGAACCACACTGAAGACGGACCGAGGCACCTTCCCAATACGTGCCAAGAGAAGAATGAGATTGACCCCGGAGCGAATGGCAAAAGCGAGAGTCCCAGCACCTGAAATAATGATGCGTTTATCGAGACCAGAAGGAGGTATGAGACGAGTACGCACGGAGACCTCCTCCAACGCCATGCTCGAGACACTCCCAGAGATCGTGGACTTCGACGGCCGGCTCACCCCGGTCTCGCCAGACCATCCTGCGAGCCTCTCGGAGACGTTCCTCATAGTTGGCGAGGACAACGAGGTTGTCAAAAGAGGCCACGGTGTAGCGCCGTGGCAAGGGCCTGCGGGGAGGCTCGTCTAGAAGGGACGGCTCTGGCTGCCTACCTGCACCGGGCGATGATGGTGGAACTGAGGTGGTCATGGTCAAGTTATATTAGAGCAGTCGAGGAACCGACTTGTGCCGGAAGCGTTTCAAGGAAGGTCATGGTAACTTCCTGTACGGGCGTCAAAGTGGGCGTCAAAGTCTATACACTGTATTTGACAAGCCAGCCTCGACTGCCACTGGCTTGTATTCAGTGGTCGATGTAAATGAGCTGCTCAGACAAAGTGAAGTGACCACCATTATTGCAACCGTAGTCACTTCTTTAAATCATCCAATAATTCCACCAACCGCGACCACTCAGGCTCGTCCTCAAAGTCCTTCGTCCGGCCCATGAACGTCCGCACGATGCTCCGCGCCTGCAGCGTCCATCTAGACCCCTCGACCTTCGGCCCATAATTAACAAGCACCCCACAAACCTCCTCCACCTCCCGCACGCCCTCGCGCCATCGCTCCACGTCCGTCTCCCCCGCCTCCATCTGGCTCGCGACGCCAGCGCGGTACGCTTCGAGGTACGCGTCCAGGGCCTCGGGAATCCTTCCCTGCGCGACGAGGAGCCGCGCACGTGCGCGGAAGATGCGCGGTGAGGACACGCGCGGGAGTAATACGCGCACGAACAGGTCTTCGACGCGCCGCAGCAGCGCGCGGCCCTCGTTTGGGCCCTGGGTGCTGCTTTCTTCGGGCGGCGGGCGCGTCGCGGCGGCAACGAGACGGTCGAGCACGTCCGCGTCGACGCTCTCGACGCCCACTTTGGCCGCGCGCTCTTCGACGACGCGTCCGAGCGCGCGGCAGGCCTCGGAGAACTCACCGACGTCCATCGCGACGATCGCGTAGTTCGTCCACATGCGCCAGTTCTCGTAGTGGAACTTGAGGCCCTGCTTGAGGGCGCGAAACGCGAGCATTTTGTTTTCGAATGGGATCTGCGCGGCCTCCTGTTTTTTTTCTGCTGAGATTGCTTGAAATAACACGGGCAGTAGACTCACCTCCTTCTGCACGTTGCCCATGCGGAGATACACGCTCGCAAGGTTATTCCAACTCTCTGCATCCTCATCGTCAATCGTGACACAGCGCACGAACGCCTCACGCGCGCCCTCCCAGTCCTGCTCGCGGATGCACGCACATCCAAGCACGAACCACGAGCGTGCGTACAGCGGGTTGATCGCGACAGCACGACGCAGGCACCGCGCCGCCTCTGCATACTCGTCCCGCGCAAAGTGGTGCCCGCCAAGCGAGCGCATAGCGCGGGCGGACGTCTCGCGCGACACCTCCCACGCGCGCTCGAAATGCTCGCGGGAGCGCTCCGGCTCGAGCTCCCCGAGCAGACACCACAGGCGCGCCTCGCGCGCGGCATCGAGCGCGTCGCGGCGCTGGCCGCTGGCCGCCTTCCCGCGTGCGCGCACGGCGTCGGCCTCCTCGCGTCTGCCCGCGAGCAGGTCGCGCACGACGTTGAGCGCCGTGTCGCGCCGCTCGATGGCCTGCCAGCACCCGACTGCCTCCTCCCACATCTCGAGGCGCTCGAAGATCTCCAGCGCGGACTTGACGACGCCGAGCGCGAGGAAGCGGCGTGCGAGCTCGCGCTCGAGCTCCCATTTGCTCGGCAGCGGGAGCGCGTGTAGCCAGCGGAGGCGCTGGGGGAGAGCCGCGTCGGCGGTGGGCATCTGGTCGACGAGGGCCTGGAGCTGGAGCGTGGCGCGCTCGACGGTGCGCGTGCGGTGTGCTTCGAGGCGCGAGCGGAGGAGGAGCGCCATGGTGTGCACGGACCAGTTCTCGGGGTGCGAGATGACGCGCGCGACGTACGGAGACATCTGCTCCGTCGTGAGCCCGTGCACGGGCGAGGTGTTGCGGACGTTGAGGCAGAGCGAGAGGAAGATGCATTGGTCGAGTGGGTGGAGGGGCGGCTGGTTCGCAGGGTCCAGGTGGCCGAGGCGCGAGTCCGGCGCCGTGGGATCCGACGAGGTGAACTCGGTCTGCTCCAGGAGCGTGTCGTCGTTGAGCGCAAGAGTCTCCGGCAGCTGTTTGGCCGACTCGTCTCGCGTCTCCCCGTCTTCCGGCATGCTCTCCGCAAGCAGCACGAGCTGAGTGAGATCCGTCTGCTGGAACTTCGTGCGTCTCCCCAGCGCGCCCGTAAGCTCATACCTAAGACCCGTCGCGCGCGCCGCCTTCACGAAGCACTCGAGCGCAGCACGGTCATTCATCACATGATGCTCCAGCAGGCCGCGCTCGAGCCAGAGGCGGCCCACGAGGCGCGGCTCGTCCGCATACGCATCCGCGAGGGCGTCGAGCGGTGCGAGCACGTCGCGCGGTACGGGCACGGGCTCCGCAAGGAGCTGCTGATGGACGGCCCACGCACGCACGTGCCACCAGTGTGCCGAGCGTGCGTAGTGGAAGGGCCGTGCGGAGAGGAGGAGCAGCGCGAGGTGGAAGAGGAAGGCCGCGCGGGCGAGGTGGTACGCTGGCTCGCCTGCGCAGGCGAGCTCGGCGACGGCTTTGTGCTGCAAGGTCTCGGCGGTGAGCGTGGGGTGCTTGTTGTCGTCGGGCAGGAGGAGGGAGAGAGGGGGGTCGAGGGCCGGGTCGAGGTCTGGGCCGGTCCAGTTTGCCTGCAGGAAGGCATGGAGACAGGCGATGGCCGTGAGCAGACGCACGAGTTCTTCCTCGTAGTCCCCGCCGGCCGATGGCGCAGAGAAGTCAAACCAGCTTGTCATCGGTTGGGAGAGATCATTGAGGTTAGGGGTGAGCATCGAGCGGGCGAGCGGCGAGAACAGAACCGCCTTGAAATCGCCATCTACGACTTGTTTGCAGAGCTGCGCGATGACGTTCTGAGAAGGATCGCCTGCTTGTTCCCTCCACTGGCCATCTAACAGCGATCTCTGAAGTTGTTCGCCATCAAAGCTCATCGTGGCTCGGAAGATATTCCTATATCAAGACATGTTCTGATAACAGTGCTAAATTACATTAAAGGGGTGTGGGAAACTAAAATGTACTGTCCAGAAAAACATATAGACATAGGGGGAAGGAGTGTGTGTGAAGGAAAGTGAAAAGAACGTCTAATCAAAGCGGCCGTCGTGCTAAACTCGTTGATCGATCTAAAATCCGTGGTGTACCAGACGAGGATGGTCATTCGTTGTACGCTAAACGGGGACAATGAATGGGCCTGCCTGCATCGAACCCTCCCCGATCGACTGCAAGATCATTTTTCGTTTGTCGTCCCACGCGCGAAGTGCCCTGAGCAGCTGGATGATCTTGTCCCGCTTGCCCTGCCGCACGTCGTTGATGCTGACCGTGCCCATCTTGACGTCGTTGTCGAGTAAAAAGTCAAATAGGGTAAAGAGACCCTCGAGCTTGTCGTCGTCGTCATTGCCACGCCCACGTCCACGTGGAAACGCGCTGTCGGGGACGGATGAGCTTCTCAGCCCTTTAATTGACTCCGCGATCCGTAGAAGTTCGAGCCCTCCGCAAATGGAACCCTTGGAGTCGAGCTGCAACGTGCTTGGCAGATGGCTATTTGCCCATTCGACAAGGTCCGGGTCTAAAGATGGACGCTGTTTTGTGACACATAAGAAAAGGATTCGAAGCGTGACAGAGAAGGGGGAAGAAAACAAGCGTGGGTATAAATAAAGCCTAAAATAACGAGAATAGACTTGCGATGCGTACTTCAGACATGGAACCTTTCTTTCTCAGCTCCCGTGGTGGCCGCACAGGGGGAGCCTGCATCATAGGGCTCGTCGACTGACTGGAGGGACCTACCGCCTCGAGCTCGTTGAAAAATGATTCTACCCGCGGCCTACCGTTTGCGCTTTGCGGAGGTGACGCAGCCGGCATACCCATTAGGATCTCGGCGTCACGCGTAGACAGCTGGTTGGTGTTCTCGCGCCTCATGGCTCGTTGCGTTGCAGCCCGAGCAGTCGGCGACGGAGGGCGAGGTGCCGGGTTCATGGCCTGCGCTACCGCCAGCGGAATCGTTGGCACGTTCACAGACGATACCACCGGCTCTGCACTGTTGTGAAGTGTTGCCCTAAATATATCAAGGTATAAGACGCACTCGTGTAATCGCGATCGATCGTCGCCTTCATGAGGGCCTTCATCCATTCGCGGATGACCACCTGTTCGTCTGAGCTGAAACAGTAGATACGATCCGTCTCATGTGACAGCTTGAACCCATATCTCCCGGGGTCAACGTTCTCGTCAGAGATAATACGATAGCCAACGATATTGACATATCCCTTGATCTTCGTCTCCTGCATGTCAGACGTGAGACAACGCCGCACAACATCGACCGCGCGACACCCACCGATTGGGCGTTGCTCTTAAGCCAGTACAAGTGGGGTCCCTTGAGCACAAAGTACCGGTTTTTCCACGTGTTGTAGTGTTCGCCCTTCTTGCGCATCCAACCGTTATGATCGGGCGTGCCGATCTGAGCCAAGATGTTCTGCCCCGGTTTGAGTGTGCTAGTCTCTGGGCTAGTGCGAAGTGGTGTATCTGTGGCCGAGGGAGTACGCTTGCGCAAGAGGGAAGGGTCCTTCTTATCCTTCGAGCCGCTTGAGTCCTTGGACTCACGTTTCTCACGCTTTTCGCGTTTCTTGTCCTCTTTCGCAATAAGCGCCGTGTGAGAGTCAGCTGGGGATAAGCGCGTGGAACTCTTTCGACTCCCGCTATGATACAGGCGGGACAGCGAGAGGGGATTGCGCTCGGACGACGCCTCATCGACAGCCCTGTGCGTGCGCCAATTCAGTAAGATGACGACGATGCGACGACGGCATGGCTCACGAAGAATAACGCGGGGGCGGCTTGCGCGACTTGCCCAACGTCCCTACAAACGTGCTTCCAAAGATACTCAACCGCGAGTTTTCGCGGTTCGAGTCCAAACTGCGTTTGCGCCGTTCGTGTCGTGGTCGGCTGCCTTCGCTAAGCTGGCTGGTATCCGAACGTGGGGTCGTTACTTCTTTCGAAATGAGCGACGATGGTAATTTCCCTGTCGACGATGTTGAGTTCTGTCGGCCGAATAGCTGGCCGCGGCTCTTGGTAGTAAAATTCTTCGTATCGCTCTGCCGAAAGGATCATTAGAACCGAAGGAAGCGACTGCGAACGATACCACAGGTCGACCCACGTCACTAAGTACCACGCGTTCCTCTTCTCCTTCTTGCTCCACGGCAACAGCTTTAACATTAGCGCCGAGTGCTCCGTCACTGGGAGATAACGAGAGTTTCGTAGGCCTTCCCTTCTGCATTCAAAATGACCAGCAGTCAGGTTACTTGGATGCACAGCCACCAAAAAATGCCACCTACCACAGACTTGCCCTGTGCGACCCCAGGAAGAAGCGAAGCGGGAATTCCGAGCCCTAGGCCAATCGTTGCACTGCTGTTGTTTACCTGGTCCAAGCTCGTCCGTACACCAGAGTCCGAAGTCTGATGTGCAGAGTCCGGCGTTACTGCGGCGAGGCCCGAATCAGGGGAGCTGTCGGGGCTAGCAAGGCTCCGACCCGCGGTGTCTAGTGATGAGGCATTCTGTGCAGCCCCCAAAAGCGGGAAAGGGGTGCCTTGGGAGTATGAACCAGGGCGCGTAGGTTGATCTGCCGAAGATGACATCACGCTCGGGGGGCGCCGCAGTTCTGTGATAGCATTTGCAATACGCATGCGTTTTCCGTAGGCCATGATGCCAATCTCGGATTTAAGCACGTTGACGTCGAGGTCGAGCAAGACATCTCCCGTGATCTCTTGCTCGGCGAACTTTTTGCACGAGTCGTCATCAAAGCCTTTGGAACGTAACCAGTCGATCACCTCTTCTACGGTCCAGTCGGAAGGGTGGACATGTCGCAGCCTTTGATCAGCGGTACGGATGCCTAGCAATAGGGGTGAAGCGGCCGTGGCACGTGTAGAAGAAGTGGCGCTTCCAAAAGAATAGCCATGACGATGACCCGTTGTAGATGCTGCAGGGGTAGGAAGAACGCCAGCGGCCTCTTTTAAGCTCAAGGTTTGTGTTTTTGAAGGGAAGAGCAACTGTGCCGAGGAGGGATGACCTGCCGCATCAGTGCCATTTGTGGAGATTCCCTTGGAGATTCCGCGGCGATCTGGTGACACAGGGGTCGGAAGAAATGAGTTTATCTCAGGGGGAAACGAAGGTTGGGTGGCTGTCGAGGCACCCGCTTCAGTTGCAGTATCCTCGGCAAAATCAGATTCGGGTCGAACTGCAGGGGAAGGTACGATGTAGCTTTCAGAGGGTTGGATTGATGATGAATCAGAGAAACGACGGCCGTTGACTGGAGGGTGAAGGGGGGCTGTGTCTTCCTCATCCTCTTCGGGAATATGTGAGTGACGTCGGAGGTGGCCATTGGGAGGTGCATCGTCCTCGTCTCCGCTGTCATCGCTCATTTCGACATCGATCGGCGGGACAGTAGATCGGATGGGGGCGCGAATCTCAGCAGACTCACGGGCGGCCTGCTCCTCAGCAGCCATTTTCGCGTTTTCTGCGAGTTTCTGTCTTGCGGTCTTGTGCCAATCTTCCCCGTCCGCGTCAGTGTCAGTGTCGTGGTCGGTTGACTCGCCACGGGTGCTGGAAAAAGTGAAGCTACGGGAGCCGTCAAAGTCGTCCTTGTGGCCGAGTTGCTCGATGGCCTTTTGGACGTCGGTCATTGTAGCGAGCATGACTTCTCCGTTGCTCTTTGTGGTGATATGATTTGGATGCGCGTCCCCGTTGGTAATTGAGGGGGAAGAATCCTCATGCAGAGATTGAAATGATTCTGCTGCGGGGATGGGAGGAGAAGGTGGCGGAGATGGTGCAATGTCGGCTGGCGCTGGAGCAGGTGGTAAAGATGCGGATATAGCCGCGGGAGGGGGTTCGGAGGTGGGAGGAGCAGGTTGGGTGTAGCTTTCTGGGAAGAGGCCGACCTTCCCGGCTAAATTACGGCCCTGGAAAGACGATAAGGGAACCCGAGTCAGCCATTGCCGAAACCAATGAAAGGGGGCCATTAAACAGTCAAAGTGGGGAATTAGAGTTAGGGAAGGTCTGTGTATGGATGAACCGATAGTCAACAAGAAGAGTAATGGGGAAGAGGGACGGAAGAAGGTCCACGAGAAGGCGGGTTCGTTGGAGCATCTGCATGAAACCCCAAGCCAGGACGAATTGCCCACTCAAAGGTATAAAAAGATAGAGACGTAATAGAGACAGTGAATTTTGGGCACGCGAGCTGCCTCGAGAAGTGAATGAGGGTGCGCTGAGCTGAAAAGGTCACGAATCCGAGGCGAAGGGGACCCAGGTAATTGATAACAGGCGAGCGCGAAGGGCAAGAACACACCTGCCACCAGCCATCCTCATATTGTTCGTCTTTCTCGACTACTTCTATGCGCTCGCCGGCACGGAAAGAGATCTCGTCCTCGTGCTCTGGGATAAAGTCATGTCGAGCATAAACGTATTCGACCATGAGGCAAAGTTAGGCGGTGAAATGAAAGGAAGAGAAAAAAATAGCGAGATGTGGACAACGAGGGGGATAGGGAGGGACGGAGAGGGGGAGTGGTGAGGGTGATTGGGAGAGTGGGGTGACCGGAACGGGGATGATCGGGACGTGAGCGCGGCGAGGCCAAAGCTCAGGTAAACAATGGAAATCGCTGGACAGCAACAACAAGACAGGGCGACTCTCTGCTCGCTGGCCTTCTCGGATTATCAGCTCTGGACAAATCCGTTTCTGCGTGACCCAAACAGAGACGGTTGTAAGTACAGACCACTTCCCAATTGCGAGCTCTAACTCATACGTGTCATCCGTTTAAAGTTACTTCAATACGCACCCTTTTTCACCGCTCACATATATTCCTCGCCGACAATGACGACGCCTTTGAATGGACAGAAGCATCCGTCGTCAAGTGCATGAGCAGGGATTTCTTTGACTTACGGATGATCCTTGTCGACAAAACACGTTCTCGGTTCGCAGGTGGGTACGAAGTTCGACGCAAGGACTGGGCAGAGGTCACACATCGCTTTCCCACTTTCAGTCCCGAATATTGGGACGCTCGGACCGTCTACATCGTACGTCGCGTCTCACCCTACCCTTAACCCATTGTTTGACCGCTTTGCGCAGGAGAACATCCCTCACCAGTTCCGCTCAACACTTGGAATATGCAAACTGTTGCGTACCCTCCTGAACTCTTCCGGCGCCGTCCAGCACGTCCTCTTTCCCCCACATCATCAAGACCCACCAGACGCCGTCCCCAGGTGCAAAGGCTTTGCACTCGTCACGCTCAACGAGCCCGACGTCGTCTCGGACCTCCTCTCCCGCTTCCCATACGACGGCGACAACACGCGACCGCCCACCGACGACAACGACGACGAAGACTCGTCCGCCGAGGAATCAGAGGCGCGCAAGGCAGGCTTCCGTACGCTCCCCAAAGAGCGCTGGGAGACACTACAAGCGGAGTACGCTGAGTACCGCGAGAGCCTCCTGCGCCGCATTGCCGCCGCTGCCTCCTCCACTGAACCCGCGCCCAATAAAATCAAAAGCGTGCACGACCCTCCCGAAGAGCCGGAGCGTGCTCCCGCCGTGAATCCGCCCCAGACGCAATCGTATCCGTCGGGCTGCGTGCTCTTCGCGCGGCACGTGCCTCCTGACACGAACAAGACCGCGCTGCGCGCGCGCTTTTCTGCCCTGCTCGCGGACGCGGACGCGCTTGACTATGTCGACTATAGCAAAGGCCTCGACAGCGTGCGTTCTTCGTTCATCTCATCCTTTTTCTTTTTCTTGACTTCTGCTGGCAGTGTTATTTACGCCTGAAAACGCGCGAGCATGCGCAGGCGCTGCTGGAGGCCGCACGCTCTGACCATGACGTGAGCGCGCAGGAACCAGAGCTGGAGTTGTTGAAGGGACGGCGAGAGGAGATGTATTGGGAGAACGTGCCGGAAAAGGTGCGCGCTCTGGCGGTGCAACGTGCACACGCGCAGGTGCACCAGACACGGAGGGGGGGGAGAGATGCCCCTGGCCTAGGACAAGGCGCGAATGGGGACGAGGAGGATACACAAGGTCCTGGCTCTGCGAGCCATGCCGGTGGGACCAGGCGCAAACGTCGGCGATGAGTATATTTATTTAGTCTGTTTCTGAGTCCCGCTTCATCAATGTCACAGTCCTGGCGATTGAGGTTGGGCTCTCCTAGTTTTGCAGCCACTAATCTACATCGTGAACACGGAATCGAATATTACCAGTCGTGACCCGCGTTCAACAGTCAGTCAAACTATTTACTGAAGGGCAACAATCTGTTCTTGTCAAGGTTTTTATTATTATGGACGGTTTCGATGTCTAGAACATACGCGCTCGGCGGACTAGATAAACGGAAAGTCTACTAGGCATGAGCGTGCTGTAGGGATAAACGAGTGGTAAAGTAATCTCGCCTCGGGAATCGCGCGTGTACGACCGATGTCTGAGGTGCTAGGTGCCAACGAGCGTGTGCACTTAGCCACGGGGCGAAAATTCGAAAGTGTACTACTGTAACGCTAGTGGGTATGCTAAAATGGTGGACAGATGAATGCTTTATATTAGGCTGAAAGGTGGTCGGAAGGCGGGGCCGAATACTAGCGTCTGTAGTACTGAAACGCGTTGATATCTCAACAATGCAAACAGATTGAAGCTGAACAATTGCCACATTAATGGTGAATTTCTAGGACAATTTACCCCCAGGCGCACAGAAATCGATTCACAAAAAAAACAAAAATTGGAGCGTATCGCCAAAAACCCAAATCACCAAAACGGCACTTGTGCCTGACTCGGCGACTTGTCATAACTTCTAGATCGACTTCGAGCGCTTCCTTCTCATCTCGGATTCTGGCTGAGTTGCTAAGTTAACCCGTCCCCTAACAAATTGCGGACCAAAAATCGAACTTGTACATCGCCGCATCCTGCGTTCCACCGTAGGCAGTTGTTTCGATATCTGCTGCAGTTGGTATAATATTCCCATCGTTTGGTCCCTGAACCGATTGTCGGGCTGCGCGTTCGCGATTTCCGAACATATTTCGCGGAGCAGAGATACCTTATCCATGGGCAGGTCTCCCCAGGCGAACGCGCCACCTAGAACAAGATCTTGGCTGATGATATTGATAGTCTGTTGGACCATGTTCAGCACATCTACCGGCCTTGGCTCCGCCGGCGAATACCACTCTGACGCTTGCGCCGACATCTCCCCCGATGCGATCAAGGTTGAGATTTCGCCCGACATGAGGGAAACCACGTTCAGGAGTTTGACGGCAGAAGGGCGAGGCCAACGCAAAATTTCGCCTGGCCTGGTGTTAAGGATAGACGATATGCACCCCAGTTCTGCATCGTAGACACCTACTGCTGAATGAAGTGCATGACTTGAAGTCGTCCACCAATTTAGTTTACGATCAAAGCCCCAAAGCAGCGTCCTGTCACACGAGCACTGATGTCCCTTGCGGTATGAATGCGCCAAATGATCCCGGGATTGGCGAGAGTGATGCGGACGAAGGAAGGTAGCGGCATCTCGGCCCCAAGCTGATTGTATGCTCTTGCACAGTGCCACAGGTACTTCAGACACGTGCGCGGATGAGTGTCGTATACAGACACTGGCGCGGGTGACTGTGGTCTATATCTGGAGTAGGGCGGTCCACGCCTGGAGTAAGGCGGTTCACGCCTATAGTAAGGTGGTTCACGCCTGGAGTAAAGCGGTTCACGTCTGGAGTAAGGCGGTTCACGCCTGAAGTAAGGCGGGTTCTCTGAAACTGTAAGGAACGTCAGACCGCAGAGACATGATCAAAGGGTGGCTTCACACTGACCGTCAATAGGCCCGGAATTCATCAGCTCGGCGTCCAATTCCGCCAGCAGTGTTGGAGAGAGGATGCTGAGCGTCCGTTGGATCATATCCAGCGCACCCGACGGGGCTGCGTCGGAGTCGGAGAACAAAGCTTCGATTTCACTGAATAAGAGGGAAAACATGTTTGCGAGTTCGACGGTGCCAGGTCGGCCAAGCCAAAGCCTTAAGTCGCGGCTCTCTGTGCCAAGGATAGCTGATATGCGCCCCAACGCCTTGTTGCTAATTTGGACAGTTGGGTCGGTGCGGGCCGCCAGATGGCTTACGACCAACGCCTCGACACAACGTCCTGTCACACGGCAAGCTTCGTCCTTTTCGGTCCGAATGTGGCGGGTAATTTTTGGGCTTGCAAGGTCGAGGAATTCTGGTGCTAATGGCCGAGAATCACCGAGCTGTTGGAGCTCTTTTCCCAAGTGCCACAGGCCTTGGAGACACGCTTCCAGACAGCTCGCGCGTATTTCTTCCGGGAGAGGCAAGGTCTTTAGTGTGCATGTCTTGAGGAGGTCGCGGAAGAGTGATACGATGATGGATTTGATCGAGGTACTACCAGGAATGTTCATCAGAGCGCCTGCTTGATCTAGATGCAGTTCGACCTTCAATTCAGCCGGAAGGGCCTGAGCGAGGGAACCGATTGTCTGGCCGACTATATGTCGCACATCCGACGGCACCGTATGAACGACAAAAAAGCTGAGCTCGTTGGATGCGAGGGAAACCACGTTCACAAGTTGAACGACGCTAGGCTTAAAATGCCGATGTATCACCTCGGGACTAAAAATAGCTGATAGGGAAGCAAGCTCGCGGTCCCCAGGTGAGTCGAACTTGGCCGCAAATCTGTTTACGACCAGCGATACGAAACAGCGCCCTATCACACGGGTAGTGGGGTCCTCTTCGGTACGAAGGCGGTGTGCAATCTCTGGCGTGATGAAGTGGATGGGGAAAAGGTCCATTGCCGGCGACGACCCAGGAGCACGAAGACGATGACACGCTATTTCGTGATACCACAAGCTCTTCAGACATGTTATGCGCGCTTCATTTGTGAGAAGTGATGTTCCCTCGGGGGTCACTTCTGTGCACATCTCGAGGAGATCATCGAGCCAGGATTGAAGGATGGTTTCAAGCTTGCTACCAAACTTGCCGATCTGACTATGTGCTTGATCTGGCCATGACTTGGTGTTCATTCCGGCGGGAAGAGTGTGAAATAAGATGTTAAATGTCTGTTCGACCACATCCCACACATCCAACTCCTCTCTGTCACTGATCCCAAAGGTAGGGAACACGGGGATGTGGGTGGTGCCAGGGGTGGGGTAATAGGGTGGCACGTGGATCCCAGGGATTGGGTTATAGGGAGACATGGTAGTGCTAGGGACGGGGTCGTACGGGGACATGTTGGTGCCAGGGAGGATGGGGTAGGGTTGGTGCCAGTGACGGTGTAATAAGGGGACTTGCTGGTTCCAGGGATGAGGTCGTAGGGGGACCTGTTGCCAGGGGGGCTGGGGCAATAGGGGGACCTGTTGTGTCATGTCTGTGCCAGGGACTGGAATGTAGGGGGAGGTGTTGGTGCCAGGGACTGGGTAATAATGGGTCGTGTTGGTCCTAAGGATGGGGTTGTAGGAGGGTATCGTGGGGATGGAGCCAACTTCGTTGAGTACAAGGAAAAACAGGCCCATATGTTCGATGGCGCCTGGAAGCTTAAGCCAAACCTCTATATCATGGTTCTTGGCACCAAGGATAGCGGAGAGGCACGCCAACTCCTGATCACCAACACGAACGGTGCCCAAGTTGATATCGGCCACAAGCTTAGTTACGACCAACGCCTCGAAACAATATCCTATCCTACGAGAAGTCAGATCCTCTTCTTGCTGAATGCGACGGGTGATCTCTGGTGTGGCAATGGCATGGAGGAAATAAGGCGGCAATTGCTTGGAAGTACCAAGCTGGTGATACGCTTTTGCGTAATACCACAGGCTCTTCAGACACATCCGCAGACAAGCCCTGCGCACTTCGTCCGTGAGAGTTGAGGAGCCTAATACGCACGTCCGAAGGAGGTTGCGGAGGCGAGACGCAATGATGCGATCAAATTTGCCACCCATGATGTTGGTTTGTGCGTTTGACCAATCAAACGGTAGTTCGATGGTCTCTTCAGCAGGAAGGCTCTCAGAAAGGATATCGAGCGTCTGTTGGACCACATCAAGTACATCCGATGGCACTGCGTCGGCGACCAAAGATGCAACGTTATCCAACGCGAGGGATACCATGCTTGCGAGCTGGACGACGCCCGGCTGCGTAAGACAAAGCCTCACATCCGGGCATTCGGTGCCAAGGATAGCTGATAGGCATGCCAGCTGTTCGTCGTCGATTTGAATATTTGAGTCCGTACTTGATCTGACGTCAGCTGCCAGCTTTGTTACGACCAGTGCACCGAAACAAAGTCCCATCACATGAATAACGGGGTCCCGTTCGGTCTGAATGCGACGAATGATCTCCGGACTGGCAAGGGTGCGGGGGAAATAGGATGGCAAGGGCTCAAAGGTACCAAACTGACTAAACGCTCTTCCAAAATAGCACAGGCACTTCAGACACACCCGCAGACGGCGCTTGCGCTCTTCGTCGTTGAGGGGTGAGGCTCCTGGTATACAGGTCTGGAAAAGGTCGTAGAGACGGGATCCGAGGATGGCATCGGTCGGCGACTTTTCGGACATGAGGGGAAGAATTGCCAAGGTTGCATCTGGAACAGTACGGGAGTCAAAGAATCCCGGAACGCCTGCCGCAAATGTTTCGATCTCCTTATCTTCGTCGAGAGCTGTAAGTGTCCATTCGAGCGCACTCGTGACTACCGTGGATGGGGCGTCCTTGGCATTACGCTCGATACTCTTTCGTAGGCCTTCAGAAAGCCATTGTCGATGTACTTTGACTTGATTTTTCAGCGCCCCTCTCCACCTTTCAACGCTGGGCGCCGTCACGTGCTGGTTGACTCGACTCCATAACTTCAACAACGAATTATGAAATAGGCCCTCGATTCTGAGGGCGGCCTTTAAAACAACGACCACGAAAAACTGGGATAACCGCCACGTAGGTCCAGACAGGGGTGTGGCATAAGGGCAATTGAGGTACAGGTTCGGTAATATCGTCAACACTGTATATGCCAGAGCGAACGCCGCGACCCAACCGAGGGTGAAGTACGAAACAGTTTTGTCGATGGGAAAAAGGAAGTCGATGAGACCCGCGAAGAAGAGGAAGACGGATATGTGGAGGATCGTGGGCATTGTCGCGACGGCTCGAGCCATTCCGAACTTGCTAATGCCATCGAATACGTATGCTCGCATACGCGCACGCCTGTGAGGTGCACCGTGGTGCTGAGCAAGTTCTTGATACCGTCGAGCCCATTGCTGCATCAATGTCGCAGAGAGCGCGCAAGTCAAGCTGAGGACCAAACTGAGGAACCACAACACGTTGACCCTAACGGCGGACGCCGTTGGTTTGAAGGGCTGTCCGCTCTTCGCTATAATGCTCGCGAGTGGTGTTCCATTAGAGATGTTGACAAGTTGACCGGATATTTGAGTGAGGAGTGCATTGGTCGTTTCGCTAGGATTGGGAGATAGCAGCTTGTAACTTTCAATAATGAAGGCGGCGACTGTGGCAGAGAATAGACCAGTCTTCAAAAATCATGCGTCTCAGGTGAGGAATCTGCACAAGATGGTGTAGGGCTCACAAAGACGAGGATCCCCTCTGTGTCCCCCTTCCAACTCTCAGTTACGTCCTTATCCTGCTTCTCAGCCTCGGTGAGATACATGGACCACAGCCCATCAGAAGGGTCTCCGTACTTCTCGCCTGGTATGCGAATGAAAATACAACTTGTGAAATATCGAATGAACATACCCCGCAGTGGATCTGGATTACCCGCAATTTGCGAGGGAGGAACGTCCCCATGGGGACGGTTATTTGTCGTCTGTGGATTTATGGTGGGTGTTGTAGGCTGAGCAGCTGCGATGACTGGAGGCTGAGGACTTTGAGGGGTTGCAGTAGTACTCGCAGGCAGATGCTCAGTAACACCATGGGTCTGTGCCTCAATATCCGCCATTTCTGAGCTTCAAAGAATGTAGCAAGGAGGAGAGAGTAAGGCAAAGCGGCGGGGAACGAGCGGTGCCTAACTCGGAACACTTAAGAGTGAGTGGGCGAAGCGGCACGTGCTCCCTCCTCTCTTGCGTGCCGCCACTGTCCGCCCTACTTTTCAACCGGTCTGAAAAACCAGGATTACTTCCGTTTTAACCCGCACCGCGCGCTATTACAAATGGATCGATGATGGTGTCCACCGACGCTCATCCAGTCGCTCCCGGAGAGTCCCACCGGCCAAAGAACCATCATCTTCGATCATCGAGGAGCGATTCGCGCTTTCGCCCAATCTCTTATGCTTCCACTATCTTATAGGACTTTCATGCTTTTAGTTACCAACATGCAGTTTTCCTCTCGTCAGCTTTGAGTAATACCACCTTGTCACAGTGTTTGCCGCCCCACTCGTAACATCGTTTTCCTGTGCCGCGCTTCTCTAGCCTCCCCCCACTGCACGCTCCAGGATCCCATCGTAGAAGCTGAACAGCGACCCGCAAAGACGACCAATCAGGTCAGATCTGTTCGGTGATAGTGTAAGTAATTTTGTATCTGCCTCATTTAGTCTTTTCATCCGATGTAGGAGTACGAGTGGCATGCGGCGTGTGGGTGCAGAGATTTCGAAACGTGCGCGTGTTCAAAGTTACGGTTCAACGTTCAACGTTAGACTCTCCTCTCTCCTACTCTCGCAGCTACTAATCTATGCCATGATCGCGGAATCGAAATTCGCTATCTATTACTGGTCGTGACCCTGTGTTCAACAGTCACTTAAGTTATTTGCTGAAGGTAGGAAACTCTCGAGCACGGCACGATCAGTGTGATAAATACTAGTGTCAAGACTAGTGTCCGTTCTGGCTTGGGCAAGATGAATAAAGACAGTGAATTCATGCCATCCACTGGCATACCTGGGAGACGAGTGAGTTGTCAAGGCCTTCATTGAATTCCCCTAGCACAACGATGAGAATGTGTAGACGCCAGACTTGATTGTTTGAATCAAAGGTTACTACTACTCGTTCCCAAGTTTGTTGTTCCCTTAGGGCGGCCCTAGGCTTACGGAAACTGATCCAAATCATCCAATTTTTTTAAAGCGCATCAAGAAGCGTATCGTGCGAATAGTAAACTAAGTATGTTTCCAGAGGCTACGATGACTCAATATAAAATAGACTTTCTAAAGTACTGTAGGCTGTAGTAGCGCTGAGTGGACGAGTTTTGGCTTACATAAATGTCGTGGGTCTATCATGGTGCTCGTTGGTCGTCTTCGTCACTAATTCAAGTTATTCAAGTCTCGATTCAGGTTTTAATTGCGTGAACCTCGCGAACCTACGCGATTGCCTTACAACCTAAGGCCCGGAGGATTATCGCTCATGTATCTGCTGCTAATCGTTCCGACAGCGGCCTCAATCATCAAGAATCGAGCTTCCTTACGCTTCCTAAATCACCGTAAAATCACCGTCCACAAGCCAGGCAGTAGCCAGGCTTTCCGCATCTCGGGGACCCTAGGTGCCTTCGTTGCCACCATCTCGGTGACCTCTCATAACCATGCGCCTTTACCCACTCTCCGTGCTTTTCATAGTCGCCATCAGACTGAGAGGCCTCGTGACCTTTGCACGTTGGGATGACGTGACAGCGAAGCACACTTGGAATTCTGTCCCAGAGAACTGGCAGATTCTGGGTCACCCACCTGCTGGCACTACCATCGAGATCCACATTGCACTCAAGGCCAAAAACGAGAACGCCTTGATCGATGCCCTCTATCAGGTCAGCAGTCCTGGCCATCCAAAGTGCGTTCTCTCCATATTTCCGCTCGCGTGGTACCCATCCATGTGTCCCGCTTCCCCGTGGCAGGCACGGCGCACACCTATCCAGGGAGGAGGTCGCTGAACTCGTCGCACCGCCCTCAGATGTACTCGAACTTGTCAACGCCTGGCTCGGACATCACGGAGTTCCCCCCTCTGCCATCTCAACGAGACACGGCGGCAGCTGGCTGACGGTCATCGGCGTTCCTGTGCCCCGAGCCAACGAACTCCTGAGCGCTTCGTACCAGCTGTACCGGCACATCGGGACGAATGACACCGTTCTCCGCACACTCAGTTACGGGCTCCCCCCGAGGCTGGTTGAGCACGTGCAAAATGTTGCACCGGCCACACACTTCGGCTTTCCGCGCACGCAGTTGCACGAGCAGCTCATGCGCCACGACGGGGCAGCAGGGGTACAGAAGAAAGTACCTGCGGGGGAGCTTGGGACGGTATTGTCGAGCCGCCAGGGACCATATGTTACGCCATCCTTCCTACGTTGGCTGTACAAGACGTCTAATTACGTGCCCTTTGCCGCGGATCGGAATGTGCTCGGTATCGTGGGCTTCCGCGGTAATTACCCGAGCCCTGGCGACCTGAGGCAATTCATGAATGAATATCTCTTCGACGCGACCTCGGCGGCTTACAGTGTCGTGGAGATCAAAGGCGGAGGGTACGACCCGGGAAAGCCAGACCCCGAGGCGAATCTCAATATGCAGTACACCTCAGCCATGGCGTTCCCGACCCCGCGTATATTCTACAGCACTGGCGGCTCAGATATCGTGGGCGAAGATCCGTTCATAAACTGGCTTGACTACGCGCTCGACCTGTCGAGTGTCCCGCAGACAGTAAGCACGCCTTACGGCTTGCCCGAGTACGAAATTCCACCAGATTATGCAATATATTTGTGCAACCTTTACGCTCGGCTCGGCGCGCGTGGGGCCAGCGTCCTCTTCGCGAGCGGCAATGATGGTGTTGGTCGTGGAAACTGCCTGTTCTCCGACGGCTTTGGGAATTCGCGGGTCCAGTTCATCCCCACCTTCCCTTCAACTTGTACGTGTGGGCTCTTTTTCTCTGCCTGCATTTGCTACATCGCTCACCACACCGGCCACGGGTTTCGCAGGTCCCTGGGTCACTAGCGTCGGTGGAACGACGGGCTATAACCCAGAAATTGCGGCAAGTCTCTCAGGTGGCGGTTTCTCGGCGTATTTTCCGCGGCCGCCTTACCAGAACAGAGCTGTGACCACCTTCCTCCAGAGCCTTGGCAACCGGTATAACGGCCTTTACAAGTGAGTTCGCGCCCATGACCCGACGCCTCATTCTCACTTTGTGTGCAGCCCCAGGGGCCGTGGCGTTCCCGATATCGCTCTACAGGCAATTAATTTCCGTATCGTCTCCAACACGCAGTCCTTGAAAGTGCGTGGCACAAGCTGTTCGACGCCGGTGCGACACTCGATCTCGGTAGACCGCTCCCTTAATCTCTCTGCTGATTGCCGACGTACAGACTGCGGCCGGAATCATCTCTCTATTGAATGACTACCGGATTTCGAACGGCAAGGCGCCACTCGGCTTTCTCAACGTCTGGTTGTACGGCATATGCCTTGAGGGCCTGAATGACATCACGTCTGGGTCGAATCCGGGCTGCAATACCGATGGATTCTCCGCTGTGCCTGGGTGGGATCCTGTGCGTACAGCCAGAGTTATGTCTTTTCATATTTTGACGTTAATTCACTCTGGATTTGGACTATAGGTCACGGGCCTTGGGTCACTTGACTTTGAAAGACTGGTTACAATACTTAGTCGTTGGTAGTGGACTGATCAGGACTAGCTTCAGCGCCTCGTCGCAATCTACCCTAGTTTGCCGCCGTAGCCCCAGGCAACTTCTACGTTTCTTCTGACGTTTCTTCTGACAGTTGTCTTTCTTACCCTCGTCTAAACTCCAGAGCTTTGTTGATAAGCACTCCAATGCCTTGTCGCTAATTTGAACGATTGGATCAGTGCGTGGTTTGATTCGAGCCGTCAGATTATTCATGACCAACGCACCGACACAACGCCCCATCACACGGAAAGCTTAGTCGGTTTCGATTTCAGCCAGAGTGAGGCGGGTAATTCTAGACTAGCAAGGTCGAGGGATTCCGGCGACAGCGGCTGAGAAGTACCAAACCGATGGAGTAATGTCCCCCAACACCAGAGGCCTTTGAGAGACATTCACAGACAACTCGTCCACACTTCTTCCGGGAGAGGCAAAGTCCTTAGTGTACACATCTTGAGGAGGCTGCGGAGATGGGATACGATGATGGATTAGTCGAGGTATCAGGAGCGTTCATCAGAGAGTCTGCCTGATCTAGCTACAACTCGACCTTCAATTCAGCCGGAAGGGCCTGCCAGTGAGCGAGGGTAAGGATTGTCCGTCCCACTATGCGTAGCGCATCCGGCTGCACCACCTCAGCGATAAGCTGACCTCGCCGAATGTAAGGGAAAATCATGTTCACAAGTTGGACGGGGCCTGGCTTGGGAAATGGGAAAACCAATCGACCGGCGCCGCCTTGTTCGTTTCAATACCAAGAATGGCTGATAGGCAAGCCAGCTCGCGTCCCCAAATGAATTCAACTTAGCTACAAACTTATTAGCAACCAACGATCGGAACCAGCGCCCTGTCACACGGAAATCGGGGTTCATGTCAGTATGAATGGGGCGCCGAGCAATTTTGGGCGTGATGAAATGGACGGGGAAAACCCCCAGGTCAACCACGACCCAGGAGCACGAAGATGATGACACGCCCTTCCATAGGAGCACAGGTTCTTCAGACACGTTATGCGTACGTCATCCGAGGGGGGGTCCTTCTTGTGCACATCTTGAGGAGGTTCTCGAGACGGTTGTGAAGGACAGGTATAAATTAGCAAAAATACTTGTGGGCCTCATAAGCCGTCCACTGGCCACAACTCGACGTCCAATCCAGTCGAAATATTGCGAGAGAGGCTGCTAAATGTCAGTTGGACGACGTCCCGCACACACGACTCCCCTGTGCCATCGATCCAGGAGATCATGGAGCTAGCTTCGCTGCGCAAGGAAAAACAGGCCCATATGTTCGACGACACCAGGCTGGGGAAGCCAATTCCCGACCATACGGCTATCAGTACCAAGGAGAGCGGAAGAGGCATTCCACCAGCTCCTGTTCATCGTGTTGAACGACGCCCGATTTGAAATCAGCTGCAACCTTAGTCACGACCAACGCTTTGAAACAACGTCCTATCACGCGAGAGATACGGACCTCAGGACCTCAGATATCATGGACCTCTTCCCGTTGAATGCAGCGAGTAATCTCTGGTGTGAAAAGACGCGAAGGAAATAGGTTAGAAGCGGGTGGCACGCCTTTGCACAATACCACAGGCTCCTCAAGCACATCCGCAGATAGCTCCTACGCATCTCAGCCGCGAAAGGTGAGGCGATTGATATGCACATCTGGAGGAGGTTGTGGAGGCGAGATACGATCATATTTGCCACACTTTGTTAATTGGAGCAATTAGATCCAGCGGCAGTTTGGCGAAATCTGCAGTCGGAAGGGTGTGAGTAAGGATATCGAGCGTCTATTGGACTTCGACCATCAACCACATCTAGTAGCACGGCGTTGGTGACTATGGAATCAACATCACCAAATGCGAGGGAAACCATGCTCCCAAGCTTGACAGTTCTAGGCCGCCCTATTCCTCCGATGCCAAGGATAACTGATATTTGTCTTTGTTTTTTTTGGACAAGCGATATATTAGGGAAAGGATAGTGAGGTTACCTGACAATCCTGTCTAATGCGCCGATGCAAACCTCGGAGGCTTGATAACAAGGAAAAATGCATTGACGCACACCCAGAGTATGGGTAGTAATGTGGACTCAAGCTTGGGCCCCACGGCACGGGGTCCAGGGGTCCCCGTACCTTCAAGTTCTCTGCCCTCTCTGTGGGCCATCACGCACTGTAGAGCTTTTCTTCTTTAAAACGGAAATGCCTTTTAAGGCCTGATGTAAGAGCTGACGTGTCTTTGTTGGAAGATAATGAACTACAACTTCGGAGTCGCGGTGATGGTGACGTGTGGTGGTCACCGGAAAAGGACAATCTGGATCAGGGAATGGAACAACGAGTGCGACGAGGCGTTGAAGCTAGCCCGGGTCAGTCCACTACCAACGACTAAGTATCGTAACCAGTCTCTCAAAGTCGAGTGACCCGAGACCCGTGACCTATAGAATCCAGAGTGAGCCAACGTCGAATAAAAAGACACAACTATGGCTAGGCGCACAGGATCCCACCCAGGCACAGCGGAGAATCCATCGGTATTGCAGCCCGGATTCGACCCAGACGTGATGTCATTCAGGCCCTCGACTGCATCGGCCGTACAAGCAAGACGTTGAGAAACCCAAGTGGCGCCCTGCCTCTCGAAATCCGGTAGTCATTCAGTAGCGAGATGATTCCGGCAGCAGTCTGTACGTCGACGAATCAGGCATGCAGAGAAAGAGGACTCGAGTGTCGCACCGGCGTCGAGCAGCTTGTGCCATGAGTCTTCAAGGCCCTCATGTTGAGGATGATACGGAAGTCAATTGCCTGTAGAGCGATATCGGGAACGCCACGTCCTGCAGGGCTGCACAAATAACACAAAGTGAGAATGAGGCACCGGGTCATGGGCGAACGCACTTGTAAAAACCGTTATACTGGTTGCCAAGGTTCCGGAGGAAGCTGGGAATAAAATTGTTCTGGTAGGACGGCCGCGGAAAATACGCAGAGAAGCCGCCACCGGAGAAACTCGCCGCAACCTCTGGGTTGTTGCCCGTCGTTCCACCAACGCTGGTGACCCAGGGACCTGCGAGTACCGTGGACAGTGTGGTGAGTGGTCCACCGACGCTTGTTAACCGCTCGAAGGTAGAGTTAGAATACCATACGCACAAGTGGAGGGGAATGTGGGGAGGAACTGGACCCGCAAGTTGCCGGAGCCGTCTTGGGTCAGGCAGTTCCCATGACCAACACCCTCGTTACCGCTCGAGAAGAGGACACTGACGCCACGAACGCCGAGCTGCGCGAACAGATTACACACATATGTTGCATAATCCAGCGGAATTGTGTACTCAGGCATGCTGTAAGGCGTGCTTATTGTCTGCGGGACAACCCACAGGCCGAGCACGTAGTCGAGCCAGTTTATGAACCCATCTCCCTGCGTATCCCAGCCGCCAGTGCTGTAGAATATATGCGGGGTCGGATAGGCAATGGCCGAAGTATACTGAATATTGAGATTCGCCTCGACGGTTGGCTTGCTCGGGTCGTACCCTCCGTCTTTGATCTGCACGACACTGTAGGTCGCTGAGGTCGCGTCGGAACGATATTCATTCATGAATTGCCTCAGGTCGTCAGGGTTCGGGTAATCACGGAGGTAGCCCGCAACGCCGAGCACATTCCGGTCCGCGGCAGAGGGCACATAGGTAGACGTCTTGTAAAACGAACGCAGGAATGACGACGTCACATCTTGGTCGCGGCGAGACAATCCCGTCCCGAGGTCTCCCCCCGGCACCTTCGTCTGCTCCCTGGTTGCCCCGCTGCGGCGCGTGAGTGGTTCCCGCCGGGGCGTGCGAGGAAATCCAAAGTGTGTGGTCGGCGCAACATTTTGCACGTGCTCAACCAGCGCCGCCGGGAGCCCGTAACTGAGCGTGCGGAGAACTGTGTCATTCGTCCCAATGTGTTGGTACAGTTGGTACGACGCCCTCAGAAGTTCATTGGCTCTAGACACAGGGACGCCGGTGAGCGTGAGCCAACTGCCGCCGTGTTTTGTTGAGATGGTAGAGGGGTGCACCCCGTAATGATCGAGCCAGGCATTGGCAAGCTCGAGCACGTCTGAGGGCGGTGCGACTAGTTCGGCGACCTCCTCTCTGGATAGGTGCGCGCCTTGTCTTCCCGGGGGCAGCGGGACATGTGAGTACCACGCGCGCGGAAGAGTGGTGGAGAGGACGCACCTTGGATGGTCGGGACTGCTGACCTTGATGAGGGCATCAATCAAGGACATTCTCATTTTTGGCTTTGAGTGCAATGTGGAGATCGATGGTGGTGCCAGCAGGTGGGTGACCCAGGTTCCGCCAGCTCTCTGGGACAGAATTCCATGTGTGCTTCGGACGATGATCGTCCCAATGCGATGCAAAGGGCGTTGCGAGGCTGCTGAGAGGCCCCGGGGCAAGGAGAGACAGGACAGAAAGTGGGTGAAAGCGCATGACTTGTGCGATATCTACGTGTCCCTGCAATTGATGAAGGGTAGAAGTCTAAAGAGTCCCTCAGAGTTAAGACGCTGACAGCGTGGCCTGGGGGCGGAAATTTTACGGCAAGTTTTAAGGTGAAACTGTCAGAATGAGGTAGATACATAACCGTAGATCCTCCGTGGGCCCAATGTTATACTGCAGGGCGACTAGGTGACTTCCCGCAGCCTGAGGATTCTGGAGTTGCCTTGGGAGTTGCGTACTTTCGCATACTTTCCACGGTCCGGTCAGCCTTGGACAAAGAAATAGACATCGGCCCGGGCAGTGCAGTGATATGACTACTTCCACCTAAGGGGTTGCATCTGTGTTCTAGCCGTTCCATCAACTTTCCATCGTCCACTTCAGTTTGTTTACACTCGCCCGGGTTCCTCTGAGATGGCAAATCTATGCTCACCATACACAATTACAGGTAAATAAAACAGACATTGTTGGTACCTGAGGCCTGGAAATGAGCGTTTCATTGATCATGGCTTGGGCTCAGCTTGAGAGGTGTTTGCGAAACGGGAAGCTGGAAAGGGTGTCTGCTGCCGCACATGACGTAAACGCCTACAATAATCAAATGACTTGACCTGCGCCACTACCAGGGGGGTCCGCGTTACAGTAAGCGTGCACATACTGTAACAGAGCTTAGACTAGCTCTATTTTAATTACGGTGCTGTGATTTAAAAACATCTAGGGGATATATATCACAGCCCCGGAACTTCCAACGCGCCCTCGAGTCCCACGCGCACACCGATTACCCGCGCTACGCGCCGCTCGATACGGCCTTCAAGTCCGTGCATCGCCGCGTCCCACCAGCGCTCGGAACCTTCCGGCACGGCGCGCCACGCGCCGCGGTACAGCTCACGGATCCCCTTGTCCCCGAGCTCCACAGCACGCGCACGCGCAGCGGCACCCTGCTCGTGCGTCGCGCCAAACCCCTCGCCTGCCAGCACGAGCGCGGGCGGCACCGTGATTCTCCCATGCTTGAATACCATCACGTTCACCGAGATGCAGTGCAGCGTTGCGCCGTCCAGCTCGGGCTCGCGCGCCGCAGCTACTGCGCGGGCGACGTGTGCCTGGAGGTCCGCGCTGGAGGCTGACGGCGTCGGCGTCGAGGAGGTGCTACTGTCGTAGTCAGATTTGGGGCCGGGGGTGGATGGCGCGGACCGGCGCGATGTAGGCTTATGGTGCGAGACGAAGCGGTGGATGACGTAGAGCTGCATGGAACAGAAGATGAGCAGGGGTCGGGCGGGCGAGTGAGTGAGTGAGTGAATTGTACCCATTTGTGGTCCCAGCCGACGATTTGCGAGCGTACTTCGTATCGCGCAAACATGGGGATCTCGCGCAGGAATTGGAAGTGCGTACCTGCACGACGAGAAGATCAGTAACGTAGGTGGGGATGGACCACGATGCGAGACATACCGGCTAGCGCGACCCCACCCCCGGCGAGTACAAGCGAAGGAAAGATGTGTAAAGGCGCTGTTCGTACGCGCCAAATCCAGGAACTATTTTGGTGCAAGAATGACGCTCAGCCCCAGCCCGGCTCGACCCGCGCAGGAATCGCGTCACTCACCTTCGGGTAAGACGAATTGCTGAGGTGCCAGTTGTAGTCACAATCATCGGGGCCTGCCGAAAAGAGTAGAGAAATGAACCAACAAAAGGAAGTAGATGTATAGCCACTACTCACCCGCCCAGGCTTTAGTAACTAAGGTATAGTCGAGCGGATTCTGGCCGATGGGCACAAGGTCGTCACGGAACTTGTGCGCGTCGTTTTTGTTGGTGGAAGACGAAAAGAGCGTGCGTATACGCGCACGGCGGGCGAGCCACCACAACCTGGTGATGGGCAAGAATACATTGACTGATAATGATTATAAGCAGGCGACACGTAAAATGAATTTTGGAGAACGGAAGACGGAAGCCACGTACAGTGCCAGACTAATGGCAGGGATCGCACATTCAGAATGAGAAGTAGAAAAGCGATAGTTTTAGCGAGTCCCGGTAAGACGCTGAGGCTGAGGGAGAGGGCCGCAGCCGGGGAGGCGGAGAGCATGATGTGGAGGGTGTTCGGGACAGGTTGCGTGGGTGGAACCACATTACAGTACTATATTCGAAGAAAGTACCCACGGGAACGAAGTGTTTATTTCTCGGCTTTCGGCACATGTAAGTCCCGAGTCCCGGCTACTCAACCCCTGTGGGAAGTTCGTAGTTTCCAGTCGAATCAGCTGGGTTGTCATCGACTCGGCCAAAAATAAATGATTTTTTGATTAATCCCGCCATATAGTCGATGAGATCGATTTTATTTTGATCCATCTTGGTTGTCAGCGATGTAGTCAACGTCGGTCAATAGGAGTCGATGGGTTAGGGAAATAAAAAAATTGATATTATTCGAACACGCCATATGCCAATCGATTTAATAATGCGCAATTCAATCATATTCAACCACGCTATACGAAAACATATGCATTCGATTCTAATCGATTTAATCATAGCCTAATACCTCCACTCCAATTGTACTGCGCGATATACGTTGAGAGCCACCGGAGTCCCTTGGTGCATCTGTAAAACATGGGCAGGGCCTAAGCGAGCTGAACACTCTGAACACTTTCTGAACACTCTGAACACTTCCGAACGATCAAAACTTTAATTTCGGTGCTAAATCGAGATTCGGACCGCGTCCCTCTCAACGCCGTATTGCCGGACCACTATACAGGGACTAAACCAAAAAAAAATTGATTTCTGGATTTTCGTGCGTCGGTAATGAGGTTTTTTTTTCCGAGAAATTCAAAAGATTGAATATAAATACAATTATCTGTTTAATACTACAAACTACAGTACATCGTGCGCAGAGATGTCGCGTTCTGGGGGCGTGGAAAGGTAATTCCCGACGCCGGCGCTCGTTCTCGCGCCGCGCGTCAACACCACGTCGGCGCTCGTTCCCGCGCTGCGCGTCAACACGTTTCCAACACCCGTTCCTCATCGTCTTCGTCGCCTCACCCGTTTCGTTTGCGCGCACACTACATATCATCACTGTAAGTCCATCAATACATGTTATAAAACGCTAGCTCACCATTTTTAGATGCTTTTTGAACTTCTTCGCTCGATCGTTCGACTCGCTTGGGGCTGGGTGGTCACTGTGGCCATTGGGCCAGTAGGGGGCTGGGTAAGTCGTCGACTCGCCGATCGAACGCCGCGCTGACCGTCCGATAGATGCGGCGCAGGGGTCTGCGCGCAGAGTTCGCCATAACTCTGCGCGTGAAGATAGTCTCTAGGGCGGAAGAGATAGTCGATCTGGTGTTGCAACCAGTTCGACTCGCACTCCCTTGCGGCGCGGCGGCTGTCCAAGGCGGGGAAATTGAGGAAGTCTAACTGGAGGGAGTGGATCAGTATGCGTTTGGATGTATATAAAAGTGAAGCTACTTCCTGCTTGTTTTCTGCGCAAACTCGTTGTGTGCCGTGTGAACGCGCGTCCGAGCGAAAGTTGTACTTTTGCGGCAGATGTGCAATATCATCTTGCGCACTCGGGCGATTGCGCGAAGTAATCAAGTGAGTGATCAAGGCGATAACGCGAGCGATCAAGTGGATCCAAGGCGAGTGATCAAGTGGATCCAAGGCGATAACGCGAGCGAACAATACCAGGCTGTCCGTCCGTTCGTAGTCACAGCAGCGTCGTCTCGCGCACTCAGGCGAGGGAAACCTCCAAACAATTCCAATTCTGCACTTACTACACTTACTGTGAACAGTCTATCACGCGTGGTGGTATAGGCGCTTAACGTCTTTGGTATTTTCACCGTGTCCCTGGTGCGTCAGGCGTTGTACGTACATATCGATTACCTATTCTATAACAATTATCATGAATATTTCAGGACGATAACTTGGAATTTGCTTACACAATGGTACAGAGTAATAGGCATGAGTAGCAATCACTCAGACACAACCTCGTTGTCCTCAACAAAGATCGCACCACGTGAGTTTCCGTCGATTCTGTCACTCTGTTCATGCATTTTAAGTGACGGGGACCGTGAAAAAAAGAGGGTGAGACTAACCTTGGAAAGAAAAATGGAGGCAGCTATGAGATCCGGCATATCAGGGATGGAGACGCCGAGGCGGTCCATACAACAGTGTAACCTATCCACCTTGAAAGTAGTACTTGTTATGTTCTCCTCTATATTGGACATCCGCTCCTTAAGTGCTTGAAGGGTGATCTCATGCTCTTCAATCTTCTGTTTGACCCAGCATTTCTCAAGGTGCAGAGTACTGCGCTTCAATTGGGTAAGGTGGAAGGAACGACGTAGGTCCTGGTCCTGGCCAACCTCCTGGAGTACATTAAAATGTGGGTATGAGTTAGAACTGAAGACTTACAGAAGTTGTATCATTTCCACCATACTCAAGGCGGGACAAAGAAGCAAACTCATTGGCAAACGAGGGAGTGGGAGGAGGACGGCGACGACGACGAGGTGTTTCCGCCGAAGACTCCTGCAAAGGTCGCTTCAGAGGGGATGTGTAGGGCGAGGTCGGTGGTGAGGGCGCCCGTGAGGAGGGAAAAACATGCTCTGAGTCTGAGGACATCGTGATGGGGTTTTGCGTACGACGAAGGTGGATGGTAACTATGTGACTTGTTGGCCTGTGACACGACTTGTTTGCTTGTGCGGATTTTCTCACACATTTGGCCTCCGACTGTCATCTGTCATCGACTGTCATCTGTCATCTGACCACCTACCTCTGAGCTCTGACCAACTCAAATGGACATAGACACGGACGCTCTCTGCCCAAAATGTCGGCGACGCTTCGCTGACTCTCGAGGCGTCCTGGTACATTTGAATCACAAATACTCTTCTTGCCACAATTTCCTGGATGACTATGATGCACTTTCGGCATATACCGAAGATTTACAACGGCGTACTGTGCAACGTGCCCTCCTTGCATCATCTCGGAATCGTGTCCCACCACCACCACCACTACCACCACCACCACCACCACCTGTTTTGACCCCCCCACATATAGACACTCCTGTCACAGAGTATCACCCCCGCTTGTCGTTTATCTATGGTCAAAAACCAAATACGCTTGAGAGGACTGCAGGAGATAGTTTTGCACACCGACGGGCGACCAACCCGTATTATCCCTTTCAAAGCCGCGAAGAGTGGGGGCTTGCCCGCTTTCTCGCGAGATCATCCCTTTCCCAGTCAGAGATTGACGAATTCCTCAAGCTGGAATGGGTAACGATTTCTAATCACTACTTTTGAATCTGAGTTAAAGTCCAGTTGTAGGTCAAACTTCAAAAGCCAACGTTCACCTCTGCTCATGCGCTTCGGTCGTTGATCAAGTCGCTACCCGACCCTCCGCGTTGGTACTGTGAGGAGATGATAATTGAAGGATACGAGTCAGAAAAAATTACATTTTACTGGCGCGACGCACTAGATGTGATCGAGTATATTTTTGGCAATCCAATCTTCGCACCATACATGCAGTATGACCCTCAAAGGGTCTGGACGGATATATCTAAGGCGGAACGCGTCTATTCGGAGTATATGACGGGAGACTTCGCCTGGCAATCTCAAGTACCGTGTTTCTTTTTTTTATCGATCACTTGAGTCTGGCTCATTCCAAAAAGGACAGGCTTCCGACTGGTGCAACGCAACTAGCTGTGGTCGGCGCATCTGACAAGACCTGCGTCACGGCGATGACTGGTGGTCTAGAGATGTATCCGGCATACCTCACCCTCGCTAACATCGTCTCCGAAGTCCGCATGAAGGCGTCTAGTCACGCCTGGATGTGTTTTTCGTTTCTTCCCATCGTCAAATTTGACGTTCATTCCAGCTTTCAGTCAATCTTGTCGGCACGCTTGTGGCATGCGTGCATGGACAAGGCATTTGTCCGGTGTAAAGACGCTGCTGTCACTGGCTACCACATGGCCGATCCTTGTGGCCGTAGTCGCTTGTCGTTCCCTCTCTTAGCCGCTTGGATAGCTGACCTACCGGAACAGCATCTTATCTCTGCTATGGCAAAGAGTACTTCGCCCCTCTCTTGTGCCGTTACCAATCAATTCGGCGATGCGTTCCCTCACCCCCCACGTCATGGCCAGGAAACCATCAAGCTCATACAAGACCTTACTTCTCGCGTCGATCCTTGGATGCTTGATGTATTTCAGGACAAAGCGAAGGAACTTAGTCTTAGTGGCGTACACCTCCCGTTCTGGCGTGATTGGTATATGGCCGATCCCTATCACTTCCTAGTGCCGGAGATACTTCACACTTGTCATAAGTTCTTTTATGACCACCCCCTTCAATGGTGCATCAATGCCATCGGCGCGCTCGAATTTGACAGCCGCTTCAAAAGTCTCCATCCACGTGTCGGCTTTCGCCATTTCGGTAACGGTGTCACGCATGTCAAACAGATGACTGGTCGCGAGCATCGTGATATTCAACGCTCTATCGTGGCTGTGATCGCTGGCACCGTTCCCCCTCGTTTCTTGTGTGCTATCTGTCACGAACCTAAGAACTTTGGTCGTGACTCGCGCGTCAAGGACCGGTCCGCGACGGTCCGGTTTTACGTAATCAATTTCCTAATGGGGAAATCCGGGATCGGAGTTCCAATTTCGTACTCCGAAGGTCACGTGATTTGTCACGTGATTAGTCATCCATTACCAAGCCATGACAAAGCCATTACCAAGCCACCAGACGACAGAAAGTCGTATCACTCTTTGGATTTATCCTATTGGACTGCGGAGCAGTCATGCCATTCCTTGTGATTATTCTGATTGGACTGCGGACCAATCACATCATCGTGGCGCAAGATCGCGCAATCGACTGCGGAGCAGTCGTACCATGTCTATGATTATTCCCATTGGCTGATATATTTAGAGCCTTCCAGAATGTTCCATTGCGCAGCACCCGTAGGGAAGCAGTAGGCCTGCCCTAAAGTACGCACAGACCATGCCCTCATGTATATAAGCCTAGCCATAGTTCGGATAGTTCCTCAGACTGTCCACTTGTCTTTCCCTTGTAAATCCACTTGACATTTCACTTGTCACTTGATTCCTCTTGGATAACCTCCTCCAGTTAGTAGACTGGATAAGTGCTCATAACGCATCTGTGGACGTTGTGGGTAACCTCACTGTTATCTTCGAGTATAAAGCCAAGTTTTCCCTCGACACCCTCCATTCCGTCTTCGTCGTCCCTCGCGTCTCCGTCAGAGATAACCGGGTGTACCAATCAACTACTCCGAGTGAGTAGTTCATCACACTTGGACAGTCTCATTGTACCTGACCAGGACGCTCCTTGACAGTGTCAGAATACTTCGATAGTTCGGAGTTCGGGCACTGGGATGGCGATTCAAGTTCGTATTCCACAGACTGGGAGCCTCAGTATCGGGGCCCCCCTGTCACGGCGCAGCCGGGACGCGGCCCGGAAGACGACGATTACGACCCGCAGCGCGAGAACGAAGTGCGCGCGGCGACGGCAGTGCTCGAACGCCTGCTCGGAGCGTGGGAATACGAGACGGATCACGTGCAGACGGCACGCGCGGTGAGCTCATACACCCCTCACCCGTCCACACGCTACCAAGAACCCTGGGAATAGGGACCCTATATCGGCCGTCACGTGACCCCGGCACGTGACCTGCCTTGGAACATCGAAGAAGAATCCGGAAGAGCCCAGATGAGCTTGTGCCTGGGTTGACTTGTGATTGTGAATCCGGATGTGATCCGGCTGTGGACTTGGATGTGGGGCGCCTCTAGGCCCTTATCTCTTATCTCTTATCTCTGACTCATGCCATGAGGGCCTTACGCCATTGGCTTCTCGTATTAGGATTCGCGGCTGTGTATTAGGGTTTCGGATTCGGGCTGAGCTTGAAAGCTCCCCCTCTGTAGTATAAGTAGAGGGCTTTGGACGCGTTATAGTCCTTAGCTTTGATATCTTGTGTAATACCTTCCCCTTCGCCGGAGTTGGTTCTTAGGGCACAGAGTGTATAACAGCTTGATTCCTCACTGTCTCATCCCTTCCTTTGTCTTCTTTGCTAGTTGGCTGGAGTTATCGCCACTACGCGTTCCGCTATAAGTCGTGCTGCATCCCCGCCGACTTCTATTATTCGACGATTGACTTGAGTCCTTGGACGGCGAATTCCCTTGGACGAAGCGAACAGGCGACGAGGTCACGTGACCTGGCAGACGTCCGGAAGGAACGTAACACCCCCTCCATGTCAAATCTTCCATTGTCCCTCCCCCACGTCCCATGTCACTCGTGCCCTCTCGCCGGAAGGGACGAGTATTCCCCAAGACCCACGCCCCCTGTCCCCCATGTCCCCAGAGGAGCTGAATGCTCCCTTGACCACTGAAGAGCTAGATGCTCTCCAAGATGCTCTTCAAAGCGTACTCGACACCCCCCTGTCCCCTGATGAGCTAGGTGCTCTCCATGACGGTATCAACAACATACTCCAAGGCTTGGCTGCTCCTACAGCGCCAGCATCCCCTGTCCCAAGTCGCCCATCGTCCACCATCATGCCCCCTCCATGTCCCACCTCTCTCCCGTATAGAGAGAGGGTTGTTTTCTTTGAAGAAAACATCGTCCAGAGTCGCCCCCTGTCCCCCTGTTCCACCCCTCTCACGTATGAGAGCAGATCAAGTACCGAGTTCGCCACACTCGACGTCTTCTCCCGTCCCCCGTCTCCAAGACCGGTACACCCAACCCCAGTCCATGTACCCAAGTCCCCCGTGTCCGGGCCGTTGCTGCCCCTCCAAGACCCCTCAAGTTCCAAGTCTTCCTAGACGGAAGAAGGGGTACCACCTGGGAGACAAGAAGCCAAGATCGGCCCCACGTTCCTTGCCTATGTACCCATGTCTCGACCTGTGACTGACCCCCTCCATGTGTACTAGACCAACGAGAACTATAACTATTTGATTAGTTGTAGTTAGTTTGGTTTCGTAGTACAAGAATATATGGGGTTGAAGTCATTCCATTCGTTTGAACAAGAGCAAGTAACCGCTCTCCACTATCGTTGAAACCCATCAAGTATTTCCATGACACCTCTTACTCAAACCCGGTGGAAGTTTGGAGTAATCGATCCACGTTCCTTAAAGACATCCAAGTTATACTTCCAGTTAGGGAAGTACCAAGTTATCAAGTATCAAGACTTCGTATCACGCGACATACGAAGGAAGGGCGACTTATCCATGAACAAACCCAAGTCCAAGTCCAAGTACCCAGGGGAGCCAAGCATCCATGTATCCATGTACCCACGAGAAACCAAGAAACCCTAGTCAAGTAACGAACATCCACGAGCAACCACGAGAACACCAAGTACACGCGCGTCACCAAGTATCCATGAAGTATCCATGTATTCCACGACAACCAAGAGACACCAAGTAACCGCGCGTCACCACAAGTATCCATGAAGTCTATGAAGACATCCACGAGCATCCACGAGCCATCAAGTACTGCGCATCCACGAGCACCCATGTAACCAAGAACCACCAAGTACTGCGCATCCACGAGCATCCAAGTAACCCACGAGCAACCACGAGCAACCAAGTAACCATGCCAGAAATCCCTAGAATTGCTAAACCGGCGTAGCAATCGTAACAAGGGGATATTGTCAAGAGGGCTGAGGACCAAGCCCTACACGTCTCCAAAGACGAGGACGTTCCAAGAGTCAAAACATCTGTAAGACCTCAGCAAGAAGGCATGAGCACCAAGTATCCAAGGGCCAAGAACCAGGCCATACACGTCTCCGAAGATGAGGACGTTCCAAGAGTCAAGTCATCTGAAAGACCTCAGCAAGAAGGCATGAGTATCAAGTAACCAAGGACCGAGTATCGGGTCACATATGCCAATGAAGTCGGGCATTCAAGTCATCCAAGAGTCAAGTCATCTGAAAGACCTCAGCAAGAAGGCATGAGTATCAAGTAACCAAGGACCGAGTATCGGGTCACATATGCCGATGAAGTCGGGCATTCAAGTCATCCACGAGTCAAGACATCTGTAAGACCTCAAGAAGAAGGCAGGCGAAACCAAGGGCCGAGAATCGGGCCACATACGCCTCCGCAGTTGAGGGCGTCCAAGAAACCAAGCATCTATAAGACCCCAGCAAGCGGGCATGAGAACACATTCAAGGGCCAAGTATTGGGCCATTCAAGTCACCAAGTCACGCACCTGTAAGACCCCAGCAAGAGGGCATGAAGACAAACACCAAGGGCCAAGTATTGGGCCATACATGCTGATGAAGTCGAGCATCCAAGTAACCACGAGTCAAGACACCTGTAAGACCCCAGGAAGAGGGCATGAGGACAAAATACCAAGGGCCAAGTATTGGGCCATATACGCCTCAGAAGAGGAGGACGTTCAAGTAAACCAAGTCACGCGTCTGTAAGACCCCAACAAGAGGGCAAGAGAATACAACCAAGGGCCACACCATGGGACTACCGACACCCCTGATCAAGGTGTTCAAAGTACTCCACACCACGTTGTCTAGAAGACCCCAGGAAGTGGGTCGGACATTCAAGTACACCAAGTAACCAAGTTGTCACCCCAGGAAGCGGGTCGGACATTCAAGTACACCAAGTAACCAAGTTGTCACCCCAGAAAGCGGGTAGGACATTCAAGTAGTCAAGTCATCTATAAGACCCTAGCAAGTGGGCAAGAGAACCAAGTAACCCAAGCCAAGATATCCATAAGACTCCAGCAAGCGAGCAGGCGAACCAACAATCAAGTCAACTCCATGTCATCCATGTCATCCATGAAACCACGAGAAACCAAGTAACTCCCATGTCCATGAATCCCCGGAAATTTTTTTTCCAGTACCTTGGGCCTGTCCGGCGTCCAGGGCTGAAGAGGGGATAAGCACACGAAACCACGAAACCATGAAAGGACCAAGTACAAATTTCATTTCGTGCGCTCCAGGATTACGAAAATTCCTCCAAGACACCAAGTTTTCCACGATCCGTGCAGCACAGTCCACGGCAATAATCGACGACATCAAACCACGAGCACCCAAGAACGACATGCGAAGTCATCCATGCCCTAGAAATCCTTCTATGACGAACCTAGAAGATGGAAAACACCCATGCGAAGTCACAGAAATCCTTCTACGAAGAACCTAGAAGATGGAACCCCCTATGTCACCCAAGTCCTAGAAATCCTTCTACGAAGAACCTAGAAGATGGAACCCCCTATGTCACCTATGCCCTAGAAATCCTTCTACGACAAACCTAGAAGATGGAACCACCTATGCAAAATCACCCATGTCCTAGAAATCCTTCTAAATGGCTCACGTTCCCTCAAGAAGAGGATTGGATACTTAGAAGATGGAAACACCCAAGTCAAACCCATGTCAACAAACCAAGAAATACGTGGACGCAGTTGCCACATATCAAGTAACCCATGCCAAATTATGCCACGTCTATGGCAGTCAAGACGGATACGAACGTCCGCATCTTCTGCGAGCCAAGAAAACCAAGTCAAACCATGTCCAAGTCCACGGCAGACAAGACAGAGTAACGAAGAAACTCTGCATCACCTGCAATTATGCCACGTCTATGGCAGTCAAGACGGAAACGAACATCCGCGTCTTCTGCAAGCCAAGTTAACACTATGTCCAAGTCACCAATCCATGGCAGCCAGGACAGAAATGAATATCTGCATCCTCTGCAAGTCAAAGACAACCATGCCAAGTTATCCTTGTCCACGGCACACAAAACGGAGAAACGAAGCCTCCGCATCTTCTGCATCCATGCCACGAAAACCCATGTCCACGGCACAAGACAGAGAACAAGTCTCTGCATCTACTGCAATTATGCCAAGTCACCCCTGTCCAAGTCTACGGCAGTCAAGACGGATACAAGACATCTGCGTCTTCTGCAAGCCAAGTTAACCATGTCAAGAAAAATCAAGAAAACCCCCATGTATCCACACTACGCATCGTAACTGCGTAGGGAGTCAAGTAAACCAAGCCCATGTCCACGGTAGACAAGACGGAGCAACGAAGAATCTCCACGTCTTCTACAATTATGCCAAGTAACCATGAAAACCAAGTAACCACAGTCCACGGGCCTAGAAGAAAGGCCATCCAAGATCCTCGAATTCCACAAAGGCGTATCGTCCCTAGCGTTGCTAATCGGCGTAGCAACCGTAAATGGGGGATATTGTCACGAACCTAAGAACTTTGGTCGTGACTCGCGCGTCAAGGACCGGTCCGCGACGGTCCGGTTTTACGTAATCAATTTCCTAATGGGGAAATCCGGGATCGGAGTTCCAATTTCGTACTCCGAAGGTCACGTGATTTGTCACGTGATTAGTCATCCATTACCAAGCCATGACAAAGCCATTACCAAGCCACCAGACGACAGAAAGTCGTATCACTCTTTGGATTTATCCTATTGGACTGCGGAGCAGTCATGCCATTCCTTGTGATTATTCTGATTGGACTGCGGACCAATCACATCATCGTGGCGCAAGATCGCGCAATCGACTGCGGAGCAGTCGTACCATGTCTATGATTATTCCCATTGGCTGATATATTTAGAGCCTTCCAGAATGTTCCATTGCGCAGCACCCGTAGGGAAGCAGTAGGCCTGCCCTAAAGTACGCACAGACCATGCCCTCATGTATATAAGCCTAGCCATAGTTCGGATAGTTCCTCAGACTGTCCACTTGTCTTTCCCTTGTAAATCCACTTGACATTTCACTTGTCACTTGATTCCTCTTGGATAACCTCCTCCAGTTAGTAGACTGGATAAGTGCTCATAACGCATCTGTGGACGTTGTGGGTAACCTCACTGTTATCTTCGAGTATAAAGCCAAGTTTTCCCTCGACACCCTCCATTCCGTCTTCGTCGTCCCTCGCGTCTCCGTCAGAGATAACCGGGTGTACCAATCAACTACTCCGAGTGAGTAGTTCATCACACTATCCGTGCTCTCGTCGACTTTATTTACCAAGTCCAGTCGCCGTTACTTACCGAATCTGCTATCGTCAAATTCGTTGACGCTCTCCGGAAATTCCATGACGAAAAGGAAGCTATAATTGCAGCTGGCGCGCGTATGGGCTCTAAAGGGCCGATTGATCATTTCAACATCCCCAAACTCGAGATTTTGCATCACTTTGCGTGCTCAACGAAGATGATGGGGGTTCCGATCCAGTGGACCGCCGATGTCACGGAACGCCTGCATATTACTGAAGTGAAGCACCCCTTTCGCGCAACCAATCACCGCAACTTTGAAGAACAATGCACGAGGATCCTAGACCGGTTGGAGCGTGTGCACTTATTCGACTTGATTTGCAGTTTTCTTGCGAACGGCAACCTCAAACACGAAAATCCGGCAGCTGCGGAAGCAGTTCTCGCCGTAGAGCAAGACCCGGACACTGCGCATTCACTGACCGCGACCGCACATGAGATGATCGTCACATCCCGGCGCCCTACAGCAAACTACTTCTTGAACGGATTTGTATCATCAGATTCTCTTACCGCCTTTCATCTCAACAAAACACCTGACGTCGCCTCAATTTCCATCAGTGACGCCGCGAATTTGTACGCCTTGCAGGACTTTTGGCCAGCACTGGGCGACTTCACGCGTGGACTCTCGCATCAGCAACGTCGTGGCCGCAGGATATCCAGAGGACATCCCGACGTCGGGTTCGATCATATTCGCGTTTGGTTTCGGTTCAAGATACAGCTACGCTCCACCCATGACCGACACGTAGTCGTACCAGCGCAAACTGTCCAGGCCCTGCCACTATCAAAAAAACATCCTCAAGGGTTATGCGATGCCGTCTTGATCCATACTCATGGAGACGCAGGAGATGAGTCTTTCCAGGGTAAGTCGAAAATTTACCGGCAGTATTCGTGAATTCTAATGTCAGCATAGAAACTCAAGTCGTTCAAGTGAGGATGGTTTTCCAGCCCATTTCTTGCGAACAACCTTCCGAGTCAATCCATCCGCTGCTTTGTTATGTCCAAAAATTCTCCTTCGCGGGGAGGAGGGCAGAAGACGGGACTAGATCGAAGGAGCAAAATGTAGGCATGTACCTGGTACGGCGACAGTTCCGGGCTCCAACAGTTGGTAGTGGCGAGAGAATGCGTATGGGAGATATCACGCCCATCATTGATATTGCCCGCGCAGTGGACATCGTACCAGTATACGGTGCTCGGATGGATCCCCGAATCACGGCTGAAAACTCTCTTGATATACCCACTGACTTTTATTTGAACGACTTTTCAGATAAAGAGATCTATTATACACTACTTAGTGAATTTTCATAGTGGCGACTTGTAGCAATTGAATTGGAGATTGTTGTCACGTGCTAATCTTTGGACCCGCTCGAGTTGGGTTCGAATGAACCATTCAACGTTCAACGTCAACCAAAGAATTTCACCACGACGCTGCAACACTCCTCCCTTCTTTCGTCATCTATTCTAGTTATATCTATTGTCTATAATGTCTGATGGATTGTTCCATAATTTTGCGTTACCGCAGCGTACGTTTTTTCCTCCGTTTCGTGCTCATGTCATCTGAACCCAGTCGAAATCAAGCACCAGAGTCACTATCTAATGGTGACGTATCTGCCCCAGGAAACAAACGGCCTCAACGTGAAAGGAGGAGTACGCTTGCTGCAAGAGTGCGACTCTCAAGTGTGGTATCAGGCACTACAGGTGGTCCCCGAAATCGAAATCGTACTCAGCAAGGGAAAGGAAAAAAAAAGGTGAGTACGCAACCAACTACTGTGTTGAGTCTACACAGATTATTCAGGCCAATGGCGTCGCACGCCCCGCAAGAAACTCAGGGTTGAATCCCTCAGGAAATCCTTCTGGTTCTCAGCTCAACCGCCCCGCGGAGATCATCCAGATACCCCCACTTACTTCAAATATTGCTTCGCTTCCGCCAGTTGCTCCAGTTGCTCCCGATGCTGCTTCACTTCTGCCAGTTGTTCCAGATGCTGCCCCGCTTTCGCCAGTTGCTCCAGATGCCGCTTCACTTGCACCGGTCACTTCAGATGCTGCCCCACTTCCGCTATTTGATTCACATAATTCTACATCTAATGCTAATTTTACGCGTGTATATAATTTCACCGCAGCCCAGGGTGACGACGGTTTTGGACATCACGACAGTGAACTGTCGTCCAATGCGATGGACTATCTCCGGGGCTCTAATAACGCTAACATTCTTTCAGATCGGTTTCAAGTTTATTCCCACCACTCGACAACCAACTTAGACACAGCGTCTTTGTTGCATGGTATGTCAATTTTCGCACGTCTCTGAGTCATCAATAACCGTCTTTCAGATCCATTTCCTGCCCATCATTCGATGACCAACACGTCGTCCTTGTTACCGGAGCAGCCACTTCGACCAGGAGAGGTCACACGCGGTGGTATCGCACAGCCGTTACCAGTATCGGCTTGGAGAATTGCCAGCGCTGGTCCTGATCAACCCCAGGTTCCATCATCATCGCGAAGTGGCCCTAATGTTATACGAGTAAGTTATGTCATCTTCTACACGCTCAATATTTCACAAGTTTCAGGGTTCTGGAACTAGGGTCGACGTTCTAGCCCACCGCCATGGAAGGCGTCCACCTTACCGACTCCCTCCTACCCCAGCCCTGACGAGCCCATCTGAGGTGTCCTTCCCCGACAACTCGAGGGCCAGTTCGCCGACTTCCACCTCGACGAGCACTACGGTGAGGAGGCGAGCGGCGAGATCCCAGCAAAGCCAGCCGGACGACTGTCAAGAAGCATTAAGCTATGCGAAGCATCAATATCGCTTAAATCTGCTCACAGTGAACGCTATGTGGCCAGACTTAATCGCAAAAGTGCATGCTAATGACCAACTTTCGTCGGCGCGTATGGATTATGGCCTGGAAACTTGTAAGCGTTACTAATGGCTATGGGTTCATGGGCTGATCAGCGGTGAAGTTTGGCCAGAAATAACTGGCGACCTGATTCGAAAGGTAAGGCTAATATGCCTGTGTATGCAAGGCATCTGAATGTCTTCCCAGGTGGTACGCGATGGAAGCAACTTACGAAACGAGTTCAAAAGTACGGCGCGACAGCTTGTCCGGGGCAATTCCTACAACATTTTTCTCGCACAATATCAAAGCCCCGAGGACGCCAGGCAGTATACTGCCAACAAGGTGGCAGCCCTCCTTAACCAGGCAACAGGCGCATGGATGCACAACGGCGTGGATGAGAAGGTAAGTAAAACTGGCTACCTTGATGGATTTTACGACGCTCACACCATACTGTATAGGGCATCAAAAATTATTTCGAACATCCTGCCGTGGAAGAAACTATTGTCCGCACTATTTTCGCAACGCCGCGGTCAATCGGAAGTTGTTACTCGGACAAGTTTGGTTCGTTGTGCACCCCCACTCTCGCCCTTGCGTGCTGTGCGGTATGTCCATCATGTCTCCCTTTTACAGCCTCGTTCCTCATGTATTCACAGCTTTGCTGCGCCCTGGAAGAGTGGCGCACCGGCACCTACAGTGCAGTGACATTCGAAGTCGCTGTCTACCGAAGCTTATATCATTCTATCGCAGACCTGAACATTCAACAATTACTCAAGAAGCCGTACTTGCGCAGTAAACTCATGGCGCTATGGGCGCGCATCTACAATCGTGGATGGTAATACTGTTTTTATTCGTTGATCATTGCGCTGACTTTCCGGGGTGAAGCCAGATGGTTGTAAGCCAGAGGGGAGGCCCTGCGCGTACTGTGCAGCTCTTTGTGGAGGACATTGAGGATGGGCAGCTGGCAGAGTCAGATTTGGATGACGCACTCGCCTTCCCTACGGACGAACCGGCCCAGAACATGGGGTGGCAGCTCTGAGCGGGCATGAGCTAGCGTTACGGGACCACGACGGGAACGACTCGGAGCTTAGAGGTCATGTGCGGGGGTGAACGAACGCTGCCAGACTCAAGGCTCAGAATCAGTTGTAGTTGGTACTAGTACTGGTAGTCATCGTAATTCGCATCGCATTCGCACATAGTTCAATCATATATCGTGATCGCTCGCTGTGACCGCTCGTTTCATTGTGATCTCTCGGACCGCCACGTGTGCCGCCACACAATCGGAAAATAGATATTGTAATAATAATAATAGTAATACTATCTAAGCAAGTGGAGTATCCAAATTCGAATAGATGACAAATAGCCGAGGATCCATGTATTGGGGCAATACAGCCGACGCTAGTGTATTTTCTGGGTGCCCAATATGGCTAGTGTCACCCAAATTGGGTGTTCAGAAGCGTTCGAGAACGGGCTAGGTGTTCAAAGTGTTCAGAGGTGTTCAGAGTGTCCTTGAACACTTCTGAACACCTCCCCAGCTTACTGATGACTGGTCCCGCTGAGTCGAAGTACTACTGGCGTCCGGAAGTATTCTGTATCACTTCGGAGAGCGGTGTAGGCAGAGTATGGAAATACAACAATGGAGCAGCGTGGGTCCGAGAGAGGCGATGCGAGAACGAGATGAAGAGAAGACATGGGCAAAGGGACGAGCAGAGGAGGTCAGTTGGTGGGTGTTGGGTTGGTTGTCCCCTTCGCGGCGGCTTTTGCTTTCCTCTGGTGTCTGTATCAGCGAGGGTGTGGTCGATATTTGGGTACTCACATTTGCAAATTGTATGGCGCGCATCTCTTTTCTGAAGGGCTGTGGACCGATGCTGCGATGCATTAGTTTTGCTATCGTTTCCTATACAGGCTCGCAACGTACTTCTTTGTCGATATCAGTGAGCGTCTTGAAGTACTCTTCAAAGTCGGAGGTGAGCCCTTGTCCCCCAGGTTGTAGTTCATTCCAGCGACGCATGCAAACATTTCTGCGGAGACGATTATTATGTTAAACAGAGGTGATCAAGGACTTACTTGATGGAGTTCCCATCAGGGGGTATGGCAAGCGCAGATGAGGTCTTCTGCCTTTTGGTCGACGCAGACAATGTCTTATTGTCTGGCTTCCTTTTCTTGGCACCGAGTCGCGCACGTTCGAGTCGAATGTTGACGTTGCTAGGTCCACTGGGACCGGGGGCGGAACTTGATCCGGATGAAGGCGGGGTGTCCGAGATATTGCCCTCGGCCAGTGTGACACTGGCCGTCGCCGTAGTGAGTGGTCGGGGCTGCGGGCCCAACTTGAGAGTGAGTCGAGGGTTGGTTGAAGTTGAGGGCAAAGTGTCGTCGAGGGCTGACGGCATCGCTGTTGGTGCATTGGAGGCACACGTTGCATCAGCTGCCTCTCCATCGGCAGCCTGTACAAATGCACTAAACGTTAGAAACGAGACGTGGCCTCGTAGTGTTGTCTCACCACAGTCACTTCCTGGGGCGCTGCACTGGCAGAGCTGCTGGCCATAAGTGCGTTGATCACGCCGCTTGTGGCCGTAGTCGACAGCGCAGGGGCACTGGGGGATTGATGCGAGTTAGTCACGAGTACTAGGATGTTGAAGGCACGGATCACAAAGGGTTTACAACGACCGAGCTTGACGACGCTGGGGCTCTCAGAGCCTAAAGAATAGACTGAGTAAAAGACGTGAGGGGGGAATGTGTGACGTACGGGGATGGGTGTGCTGTTGCCGTCAGACGTCTCAGCATCCTCCTCATGGGTATTCTTGTCGTTGTCATCGTTCTCTTCGTTGTTGGCGTTGTCAGTGGTTTGGTGACCTTCACCACCCCAATTCCCGTTGATATTGTCGTCTTCCTTGTCGGGGCTTATGCGAATCAACTCGGGGTCATCTAGACCGCCTTCCTCGGGACCTTCCTGTGCATCTTTCTGACGTGGTTGACTCCCTCAGATTCCGTGGTTCCTAGCCCAGCCTGAGTACGATTGCTGGGTCCACTCTTTGAGTTTCCATAATCCATCGTCGCAGTACTGTGTCGTGGACGCATATTATTTCCTTATTTTTCTGTATTTATTACGGATTTATAAGAGGAGATATAAAGGCCGAAGTACAAGAGAGACTTCGAGTTAGTCACAAGGGTTTGCCACCCATGTGCACGTGACCGTGGGACTTAGGTCCCTTATACGTATGTTAGTTCTGATTGGTAGATAAGGATGGAAGGTTATGGAAGGTTCTGGAAGGATCTAGAACACGCTTAGTAGTTTACGCTTACTCGCTGTATTAGGTTTTACTCAGCAAAGTGGAGCCGCTCGTAAGCGCTATGACAAGTGCCTCAGTCAGCACAATAGAGAGTGCTATTAATAGACACGACGCGTCAGCTCCTGAGTCATGGAGTCTTACTATACACTTAGTAACAGTGTTCAGACTCAGTTCGTACTCAGCCGCAGTAGTGTATATAAGCTTCCCTGTAGCGTCCTGAGTGGAACCAACTTGTCCTCTTGGTTCTCCACTCAGGTGCGTATTCCTCTGTACTACCTTACCTCTTTCCAATCTAACTTGTCCTCTTGGTTCTCCACTCAGCGTGCCACAGCGTGATACTTTGCAGTTAGGACTTTGTGTAAAAGTCCATAAGTTCTGCGCTCTCCGCTGTGACTGTACGTCTAGCGCGTGACTTGTCTCCGCGCTAAGTTGAGTGTGCATACCTTACAGTTCACTCCAACTTCACACTTGACTTGGCGTAGCGCGGCAGTCGCACCGCTACATACTGCAGAAATTCGAGTCCGGGCTCGTTAAGTACACGCCGGAAGTAGAATTCCTCAGCGATATCTGAGACCTTCCCCCAGGTCGGAGGGGCTTCATCGTGTTTGGCCAGCGAGAACCAAACGGAGCGCGCCTTGGAGCTCAGCTTGCGGAGGGATGCTGTACTGATGAGTGTACCGTCCAGATTTTCGAGGTACAAGTGACCGTGGCTATCCGAGTCTTCGTCGTCGTCGACAGTCTTCGGAGGTCGGCCCGCTTTAGCCTTCTTCGTAACGGTTATCGCGTTTCCGTCAGTCTCTCCCCTTTTCTGGGCTTTGGCTTTGGCTATTGAGCATAAATAAACTTCCCGGTTCCACCGAACGATCTCTGGGCACGCTTCTCTTGTCCTGATCTTCGGCAATGGAAGAACGCCTACAAGCGTGAGCGGCTTGGGGCCATTACCACTCGCAGCCTTGAGCTCGTGGTACTCTGACGCAAATTGCTCGATCGTCATTCTAGGAAGGGGACTGGGGTGGACTCAGTCTTGGGGGAAGCATTTGGCTCTACGTACCGGTGCATCCCATCTAGAGTTTCATATCTTGCCTTCAGATCATCGAACTCTGCTTTCTGGGCGATATTGGCTTCCTTCAGGGTGGCTATCTCTTGATCCCGCTGACCCAGTGTCAGCTTCAGCTCCAAATGGAAGGCGTTTTTTTCTATGAGTTCTCCTGGTGCGTATCGGACCACTTCTGCCATATTGGGGCTCTGCACACGCTCAGTCCCAAATGGTAAGTAAACGGCAGAATATATCTTACATAGACCCCAGCCCCTCCTGGCATCGCCAGTGGGCGCTGCCTATTATATGCGCTGAGATCAGCGTTGAGATCAGCACCCAATGCCCATCGGCCCTGTTGCTCAAACGGCTGGCAGATATTGCCAGTGTCCATCGGTTGGCCAATGTCGACACCGCTTACGGGGGAAAAGGGAAGGGAAAGTGTCATGGTGTAAAGAAAAGAGGAGGTATGGATTCCCAATTGTAGCGCGAGGGTACTGAGTGTGGCCCATTGCCCCAAACATATTCCCCCAAAATAAGAACGATCTCGTTTCGCTAGATCTGCGCCACTCGTCTTTTACCCAGCTTACTACCCTAAGATGTCTGCAGTCGAAGAAACTACCTATAGTCTGCCGTTCACCAAAGAAGAAATACAAGTCATCCACGAAGCGACACTACAAGACCTCCTGCGCTTCAGAAACTTCGCCGTCAAGAGCCTTCTGCGCGAGCGCAACGAGCTCCTGCGAGAGCAGTGCATCATTCCCTCACTCTTTTGCCCATGGTTTCTCATCAATCTCGTCACATGCAGAGTCTCTCTCGGAGGAACCCCCTTCGAGTATTCCGAGGTCGAGTTTTTGTCTGAGTACTCGCCAGTCAAAATGCAACCGTACAAAATTATGGGCGACGGGACCATCAGGCAGTATTGGGCGAAGCAACCGTCATGGGCTCGGTACCCTCCTGACGTACGTCTACGCGCTCTTGAAGACTTCAGAAGCTGACGACTTCTCCCCAGAGACGCCAGTTCTCGAGAGGCGCTCAGACCGAAGACCCTATCGATGCCAACACAACACTCACGGAAATCACCCCGTCGGTTCAAACTGGAGAACCCATGGAAGAAGTGAAGAAGAACTAGTATTAGCCGTTGTAATACTGTACATCGTGTATCGAATCAACGTCACAACGCAAGGTCCTCGTCTTGGTCCTGGTCGCCTTCCTCGTCTTCATCAGACAACGTGTCATTTGTAAATCGTGCAACTTCGAGATACGCGTGTCGCATGAGTGAGAACTTGCCTGTAAGTATTATATGTCCAGATGGTTCGACTCTCGTCTCTGGGACCATCGCAACGACCGAGTGAATTGCTGTAATAGGGACAACCGCAATGCCATCGCATCCGGTAATCTGGTCACACAGGTACACTGCACCACTCAATTCCGAAAGAATCTCGACGTCCGGCTTGGAGAAAAGATTGACCGTGGCCAAGGGATGCCGGTCATCCCCAAAGTGTATATAGAAATAGTACAGCACGTTGGCTATACGAAGATCTTCGTTGTAATTAACCTGTATCAATCTACTGAGCGTGTGTCCTAAGAAAGATTCAGACGGGACTTACCTCGACACAAGACGACCGACGCGGTTTGGTCAAGACGTTCACCTCTTGCCAGACAGAACGTGCTTTCTGTCCATTGGGGAGTTGGAGCTTTCCCCAACGACAGACGGCATGTGGCCATGTGTTGGCGTTCGGCCAGTTTTGTGTGCGCCAGTAGGCCTTCAGCGCTTCGCGGTCATCGTCTTCAAGAGGCGAGGGAAATTCCTCACATCGCGGGAGAAATGCATACCCGATGTAGCCCTCGAATTCACGCGCGCCATTCAAAAGCGAGGTCACAGTGTCTTCACCCACCTCGAATTGGATTTCTGGAAAGCGGGCCTGTAACGAGTTGATCTGCGCACGCAGAACTGCTCGCTGTGTGAGATTCGCAAACATGTCGCGATCCTGTCGTATTTCCCGACCCAGGTTTCCTATTGTGGTCTCCAGGGTCCACTGCGCATAACACGCCAAGGGGCCAAGTCGAAATGTCTCGGGTGCAATGTGGGTAAGGATGTAACGCCACCACAGGGGCGTTAAGTACGACGTGTACTTCGCAAGTCAAACGGGATCGGAAAGGCGTGAGTCGGTTAAGACTCAGTTCGATGATGAACAAGTACTACTAGGCCTCCCAGGGGCACTAGAGTAATAGCGGGAAGTAGGGCTCAAGCGTAAAGGCGAGCAAAAGCGTGGACTCAAGCGCAAGGGCGAGTCAAGCAAGGGTCGTGAGGCAAAGACGATGTGGTATTACACAAGAAGTCAAGTCTACCGTACAAGCTAGGTAAAGCGTGACTTATATACTAATACAGGATGTTTGCGAGTCGCAAACATATGGCGCGATCCTAGGATACTGGTCCTAGAGAGCTATCAAAGGGAAAGTACGAATACGGAACAAGGGGATCCCGCGGGACAACGCGTGCGACAGAAGTCGTCAGCGGGTTCTGGAAGTCGCGCCACGGGGCGTTGGAACGGTCATACGGTGGGTGCAAGCCAGAAGCCGGAAAGCGTATCGAACTAGATCGTATCGTAAAAGTACAATGAACGCGCAAGAAGAGGGAAAGTTATGGTATGGGGTCAAGATCGTAACAAAGGAGGTGTATACTCTGGCAGACGAAGTGGATCCACGATTCCTTGCGTTGGTAATAGAGCTCCTCAAAATCGCAAACGAAGTCCATTAGTAGATTATGTCCTTGTAGGAGATCTAGGTAAGGAATACGAGGACGCTGTAAGATGCGCATCCCTGCCACAAGTTTACAGAAGTTTTGCCAGTATTTCTGAGGGAGCAGATGTCGAAGAAGCGTTGGACACAGACCATAGACGTATTGCTGAAACTCCCATGCCTTGTAGCCGGAGTTGATCTTCTTCGCAGGATCTCGAGGAGCACGCCCAAACGACAAAGGGATGAAAGGAATTGCTCTAGTGACAGTTTCCCCATGCGCGTTCCAAAGGGTTGGATTACGATAGAAGACGGCCCAGTCCCAGCTAGACTTATCATCCGGGTCATAGACGTCGAGTTTGCCAGTAAATAGCTTGATGAGGAGATTGGGGTCGTTGAGTACCGAAAGATGCACGATATCCATAGTAAACAGGCACGGAACGGGGAGTGGCAGATGAGGGAGACCACTGAAAAGGGTCTGCTTGGAGAGACCTGTAGCCAAGCGCCGATTCTTGTGCTCAGTTTGAGTCCTGGAAGGTAGTAAGAAAGCCATATTATTCTTGTATTTATGAGCAAGATCCATGCAATGTTTGCAGAGGTCGTTGCAAGTGACATCAGGGTGAAGACACCCCTCGACGCCGTAGCCATCTGGAAAGTTCATGGCTGGATAGTAGTGACCGTCGCCTTTACGACGTCTACTTGGCATACCGCAGGCCAACCGACAGCCATAGCGACCGCTGTGACCAACCGTTCCCGACATGACTGCACTGGCGGGGCTGTCTGCGGTTCCAAAGACCACCAGCAGGTACGAGCGAATGATGGCATCTACGGAGGCGTCGTAAACTCGGAGGCCCTCACGCTGTAGAGACGCAATATGTTGGAGGGACGGAAACATGAATGAGTCGATGTCCGATGGCTTATTGGGTCCCGGAACGATAGCACCCGGGATTACGAACTGTAGCGTTTACCACGAACGCTTGCCTGACTTAGGCTTCGGAGTGAGTGGCGATCCTCTTGATAACGTAGTTGCGATTGACTCTGGCTTGAGGGAAGTCGGCGGGATGTACTTGTAGGGCTCCGTTACGGTCTTCGTATCCGTGCAGGTCGTCGCCTAAAGGTAGCAGTGGTGGGGGAGTGGCGACGATACGAAGGTCTTCCCAGGTGTCGTGGTCGACGACGTACAGGTAGGTGTAAGGGGAGGCAACACGGGGATTGAGATACAGATAGACGCGATGACAGACACTGCCGACGGGATAGGTGTTCACTGAAGTACTAAGTCACGAGGGATCCCTTGGTCTAGAGGGATATGTCGGACGACTCACTTAAAGGGGGAGAACCCTGTAGAGCGAAGAACTGGTAGTGGTATTGGAAGAAGACCAAGATGCCGTTCTTGGTCTTCGCAGTACTCTACTTATACAGATACGCGCGGGCTTTCAAGCGCCGCTCCAAGAAGTACTAGCCAATAGCGTAAGTAGAGCAAACCCTAGTACAGCTATCCTAGTATGAGTCACATCGAGTCATGATCCGATCCGTTATCGTACACAATCACATGTGCCGGAGCTTACCCGGCTGACTGATCCTAACAAGTCCATGACGATATACTGCTGACGCGGTGTCATACCCTTGACGTCAGTGTCCACTTCCGGGCCAAATGTAACATCACCCCCTTTTCAGGATCGGGCCCCAGACCGACCACGCGTGATCTCCTCCCTGAGCGTGGCGATACGCTGTCCTTCCTCCACTCCCGGACGGTAAGAGTCGCGCTCGTCCTCGATGCGCTTGATCGCGTTGGCGCGCTGTAAGCGGAGCACGCACTGGCGGCGCATGCTTCCAAGCTTGTCCAGCTCGGCGATCTTCTTCTTCAGCTCCTCCTCCTTGGCCTCGTGGCCCGCTTGCAGGCACCGGTACCGGTGTACCTCGGCCGTGACTGTCAGGTCGTTCATGGCCATACAGGCCTGGTCGACCGACTGCCTGAACGCGCTGTTCTGGTCTAAAAAGACCAGGTCGTCGTTGGTGTAGCTGGGCGAGGGTTCGTCGTATTGGGGTTCGGCGTGCACCGACTTGCCATACTGCTGGTCGCTGCCTCGTCGGTAGGCGAGGACGAAGGGGTCCGCCGTAAAGACGAGCTGCGTATACCGAGCTGGGTGCAGTTGCCCTTGAGCGTCGCGTATCTGGAAGGGGATGAAGTGAACTCCCCTGTTGTGTCTGAACCCGACCGGTGGCGGTGTTTCCATCCTCTGTCGGTAAACTGGACTGTGTTCCTCTGCACGGAAGAGGCGCCTTTGTGCGGATTGTTGACTCGGCGGCAAGACCATCGGCTCTCCGTCTGTGGTGCATAGCGGCGGGGTTTCGTCGTGAGTAGTGGTGAGGTGAGTCCCGTAAGTGAGGTGGTCGTTGAGAGGGCAATGCTCCTCCGACAGGTACCGGTCGTATGCTCGATCTTCTTGTACCTGAGCCGGGTCTTGACGGGACGGAGGTCGGGTCGGAACATAGCCTTGCGGAGACGAGCTGCGTGTGCTGATTGCTGTAGGTGTTGGCGAAGGAAGTAGGGATGGAACGGGGGTAATTGGACGACTGGGGCTTGGTTGAAGGGGCTCGGGAAGCGACATGGGTGACGGTGGCGCGTTCTGGATGATGACAGTAGGCTGGACTGAGATGGGGAGTAGGTCGTCGAGGACATAGTGTACTTGGACTGGAGATTGGGACATGAGCGGATGGGAGTGTGTGAGTGGGAGATGGGGACGTCTCTTGGGAATGTCCTGTGCTTATATGCACTTCTCTGGCGGGGTTTGAACGTTTGAACTCCCGAATGGCTTCGTCAGCAAAGACGTCATCCTTCGAGACCCACTGGTTATCGGAATCAGGGTATCCGCGCCACTTGACCAAATACTGCAGTTTCTTTGTCCTGCCGAAGCGCCGAGAGTCTAGAATCTTCTCGACTTCGTATTCTTCTTCGCCATCAATCAGATCTGGTGGCGGGCGCTGATAGTTGGGTCCATGTGTGGGAGTTTCGCGATAAGGAGTCAGAAGATCCGTGTGAAACACTGGATGGATGCTCCACTGCGTGGGAAGTTCTAGGCGATAGTTGACTGCGGACATCACCTGAGTGACCTTGAACGGGCCATGTCTTCTGGGCGCAAGCTTTGTGGTTGGCTGGTTGGTACGTAGGTGGCGCCCTTCGAGCCATACAAGGTCCCCTATTTGGTATTTGGGCGTATCTTTGTGTTTGATCCACCCCTGCTGCGCTTTGATCATCAGTTCCTGGGCGCGCGTTCTAGCCTCTTGGAATTGTTTGATGCGAAGTGCTACCTGTGGTATAGGGGAGGGGCGATCGGTCCAATCAGCGCGGGGGTTGTAGCCCATGAGGATATTAAAAGGGGACTCCCTGGTGGACTCGTTAGGCCAGTTGTTATGCGTGAACTCTGCCATGGGTAGGTAGCGTGTCCAGTTGTCCTGTCTCTCGTTGACCCAAAACCGCAGGTACTGTTCCAGCCATTGGTTGGTGCGTTCTGACTGTCCATCGGTCCGTGGGTGATAGGCCGTGGATATGTTCTGTTCGATGCCCAGGATTTTGCATAGTTCGCGTGTGAATTTTGATGCGAATCTGGGGTCTCGATCGCTGATGATGCGCGCTGGTAGTCCGAATCGAGTAAAGACGTGTTTCACGTACAGGGCCGCAGTCCCTTCCGCGCTTATTTCTTCCAAGCATGGGATGAATATTGCCGCTTTGGAGCAGTCGTGGTCTGTTACTGTCAGTATGGAGTCGCAGCCGTCTGCTTGCGGTAGCTTGGTGATAAAGTCCAGGGCTATGGTCTCGAACGGCATTGCTTCTTTTCTGGGAAAGATGGGTTGTAGTGGTGCGCGCGTGGGTCGATTGTTGACTTTGATTCTTTGACAGTCGGCGCAACCTTTGACGTAATCTTGTGTTTCTTGTCGAAGGCCTGGCCACCAGTAGTATCGTTCTACCATTTTAATCGTCCGGTTGATTCCGGGGTGTCCGTGGACTGGGGGATCATGGTGTGCTCGTATGATGCGCTGTCGTTCGTGTGCGTCTCCTGTGACTACGCGTCGTCCGTCCTTGTACCATGTGTCTTCGATCTTCTTCAGCCTGTGGGGGTCTACCCATCGTCTTACCATGGTTTCGTCCTGGGTGTACACCGGGTTAGTGGGTTCCATTTCCATGACGTTGATGGTGTGTTGCATGCGCGTTGGGTCGTCCGTCGTATCAATTTCGGTGGCCCTAACGAACACGTGATCTGGGAGTACCGTGACTTGTTCGTTGTCGTGCTCTCCCTGGTCGTAGTCGGGTCGTCTTGATAGTGCGTCTGCGCGTCCATTGGCCGTCCCTTTGATGTGGTGAATTTCTATGTCGTATTCTGCCAATTCTAGTACTTCCCTTGCTACGCGGCGACTGATCTTTTGAGGGTGTCTCCAGTACTGCAGGTTCATATGGTCGGAGAAGACTTTGATTTTGTGCGGTGATCCGGCCAAGTATTGTCTCCAGTTTCGCAGTGCTTTTACGATAGCTAAGAGTTCTAGGTCATAGATGTCGTAGTTTCTTTCCGCCGCGTTGAGGGTGTTCGAATAGAATGCGATTGGGTGTCGTTTGTTGTCCGTTCCCTTCTGGAGGAGTACTGCTCCTACTGCGTATCCAGATGCGTCGACTTCCAGTTCGAATTGCTTGTCCAGTTCCGGGTGTTTAAGTACCGGTTCTTCAGTTACTAGTGCTTTGAGTTTGTCGAACGCTTGTTGCTGTTCCGTTCCCCATTGCCAGTCGGTATCTTTACGCGTGAGTTTGTTGAGGGGTCGTGCGTGTGTGGCAAAATTTCGGATGAAAGCGCGGTAGAAGTTGCAAAAACCTAGGAATGATCGCACCTGTTTGACAGTTTTTGGTACGGGCCAGTCTGTTATGCCGGAAATTTTGACGGGGTCCATGCGAATCACCCCCTTTTCAATGATTACCCCCAGGTAATCGAGGGAGGAAGAGTGGAAGGTGCATTTCTCTAGTTTGAGGTAGAGGTCGTTCTGCTCCAGGAGGTCCAATATGTCGTGTACTGCTTCCGAGTGTGCTTGTTCCGTAGTCGATGTTGCGATGCCAATGTCATCCATGTAGACTCGGATGATGGTTCCTTTCTTTTCGTGGTAGTCGATAAGGGGTTGGCATAGGGCGTTCATCATCTCCTGGAAAGTGGACGGGGAGTTGGTCATGCCGAAGTACATTACTACTGGCTCGAAGAAGCCATATTTAGTCTTGAACGCTGCCTTGTACTGGTCGCCGTCTTTGACTAGGACGTTATTGTAGCCCTGCCGAACGTCGAATTTGGAGAATATCCACCCGGAGCTGAGACTTGCGATGAGTTCCGGTATGAGAGGTAGTGGATACTGGTTGCGTATGGTCCATTTGTTGAGCGTTCTGTAGTCCTGTACCGGGCGTAGTTTTCCGTCCTTCTTTTTCACGAAGAAGAATGGTGATGCGTACGGGGATTTAGAGGGGCGTATATACCCTTTTGCCAGTTGTTCATCCAAGAATTCTCGTAGTGCCTTGTCCTCTGCTTGGTTTACGGGGTATACCTTGCAGTCGAATGAGTCGGGTGCTTCCGGTTTGAGTTCGATGGCGTGGTCCCATGGTCTGGAAGGTGGAAGGCGTTGGGATTCCTCCTCGCTGAACACTTTGGCGTGCCTCCTGTATTCTTCGGGTATCTCCTTCTTTTCCGTGTATTGTTGTGCCGCTATTGCCATGTCTGTTGCCGTTGTTCGTAGGTGTACCGGTAGGGTCTGTTCTTCTAGTTCTCGGAAGGCTTGTTGTTTGTTTTCTTCCTCGATTTCTACAATGAGTCGTCGGAGTTCCGTTAGTCCAAATGGTTTGAGCGGGTTGGTGGTCCGGATGACGATGGGGTATTGTTTGGTGTCGAGGGTGGCCGTTGCCCACTGGATCCTTGGCTGAAAGGTTGCGAGCCATGGGTATCCCAGTATGAGGTCTTCTCCTCCTACGTTGGTGACTAGGAAGCGGATGTCCTTGAGTTTTCCGTCAGTTTGTACGTTTAGGTCCACACAGTGAGTGATTTTCCCTCCTTTGTTGTGTGTCCCGTCTATATTCCAAATGTTGCGGGGACGCTCTAGTATTTTGGTTCCTAGATGCATCCGTTTGACGAAGTCCGGATGTATGAAGTTGTCGGTGGCTCCGGAGTCCACCAATGCTTTTCTTTCGGCCATGAAGTTACTCGTGCGGATCGAAACTGGAACATGCATAGATCGATAGCGCGTTATGAACGACGAGTTACAATTGACTGCCCTCACCCAGGCCGTTGGGTTCAGGCGTTTGGAAAATCCTGGCTTCCTGCCATATTTCTAGCGAACATCTCCCTTCCTTCCTCCGGGAGTTCTGCGATTCTCCCCATGATATCCTCCACCTGTTGTGCGGATGTGGTACCTCGGTTTACTTGTACCGGTTCGTCGAGGTCGATGAGGGGTTCCCCTGCGACGCTTTGTGGAGCGGTGGGTACTTCCTCGATGTATGCGCTCCTGCCCTGAGGTGGCCCTTGGCGTGCTTGACGTGGTTGCTGGCATTCTCGTGAGAAGTGGCCTTTCTTTCCACAGTTATAACAGGTTACATCCCTTGTGTTAAAGACGCCTCGTCCTCCCCTTCCTCTTGCAAAGAATCCTCCGCGAGGGGGGAAGGGTGGTCTTCCTTGGGTGTAGTTCCTCCATTCCTGGGGATTGTTCGGGTTTGCTTCTTCAGATCCCGCGACTCTTGCGCGAACCCGTCCTGGTGTGGTGTCCATGGCGTCGGGGTGGTTGCGGTATTGCTGCCACCCTTGGTTTTGTCTTTGGGGGGGTTGGAACCTTGCGGGTTGTTGCTGCTGTTGTTGCTTGGGGCGCTGCGCTAGCTGCCTCCCGAATCCGTCCACTCGTGCCTTCATGTGGAGGTATCGCTTCTGCTGCTCGATTAGAGCATTCTTCCATTGGTGGTAGGTTACTGGGCTATGGAATTGGTATGCATTGCGGTATAGGTCGAGGGGTACGCCTCTGGTGAATTTGTCGAGTACCAGAGGGTCGTCCAGGCGGTAGTCAGCCTGTCGAACGAGCTTTTCGAATGCGGTTACGTAGCTGTCAATGTCTCCTCCCGTCATCTTGAATCCTTTGTCCAGTTCTAGTCTGGCGCGTTCTTGTTCCATGTTGTCTCGGAACTGTCGTTTGAAGGCGAGTTCTACTGCGCTCCATACCCACGGGTCGGTTCTGTCTGGCCTTGTTTCGATCCATCTCTGGGTTTCTGCGGTCCATTCGTCGACGAGGGGGCCTTGGATGTAGGTGAGGAACATCATTGCTTTGATGTAGGGGCTTTGTAGGCTCCTATTGGCTATGTTTACTTGGGCGAATCGGTTCCATTGGGATAGGAAGGCTTGTGCTTTGTCTCGATCGCCGGTGAATGTGGGTGGCTCTTTGCCAATGAATCTGTCGGTGAGATGGGGAATGTCTGCAAACCCGGGGTGTGGGACGCCTGCTGCGTCGCCTCCTCCTCCGTCGTCTCCGTTTCCGTCATCTCCTCCTCCTGGGTTGTCTGCTGGGTCTCCTCCGGGCGGGTTTCCTTCCGGTTGCCGTGGTTGATCTTGTGGGGTGAAAAGGGCAGTTCTGATCTGGGCGGGTGCTTGGGTAATTGTGGATGTCATGACTGGGATAGACTTAGCGATGTTTTCCAATGCTAGTTCTTCTGCTTCGTCTTGGTGAATGTAGATGTCTTCGGGGTTGCTTGCGAGTGATGGAGATGGTGCTGGTGTCTTTGGTGTAGGGGATCGTACTGGTTCTTCGTATTGTCCGTCGATAAGGCCCCACTGGTCTCTGGTGACTACGTTGCTTGCTAGGATGTTGAGGCGAAGTCCTTCTCCTGCGGGTCGGAGTACTTTGTATTTGTTGTGAAGGTCGTCCCAGCGGATTTCTGTCCAACAGGTGTTTTCGAAGTTGAACTCTACGGGGATGATGTGTCGGTTGCCTGCTCGGTCAAAATAATCGGTGACGTAGCCTGGTATCTCTGCGTCGTCTTTCCAGAATGCGGCTTCAAGATATCTCTTTGGTACGTTGCGTTCTCCTCGCCTGTCGATGTGGTATGGTCTGAATGGGACCCAGTAGTCCTTGGTTGTCTTGGTAGGATTGGCCACGGTTGGGATCTTGGTCTTAATGTAGCGTTTACCACGAACGCTTGCCTGACTTAGGCTTCGGAGTGAGTGGCGATCCTCTTGATAACGTAGTTGCGATTGACTCTGGCTTGAGGGAAGTCGGCGGGATGTACTTGTAGGGCTCCGTTACGGTCTTCGTATCCGTGCAGGTCGTCGCCTAAAGGTAGCAGTGGTGGGGGAGTGGCGACGATACGAAGGTCTTCCCAGGTGTCGTGGTCGACGACGTACAGGTAGGTGTAAGGGGAGGCAACACGGGGATTGAGATACAGATAGACGCGATGACAGACACTGCCGACGGGATAGGTGTTCACTGAAGTACTAAGTCACGAGGGATCCCTTGGTCTAGAGGGATATGTCGGACGACTCACTTAAAGGGGGAGAACCCTGTAGAGCGAAGAACTGGTAGTGGTATTGGAAGAAGACCAAGATGCCGTTCTTGGTCTTCGCAGTACTCTACTTATACAGATACGCGCGGGCTTTCAAGCGCCGCTCCAAGAAGTACTAGCCAATAGCGTAAGTAGAGCAAACCCTAGTACAGCTATCCTAGTATGAGTCACATCGAGTCATGATCCGATCCGTTATCGTACACAATCACATGTGCCGGAGCTTACCCGGCTGACTGATCCTAACAAGTCCATGACGATATACTGCTGACGCGGTGTCATACCCTTGACGTCAGTGTCCACTTCCGGGCCAAACGTAACACGAACGCCTTCTTGTATCGCATACCTGGTGGGAGGTTGTGAATGACCCAGATAAAAAACCAGGCCTCAGAGGGCCGGTCGGCGCGAAGCTGGGCACCATCAATCAAGAACTGTAACGCGACGTCGCCGCTTTTGAGATCGCCTTTGTTCCAAGCGTCGAGCAATGCCTGTCCAGAAGCTATGTCATCATAGCCATCGAGCCTGCCACCGTTGAGTCTCACGTGCTCTGAGTTTTCCGTAAGCTTCTTCTCAAGGTAGTGCATTTTATCGGCAAGTTTGTGAGAGCTGTACAGGGCTTGGATGACTGGCCCAACTGGAATCGTAGTGAAACATTTCTGAGGCTTCGTAGTCCCAGGACTGTACCGAGGTTCGCTGCAGCGAGGACAGGCCTCAAGGATTCTGTATGGTCCAACAAAGGCCACACAGGAATTCACACACATATCGTGCTCTATAGGCACGACACCAGACAGCCAGCGAACACGGCGCTTCACCTGATCAAAAGACATAATCGGATCATCGGGTCGATGCAGCCTTTCGATGACCCATATCCTGTCGTAGTGAGACCGAGAAGCAGTGGCATTGTTGATAAAATGTCGCAGAGATCACAGAAGTGGCGACGAATCTACAAATTCATAGCCTGGCTCAGGGTTCCGCAGGCTCTCGATGTCCTCAGCGAGCATACCAGTGTCCTCAAGAACAGATGACCTCAAGAGATCAATAAACTCTTGCGTCGTCTGGAGATCGGGCATGTGGATTATGTGCTCTTCACTGTGCTTGCCAATGGGATCCAAGTCAGGGTGTATAGGTTCATCGTCACCAGCATCCGCACCAGAAGGCCCAGCCATGCCGTGCCCTACAACAGAGACCCCAGTGGTATCACGACCAGACACAGAACCCTCAGCCTGAGATACATCAAAGTTGGTGGAATCCAAAGGTGTAGACGGAAAGCTGCCAGTGCGTGCCAGATCGTTCACAGAGTTACTTGGACCAGGCTCAGGCTTGCGCAGAGCGGACTAGACAAGGATGTTCTCATCAAAGCCAACGGAAAGTAAACAGTCGAAAGACCTTTTGTTTCCGTAGGCGTTGAGTCGAATGTTCCTCCGAGTCGGTCAAGCGCCGCCTGCGCTCCAAGTCCTGGAATCCCCCAACTGGCCTGGTTTCAATCCCACTGGCGCGGAGGAATTCGCCAAATTGGTAATCTTGCTGAAGTTGGTCTTGTGGCCTACGACGCTTACGACTTGTCATTGGAAAGGGTTTGGTATATAGCAAGCCTGAGGCGCATAGACTTAGAGTCACGCACTGTTACGTTCGGACCGGAAGTGGACACTGACGTCACGGGTATGACACCGCGTCAGCAGTATATCGTCATGGACTTGTTAGGATCAGTCAGCCGGGTAAGCTCCGGCACATGTGATTGTGTACGATAACGGATCGGATCATGACTCGAGGTGACTCATGCTAGGATAGCTGTACTAGGGTTTGCTCTACTTACGCTATTGGCTAGTACTTCTTGAAGCGGCGCTTGAAAGCCCGCGCGTATCTGTATAAGTAGAGTACTGCGAAGACCAAGAACGGCATCTTGGTCTTCTTCCAATACCACTACCAGTTCTTCGCTCTATAGGGCCCTCCCCCTTGAAGTGAGTTGTCCGACATATCCCTCCTAGACCAAGGGATCCCTCGTGACTTAGTCCCTTCGTGAACAGTGGACAACTACCCCATCGGCAGCACTTGTCATCGAGTCTACCTATACCTCAACCCACGTGTCGCCTCCCCTTACACCTCCTTATACGTTGTCGATCACGACACTTGGGACGACCTACGCATAGTCGCCACCCCTCCACCGCTACTACCCCTGGGAGACGACCTACACGGATACGAAGACCGCGACGGAGCATTGCAGGTACATCCCGCAGACTTCCCTCAAACCAGAGTCAATCGCAACTACGTCCTTAAGAGGATCGCCACTCACTCCGAAGCCTAAGTCAGGCAAGCGTTCGTGGTAAACGCTACACACACGCAGATTCGAGACATCGATTCAGGACGGTCAAAATCGGCACAAGTCGAACACAGCCACAAAATATTATAACGCCTAAGTTAATCAAATTGATTCAAGGGCTTCCCACATGTGGGCCTTGTGAGAATCGGCCCAGATCGAACGGAGTCACAAAAAAAACATTTAATCGAACTTATTCAAAAAAAACTATGGACTTCCCACAGGGAGTACTCAACGGTCTTGATATTCACTCACGCAAATCCAACACACTTTGAACACACTACTTTCTGTTTCTATCAAGGTTTCTATCAAGGTTTGCAGCGATTATAGTAACAAAAAATATGGAAATTGAAGATCTAGCTAGGTAGGAGCGCAGGAAAAAGTCTATGATAAGAAAAAAATAAAGTAGGAACACTAATGCAATCCGGCAACTATTGAAGAAGGTCCGAGTCGACTTTGACGATGTCTTGGGGGGCGAAAACAAAATGCATTGGCCGGGAGTCGAACCCGGAGCTAGGCCACTCAAGTCGAATGACAAGTGGGAAGACCCAATGTTACCGCTACACCACCAATGCCTGGAATGGGCAGGCATACAAGCCGTCATGAAAATCTTGCAGTAGTAATCGTGTCCTCTCCTGAGTCCTGTCTCCTCGTTATTGTATGCTTTCTCGCTGACACTAACGAGATCGAACAAGCATTATGTGGAGCGAAGGACTGTCCCGAATCAGCTGCCCCGCGGCTCAAGCGCGTACTCAACTTGAAGTTTGGCCCCAGTCAAGCTGTGTCGAGCAAGGTGTCGAGCATTATTTGTCAGTGGGTGGCCTGGCCAGCTGACTCCGAGTCTCCTCTGCTGCAAAGGCAAGTTGCGAATCTAAGATTCCAAAAGTGTGCCTACCAACTCAATGGGGCGGGGTAGCCAACTTTATTCTTACGGGAGTTGCCGATTTCAGAGGAGGTGCTACTACGTCCGCGATCGCATCACACGAGCTGAGTCAAATGGAACCCAAGGTTAGTCCCTAGTATCCCTGCCCATTGGCCCATACTATCAGCCGCTACTGAAGTACTGAAGACCAAAGGGACAACAGGTTTCCGAACCCTGTCACAGTGTCGCATTGAACGTTTGACCTTCACTTTGAACTTCACCCCTGCTCAACTGCCTGTCGAAGGATATACGGTTATGTATCTACCCCATTCTGACTGCGGCGCTTTCGGTTTCAGTCCCGAAACCTAGATGCACCGTAAAATTTTCGCCCCCAGGCCACGCTGTCGGCGTCTTACCCCGAGGGACTCTTTAAACTTCTACCCTTCATTAATTGCAGGGGCATCGCACAGGTCATGCGCATTTACCCACTTTCTGTTTTGTCCGTTCTCGCCCCCGGGCCTCTCAGCAGCCTCGCCACGCCCTTTGCATCGCATTGGGACGATCATCGACCAAAGCACACATGGAATTCTGTCCCAGAGAACTGGCGCAACTTGGGTCACCCGCCTGCTGACACCACCATTGATCTCCACATTGCACTCAAAGCCAAAAATGAGAATGCCTTGATTGATGCCCTCATAGAGGTCAGCAGTCCCGGCCATCCAAGGTGCGCCATCTCCACCACTCCTCTGCCCGCGTAGTACTCACATGTCCCGCCGCCCCCGGGAAGACAAGGCGCGCACCTATCCAGAGAAGAGGTCGCCGAACTAGTCGCGCCACCTTCAGACGTGCTCGAGCTTGCCAATGCCTGGCTCGATCATTACAGCGTGCACCCCTCTACTATTTCAACAAAACACGGCGGCAGTTGGCTCACGCTCACCGGCGTCCCTGTGCTCCGAGCCAACAAACTCCTGAACGCATCGTACCAACTGTACCAACACATTGGGACGAACGATACAGTTCTCCGCACGCTCAGTTACGGGCTCCCGGCGGCGCTGGTTGAGCACGTGCAAAATGTTGCGCCGACCACACACTTTGGATTTCCGCGTATGCCGCGGCAGGAACCACTCACGCGCCTCGGTGGGGAAACCAGGGAGCAAACGAAGGTGCTGGGAGGAGACCTCGGGACGGGATTGTCTCGCCGCGACCAATATGTGACGCCGTCATTCCTGCGTTGGTTATACAAGACGTCTAGATACGTGCCCTTAGCCACGGATCGGAACGTGCTCGGCGTTGCGGGCTACCTCCGTGATTACCCGAGCCCTGACGACCTGAGGGAATTCATGAATGAATATCGCTCCGATGCGACCTCGGCGACCTACAGTGTCGTGAAGATTAAAGGCGGAGGGTACGACCCGAGAAACCCAACTATCGAGGCGAATCTCAACATGCAGTATACTTCGGCCATTGCCTACCCGACCCCGCATATATTCTACAGCACTGGCGGCTGGGTGACCCAGCCTGAGAGCGATGGGTTCATAAACTGGCTCGACTACGTGCTCGGCCTGTGGAATGTCCCGCAGACAGTAAGCACGCCTTATGGCATGCCCGAGTACCTAGTTCCACCGGATCATGCAACGTATGTGTGCAGTCTGTTCGCGCAGCTCGGCGTTCGAGGCGCCAGCGTCCTCTTCTCGAGCGGCAACGACGGTGTTGGTGGTGGGGACTGCCTGTTCCAAGACAACTCCGGCAACTTGCGGGTCCAGTTCCTCCCCACCTTCCCCTCCACTTGTGCGTCTGGTATTTTAACTCTACCTTTGAGTAGCAAACAAGCGTTGGTGGACCACTCATCACACCGTCCACGGTACTCGCAGGTCCCTGGGTCACCAGTGTTGGCGGAACGACGGGCTACAACCCCGAGGTTGCGGCGAGTCTCTCTGGTGGAGGCTTCTCGGTGTATTTTCCACGGCCGACATATCAGAATAATGTTGTGCCCACCTTCCTCTTGAACCTCGGCGGTCGGTATAGCGGCTTTTACAAGTGCGTTCGCTACCGTGACCCGGTGCCTCATTCTCAATTTGTGTTCTTTGTGCAGCCCTGGGGGACGTGGCATTCCCGATATCGCCTTACAGGCAATTGACTTCCGCATCGTCCTCAACGAGGAGACCTGGACGAGTGGTGGCACCAGCTGCTCGACGCCGGTGCGACACTTGAGCTCTCTTATTTCTGCATGCCTAATTGCCGACGTACAGACTGCGGCGGGAATCATCTCCCTGCTGAATGACTACCGCATTTCGATCGGCAGGCCGCCACTCGGCTTCCTCAACATCTGGCTATATGGTGTATGCCTCCCCGGTCTGAATGACATCACATTTGGGTCGAATCCGGGCTGCAATACTGATGGATTCTCCGCAGTCCCTGGGTGGGATCCTGTGCGCCTAGCCATAGTTCTGTCTTATTATTCAACGTTGGCTCACTCTGAACTCTACAGGTCACGGGCCTCGGGTCGCCCGACTTTGAGAGACTGGTTGCAATACTTAGTCGTTGGTAGCGGACTGCCCGGGCCGGCTTCAACGCCTCGTCGTGCTCATCATTCCATTCCCCAACCCAGATTGTCGCCGTAGCCGTCGACATCTTCTCGGCGTCTTCTGACGCTTCTTCTTTTCCCGTCATCTCTGAATCTGAATCTGTTTAGGTAGAGGCGGCCCGTGTGTATAGGTGGGGTACTACTAGTGGTATACTCCCTGGTGATTGGTATCGGGAAAAACCCAAACCCACCCCCGATCCAAGACATAGTACTAGTGTGGTCGTACCTATGCAAAATTCGACTTTTTATTTTCTGTAGCTTCAACAACACATCATAGCTACTCCATATTGTACATACCAATAGAAGAATAGATATACTGTTCAATGGTGATTTTTGCTTTTTTCTTTTTTTGGCTGCTAGGGAGCACGACCAACTTCACCCTTCGATGCAAATTTGATCACGCACTGGCCCCCCAAGGTGAGATTACCCTCTACAACTCTATCGCATGCACGATATCACCCCAAATTTATCATGGGTGTTCTCATTTGTCTATTTTAGCACACTATTCCAACAGATCTGCATTCAAGATCGTTGGGATCTGGTGGTCTGGGCGGTTACTTTTTACAACTCCCCTCTCCTCCTTGTCGCACTGGAGTCGAAATTCTCAATATTTTTTTATTTTTTGTTATGATCTCATACCTACAGATCCTACTGTACCTACTGTATTTTTTTTGGGCAGAAAGGACCACGGGAAGAGGGAGATCTCAGGTTGTTTCTAAAAATTGCATCTTCGTGACCATTTGCATCCACCTGACACCACTAGTACAGTATACTTACTATGTAGGTTATTTGATGTCAATTCGACTAAAAATACCAAACTCGACATTCTGTCGACAATTGTCGATTTGAATTGTTGACATTTCTCTAAATTTAGGACATTTCCGTTTAGTAGACGTTCTCATTCACGACACTCTCAACTTCTCCTGCAGTACTCCTGGCCCGCTCTCTGAGCTGCTCTCGCGTTGCCACGGCTGGCCAGCAGACTTGGACCGAAGACAAGCATGAATTCGACGACAATTCTCCCTCACCTGCATTGACTGAGACCGGATCCGAAGGCGAAACTGCGAGGATACCATCAGTAAAAGTGACCGCGGAGTGTAATACATTCCAATACGGCAATAGATGATATTGTATTTTATTCACACATATGGCCCATAGAATATTTCCATAACCAATGTATGTGACTGACATTATTCCTATCTAAGATAAGCCTCAGAAGTATTCCCGTTGTAGTACATATCATTGAAATCCAATACAACTGATTATGTTAGCCATTATAATGGGATTATATTGTCCATTTATCGGAACTAAATCCCATACAAAATCACGCTACCAAGGGCGTCAAGATTTCTCGTCCGAGTCAATGGCAAATTTCCAGCCCGCCCCCGAGCCCGCTTTTGCTTTGTAACGCCGTGCGTACAGTAGTTTGGGCAAGAGTTTGGGCACCGTCACGGTGACCGATGACTCGGACACTACGCCTCTTCCTGGTTGTCATTCCCTTGGTCATTCCAGCCCGGCACTCAGCTCTTTCCCCTGGCCCTCAGGTAGATCCTGTGAGAATACGCGATATCCAACTGACAATTAACAGAAGATGAGACTATGCCAGCTGGACACCCTGATGAACCTGGCATGGGCTCGGGAGCGGAGCTGTGGGCATGGATGGGCAATGGGGCGGCGGTACAGACAAGGTACTGTCTTCATCTTTCCCCCCTGCGAACCTGACCTGACACACCACTATGGACGCGCTGCACACGACCTCCCCCGCCCACACGTTCCTCCCGACAGGTGACCTCCCACGACTTCCCGCTCCCGCAAGCAACGCATACACCCTCAGGCTGTGCACCCCGTGGAGCGCGTGTGCACTGAAAACTTGAAGCCGTTCTTCAAGCTCTTACCCTGTCGCTCGTCTCCGCGCTACTCAAGCCGCGCAGGATCTTCGATGCCGAGTCGCCGACTGGCATGGCCTAGGCCCGGGGCGTGTGTGTGCAGGCGTACCACTGGCAACAGAGGCTTGAGGACAACTCCAATGGCAACGACAGCAAGAATAACCACAACGGTGACAGCGAGGATGACCACGACAATAGTGAGGACGACCCCTAATGTGGCGACGGCGAGGACGACACAACAGTGGACAGCTGTAACCACCGAGGAGTGACGGCGGAGGCAGCGACGACGACCACGGGGTGATGGCAGCAGCGGCAATGACGACCGCAACCTGGCATGACGACGCTAACAGTGCAGACTGCCGAGGAGCGTCCGCTGCCCATCACCAGCCCTACACCACCCCCACCACCACGGCCGCCGACGTCGACGTCCATGATGCCCACACCGTGACAACCGCAACAAATACGACGATGGCATTGAGCAGCGACGACGACCGTGACGATCGCGACGATGCGTGTCCCGGACCCGCAGACCCAGACGCGGCATTAAACCATGTCCTCCGAGTCAGCCTTGTTGTTTTTTAGACTAGGTACTGTTCCTTCCTTCCTAAATAAGAGGGATAGATTAGCGAGACTAGTATTAGCACTGGTGGCGCAGTAGTAACATCATTGACGCCCCCGGCCCACGGGTTGTGAGTTCGAATCCGGAACCAGGCGAGTAAGCCCAGAATGGGTGATTGGTAAATATGATAAGATGTGTGCGACGATAAGATAATCTACATAATGTAAGTGAGGAATAATAATATTTTTTTCTTGGTCGTAATCCAGGATCATTATATTACATTATATCATTAAAAGGCATTACATGGAATTATCTGGCCACAATCCAATGCAAGTCCAGCAATTCTTGCAGAACAATATATGGATCGCGTCGGTTGTATGGTCAATATATTGCTGACACAATTATTCCCATCCTTGCGTGGACTTTCAGAACATTGTAATCAATTCTGATATTATATAACCGATTCTGTGGCCCATGTATAGGGCGACACTTTTTACTGATGACATATCCGCGCTCGCTCCCAGTGGCCGCGCTGTCAGACTGGGGCTCTCAGTCGCCGCTCGACATTGGGCGTGCCATCAATGTCAGCACCTCCCCTCCAAAGGCCAGGCGCGCGCAGCAGCATGCAGACGGTCACGGCACATGAGGACATCGACCACGAACATTCCCTGCCCGTTTCGCACGTTGTAGGTCGCATCTCAGGTCACGTTGGCCGCCGTTTCAAATGGTCTCTTCAGTTCGATATGGACTCCAGTGCCGATGCATCGGATATCTACATGTGGAACGAGGTTCAGAGATGCGTGGAAGAGGTCATTCGGAAAGCGCCCTGTCGCTGCATACTCGTGTGCCTTCCTCCTCACCTGTCCCCGGTCTCCCGCCCCAAGGTTGCCCACACATGCTGTGGTATTGCATCACGACGGCATATTTAGGGAAGTAACGCGGTGTTTGTGGTAGCATGACCGGTCCATAGTTCTTCAGTATGATAATATTAGTATTACTGTATATTGCATAGCAAAGTGTTGTATCTCCGAGTTTGTGTAAGCGCACCCGCACTCGCACCCGTAGTATAAAACCCACATACCCCCGGCCCCCGAGACCCCCGACCCGTCCGTGCGGGAACCCGTACCCTTGAGGACGGGTACAGGTACGGGTAACCCTCGTCAACCCTCGGGTCACCCGGGCCAATCACTACTGATGGCAGTGAGTACGAGCAGACAAATACATAGCGCGTAACTTCAGTTATTCGAGAGAACGCTGCTGCGATTGATATCGAAGCGACAAATCCTCGTGCGCGTTCGGACCTGACGTGGGTACACCATCCCACCACAGGAGACTCAGAATGCCTCGCTGCCAGCGCCAGCACCATTATGATTGCCTCGTTACGGCGCCGGGAAAATGCGACGACGTTGAGATCCCGACGCGCTACTCCCCGCGGTCCTCACGAGGGGCTTGACCAGAGCTTACTCCTGCAGACCGGATACGCGCAACGTCTGCCAGCGTCGCAAGATGTCGCGCGCGAGTGCGGCGAGGTCGGGAGCGGATACGGGATCGGTTGGTCGCAGGTGATCGGAAACAGTTGCGCACGCTTCGGGGGGCGCAAAACTTCGTAGATGGGGTTGCCGGGGTCGAGAAAGCGACGTATTCGAGTCGCTAAGGCCGCACGCGAATGCGGAACGCTGGGGAACGCGAGGAATGAGCAACACTCAGATCAAAAGTCCGAAATCTGAGGGGAGAAGCCTACTATTAGAGGTCTGAGGTCTAAAGTTGTAATTACATGGCTACATACTGAGAAAAGAGGGTGAATTAGATAAACGGAAAACGCGAAGCGAAGAGTCCGGAGTGAGAGGCCGCCCTAGAGGGGCCGAACGCTCAGAGAGCGCGGGAATGCGGTGCTTAGAAGGGTACAGAGCGGGGCCAAGGGTTGCCGAGCGCGGAGCGAGCGTAGGCGAACGTGGGCGAGAATAGGGGATCCGGGAAGTGAGTAGAATATGTGAAAGGGGATTTTCAGAGGCAAGGAAGAGCGGAGTCGTATCAGCGGGGCGGGTGGAAAGCTTACCAGGGACCCAGCACCGAGCCAGCGCTCTACTTGGGTCGCGGTTACGTGTCGAATTATGTGCGCTTGCTGCAGATTATCCGGCCCGCCACTTAAGAACGTCCAGAGGAGGGCGAAGAGCGGGTCCGCTTGCGCAGCGAGGACCGCAGTGAGATGGAAGAGATTGTCAAACTTAGAGATGGTCGGGTCTGACTGGGCCGTAGCGATCGCGATGCGGGGTCTGGCGAACATATGTGCGCGAGCTTGTAGTGGTAGGCTTGTCTTTGCATGGGGGAAAGAACCCCATCGGCAGGTGAAGCGGTGAGAGGCAGAGGACATACGGATGCCCCACTTTGGACAAGACGCCAATAAGGCGCCCGAAGACAGCGCTCTTGGCGCTTATCACTGACGGCATGAACACCCTCTCCTTCAGCTAATTCACGACGTCAGCGCGGGAGACACGCAGCACCTCGTCGTCTGTTCCGGGGGTCTAGGAGCACCTCGTATACCGGGAGACGGATAGAGGATTGACCTAGGACCAGTCGCGGATGTGACGATATAGATTCCGGAGAATAGGTCGGCCCAAGGGTCGGCCGCAGGTTTATTACGCGGGCATATCAAAGGTTCGGCGGTAGTGAGACAAGAGCATCAAGGGAGAAAAAACAAGAACTCGTGTACGCACACGCAGCCCGTTAATGCCCTCGCCAACTTCGCATAACCTCTTATAAAATACGACAAAGAAGACACTCTTCGCCGCGCGGCGACATCACATGATACATTTGAAGTGTCCGGCCTGAGCCCACTTCGACCATGGGCTGCCGTCAAGTCGATTGGTCTCAGGGTGCACGTTCCGGATCTGGCCTAACCAGAGATATTCCCTGCGAATTCGGCGACCTGTACTTCGCTAATTGACAGGACGCGACGAAAATTCCCACATACTTGGTATTGGTCCTGCGGAGGATCAACGTACGATCAACGGTCATGTAGCCTGAGCTACCCCATTCTGACAGCCGCGCTTTCGGTTTCGGTTCCGACACCTAGATACACCACGAAATCTCCTCCCCTAGGCGACGCTGTCAGCGTCTTGACTCTGAGGGACTCTTTAAACTTCTACTCTTCCCTAATTGCAGGGGCACGTAGATATCGCACAGGTTATGCACATTCACCCACTTGCTGTACTGTCTGTCATCGCCTTCGGACCTCTCAGGGGCCTCGCGACGCCCTTTACATCGCATTGGGACGATCATCGACCGAAGCACACATGGAATTCTGTTCCCGAGAACTGGAAGAACCTGGGTCACCCGCCTGCTGAGACCACCATCGATCTCCACATTGCATTCAAAGCCCAAAATGATAATGCCTTGATTGATGCCCTCATCGAGGTCAGCAGTCCCGGCCATCCAAGGTGCGTCCTCTCCACCACTCTTCCGCGCGCGTAGCACTCACATGTCTCGCTGCCCCCGGAAAGACAAGGTGCTCATCTATCCAGAGAGGAAGTTGCCGAGCTAGTCGCACCGCCCTCAGACGTGCTCGAGCTTGCCAACGCCTGGCTCGAACATTACGGCGTGCGCCGCTCTACTATTTCGACAAAACACGGCGGCAGTTGGCTGACGCTCACTGGCGTCCCAATTTCTAGAGCCAACGAACTCCTGAGGGCGTCATATCAACTATACCAATTCATTAGGACGAACGAGACAGTTCTCCGCACGCTCAGTTACGGGCTCCCGGCGGCGCTGGTTGAGCACGTGCAAAATGTTGCGCCGACCACACACTTTGGATTTCCGCGCATGCCGCGGCAGGAACCAGTCATGCGCCGCGGCGGGGCAACCAGCGAGCAGACGAAGGTGCCGGGGGGAGACCCCGGGACGGTATTGTCTCGCCGCGACCAATATGTGACGCCGTCATTCCTGCGTTCGTTTTACAAGACGTCTAGCTATGTACCCTCAGCGACAGACCGGAATATGCTCGGCGTTGCGGGCTTCCTCGGTGATTGGCCGAGCCCTGACGACTTGAGGCAATTCATGAATGAATATCGCTCCGACGCGATGTCTGCGACCTACAGGGTCGTGCAGATCAATGACGGAGGGTACGACCCGAGCAACCCAACCTCCAAAGCGAATCTCGATATTCAGTATACTTCGGCCATCGCCTACCCAACCACGCATATATTCTACAGCACTGGCGGCTCAGATATCCAAGCAGATCCCCACGACGATCCGTTTATTAACTGGCTCGACTCCGTGCTCGGCGTGTGGAGCGTCCCGCAGACGGTAAGTATACCCTACGGCATGCCCGAGTACATAGTCCCGCTGGATTATGCAACACATGTGTGCAATCTATTCGCGCAGCTCGGAGTTCGTGGCGCAAGCGTCCTCTTCTCGAGCGGTAACGATGGTGTTGGTCGTGGAGACTGCCTGACCCAAGACAGCTCCGGCAACTCGCGGGTCCAGTTCCTCCCCACCTTCCCCTCCACTTGTGCGTATGGTATTTTAACTCTACCCTCGAGCAGCAAACAAGAGTTGGTAGACTCACCACATCGCTCACGGTACTCGCAGGTCCCTGGGTCACCAGTGTTGGCGGAACGACGGGTTACGACCCAGAGGTTGCGGCGAGCCTCTCCGGTGGCGGCTTCTCGGTGTATTTTCAGCAGCCACCATACCAGAACAATGCTGTACCCACCTTCCTCCGGAACCTCGGCGGCGAGTATAACGGTTTTTACAAGTACGTTCGCTACCATGACCCGGTGCCTCATTCTCACTTTGTGTTATTTGTGTAGCCCTGCGGGACGTGGCATTCCCGATATCGCTCTACAGGCAGTTAACTTCCTTAGCATATCCGACAAGGAAGCCTGGATAATTGATGGCACAAGCTGCTCAACGCCGGTGCGACACTCGAGTCCTCGTATCTTTGCATGCCTGATATCCGAGTCCGACATCAGAGTGTGGCCGGAATCATCTCCCTACTGAATGACTACCGGATTTCAAACGGCAAGGCGCCACTCGGCTTTCTCAACATCTGGTTGTACGGTACATGCCTCGAGGGCTTGAATGACATCACGTCTGGGTCGAATCCGGGCTGTAATACCGATGGGTTCTCCGCTGTCCCTGGGTGGGATCCTGTGCGCCTAGCTTCAGTCTGTTTATTCAACATTCTCACTGTGGATTCTATAGGTCACGGGTCTCGGATCTCTCGACTTTGAGAGACTGATTGCAATACTTAGTCGTTGGTAGTGGACTGACCCGGGCTTGCTCCAACGCTCGTCGCGCTCGTTTAGACTCGTACTAACCAGTCGTTCGAATCAGGATTTTTGAGGGGTCACAAGCGACTGGAGGATCCTCGATTCTATCGAGGGTCCTTTGCGTAGCCGGCACCCCCATACGTCACCGGTCTACGTAGTACTCGTTCCATTCCCCAACCCAGATTGCTCACCTTCCTTTTCCGGACCACCACCCCTGAGTCATCTCACCGCGACTGAGAAGTTGAAGTTGTAGTTCATTAGCTTCCGTTTATGTAAAAAAGAAAAGCCATACACGGCACGATGGCCCACAGAGAGGTCAGAGAAGGTATGAGACCCCCCCCGCTGGCGCGGGGCTCCTTGTGGCAAACATGGTCGACTGGGATTACGGTACTCCTTTCCCTGCCAAAAGGACAGCTGACCTGCTAACGCAGTCAATGGCCCAATGCTCAAACCCCGAGAAATCGGGGTCTATCATTGAGATATTCACGTCCTCCCACGTGACACTCACAGACACCTCACGGCTACCAGCTCCCGGCACATAACGTTCTGCCTGGAACTGGGAGGTTGCTGTGAAAATCCCGATCAATGACACCATGACCTGAAAATCAAAGGAACACAGAGACGGCGGCAAAAATAGGAATGAGGAAACGTGCAGCAGCGCTGGCAGCGCTTTAACTGCCCACAGAAGAAGAAACTTCAAGTTGTCAACATCTTCAGCAAAGAACGCACGGATCCTTGCTCGCTTGTGTGGAATGTAACGTGACTGAGTGACGTCGCGAGCAGAGCACAGGATACTGATGACTAAGCTCAAGAACAAGAGCGTGTTCACCGAGACTGCATAGTTTGGCGGTGAAAATGGGGGCGGGGAAGCAGGGAGAGAAGTGAGAATGTTGGATGCAGGGTCGGCGAGAATAGATAGATATTGATGAGGTATAAATTGGAAGTGTCCTGTGGGTTCGGTCGAATGTCCTGAATGGACACTGAGATCAACGATGCGACAGCTGCAGAGAAATTGAGAGAATATACTGGTCTATGAGAGATGAGACTTTGAAGAACTGCATGGCATGGGAAGTTAGGGACCTACAAAGATGAGAATACCGTCGGCGTCCGCTTTCCATCCGTCCACCATCTTCTTGTTTTCTTCCGTCGCCATCTCTGAATACATCGAGAAACTAAGCCTTGAACCATCAACAAAGTTGGACATACCCCGAGGTTCCTGAGTCGGCGCCGACTGGGGTGAGACAGGCGGTCAACCTGGTTAAAGTACCTTTTCCCGGGCCGATGTACAGTATGCTGTCCAAGACAGACTCGGACCGAATCGTGGAAAGTATACGAAAGATACGCAACAGTGCAAACAACTGCAAATTCCTACGGGAAGTCACTAGCAGTATAACATCGGGCCCGCGGAGGATCTACGATTATGCATCCCCATTCTGACTGCGGCGCTTTCAGTTTCAGTCTCGACACCTATATTCACCGTAAATTTTTCGCCCCCACTGGCAGGCCCAATGCCCAGGCCACGCTGTCAGCGTCTTAACTCTTTAGACTTCTACCCTTCATTAATTGCAGGGTCACGTAGATATCGCACAGGTCATGCGCATTTACCCACTTTCTGTCCTGTCTCTCCTCGCCCCCGGGCCTCTCAGCAGCCTCGCAACGCCTTTTGCATCGCATTGGGACGATCATCGACCGAAGCACACATGGAATTCTGTCCCGGAGAACTGGAAGAACCTGGGTCACCCGCCTGCTGACACTACTATCGATCTCCACATTGCACTCAAAGCCCAAAACGAGAATGCCTTGATTGATGCCCTCATTGAGGTCAGCAGTCCCGGTCATCCAAGGTGCGTCCTCTCTACCACTCTTCCGCGCGCGTAGTACTCATATATCCTGCTGCCCCCGGAAGACAAGGTGCTCACCTATCCAGAGAGGAGGTCGCAGAACTTGTTGCACCGCCCTCAGAGGTGCTCGAGCTTGCCAACGCCTGGCTCGATCATTATGGCGTGCACCCCTCTAGCGTCTCAACAAAACACGGCGGCAGTTGGCTGACACTCACTGGCGTCCCTATTTCTAGAGCCAACGAACTCCTGAGGGCGTCGTACCAACTGTACCAACACATCGGGACGAATGACACAGTTCTCCGCACGCTCAGTTACGGGCTCCCGGCGGCGCTGGTTGAGCACGTGCAAAATGTTGCGCCGACCACACACTTTGGATTTCCACGCACGCACCGGCAGGACCCACTCATGCGCCGCGACGGGGCAACCAGCGAGCAGACGAAGGTGCCAGGGGGAGACCCCGGGACGGTTTTTTCTCGCCGCAACCAAGATGTAACGCCGTCATTCCTGCGTTGGTTATACAAGACGTCTAGATACGTGCCCTTAGCCACGGACCGGAATATGCTCGGCGTTGCTGGCTACCTCGGTGATAGCCCGAGCCCTGACGACCTGAGGCAATTCATGAATCAATATCGCTCCGACGCGACTTCGGCGACCTACAGTGTCGTGAAAATCAAAGGCGGAGGGTACGACCCGAGCAACCCAACCACCGAGGCGAATCTCAATATGCAGTATACTTCGGCCACTGCCTACCCGACTCCGCATATATTCTACAGCACTGGCAACTTCGATACCCAGGGCGATGGGTTCATGTACTGGCTCGACTACGTGCTCGGCATGTGGAGGGTGCCGCAGACAGTAAGCACGCCTTATGGCATGCCTGAGTACCTTGTTCCACCGGATTATGCAGCATATGTATGCAGTCTGTTCGCGCGGCTCGGCGTTCGCGGCGTCAGCGTCCTCTCTTCGAGCGGCAACGACGGTGTTGGTAGGGGGAACTGCCTATTTCAAGACGGCTCCGGCAACTCGCGGGTCCAGTTCCTCCCCACCTTCCCCTCCACTTGTGCGTATAGTATTTAACTCTACCTTCGAGCAGCAAACAAGCGTTTGTAGAGCGCTCACCACACTGTCCACGGTACTCGCAGGTCCCTGGGTCACCAGCGTTGGCGGAACGACAGGCTACAACCCCGAGGTTGCGGCGAGTCTCTCCGGTGGCGGCTTCTCGGCGTATTTTCCGCGGCCACCCTACCAAAACAATGCTGTTCCCACTTTCCTCTTGAACCTCGGCGACCAGTATAGCGGTTTTTACAAGTGCGTTCGCTACTGTGACCCGATGCCTCAATCTCACTCTGTGTAGTCCTGGGGGACGTGGAATTCCCGATATCGCTCTACAGGCAATTGACTTCCGTATCATTTTCAAAAATCAACCTTGGAAACTGAGTGGCACAAGCTGCTCGGCACCGGTACGACACTCGAGTCGTCTTGTTTCCGCATGCCTGATTGCCGACCCACAGACTGCGGCCGGTATCATCTCGCTGCTGAATGACTACCGCATTTCGATCGGCAGGGCGCCACTCGGCTTTCTCAACGTCTGGTTGTACGGCATATGCCTCGGGGGCTTGAATGACATCACGTCTGGGTCGAACCCGGGCTGTAATACTGATGGATTCTCCGCTATCCCTGGGTGGGATCCTGTGCGCCTAACCATATTTGTGTCTTTATATTCGACGTTTTCTCACTCTGGATTCTATAGGTCACGGGTCTCGGGTCACTCGACTTTGAAAGACTGGTTGCAATACTTAGTCGTTGGTAGTGGACTGACCCGGGCTAGCTTCAACGCCTCGTGGCACTCATCATTCCATTCCCTGACCCAGATTATCGCCGTAGCCATCGACATCTTCTGACGCTTCCTCTTTTCCCTTCCTCGTCTCTGAATCCGAATCTGTCTAGGTAGAGACGGCCCGTGTGTATAAGTGGAGTACTACTAGTAGTATACTCCCTGGTGATCAGTATCGGGCGCATCGGGAAAAACTTAAACCCCCAGTCCAAGACACAATACAGTATACTTACTGTATGTAGGTTATTTGATGTCAATTTGACTAAAAACACCAAATTCGTTATTTTGTCGATTGTCGATTTGAATCATTGACATTTCTCTAAATTTAGGACATTTCCGTTTAGTAGACGTTCTCATGCACGACACGTTCAACTACTCCTGCAGTACTCCTGACTCGCTCTCTGAGCCTCTCTCGCGTTGCCGCGGCGGGTCAGCAGACTTTGACCGAAGACAAGAATGAATTCAACGAGGATTCTCCCTCACCTGCGTTGACTGAGACCGAATCCGAAGGCGAACTGTGCAGATGCATATCCGCGCTCGCTCCCAGTGGCTGCGCTGCCAGCCTGGGGCCCACAGTCGCCGCTTAATGTTGGGCGTGCCATCAATGCCAGCACCTCCCCTCCAGAGGCCAGGCTCGCGCAGCAGCATGCACTTGCAGACAGTCACGGCGCATGAGGACACCGACCACGAACATTTCCTGCCCGTTTCGACAAGCACGTTGTACTAGGTCGCATCACGGGTCGCATCTCAGGTCACGTTGGCCGCCGTTTCAAATGATCTCTTCGGTTCGGTGTGGACCGTGTCTCCAGTGCCGATGTATCGGATATCTACATGTGGAACGAGGTTCAGAGATGGGTGGAAGAGGTCTGGGAGGTCATTCGGGAAGCGCCCTATAACGCGGTGTTTTCTTTTTGTGCTGTGGTAGCGTGACTGGTCCATAGTTATTCAGTATGCGGCTGTCCCACTTTGGAGAAGACGTCGATAAGGCGCCCCAAGAAAGCGCTCATCACGGACGGCATGATTACCCTCTCCTTCGGCCATTCTCGACGTCAGCGCGGGAGACCCGCAGCACCTCGTTGTCTGTTCCGGGGGGGTCTAGGAGCACCTCGTAGACCGGGAGGCGGATAGGTGATTGACTTAGTAGTGGTTGCGGATGTGACGATATGGATTCCGGAATAGATCGGCCGCAGGTTTATTACGCGGGCATATGAAAACGGTTCGGCGGCAGTGAGACAAAAAAGCATCAAGGGAGACAAAATAACAACTCATGCACTCATGCCTTGACTCATGCATGCACACGCACTGCAGCCCGTCAATGCCCTCGCCAGGCTCGCATAACCTCTTGTCATCCTTAAATACGTAAATACGATAGAGAAGGCACTCTTCGCCGCGCGACATCACATGACAAACTTGAAGGCGTCCGGCCTTGAGTCCAGCCCACTTCGACCACAGGCTGCTGTCAAATCGATCGGTCTCAGGGTGCACGTTTCGGAACGGCCTACCCAGAGATATACCCTGCGAACTCGGCGACCTGTACTTCGCTAATTAACGAGAATTCCCACATACCTTGTATTGGTCCTTCGGAGGATCAACGTTCAACGGTTATGTACCCCATTCTGACGGCGGCGCTTTCGGTTTCGGTGCCGACACCTAGATACACCGTGAAATCTCCTTCCCCGGGCCATCGCCGTCTGCATCTCATCCCTGAGGGACTCTTTAGACTTTTACCCTTCATTAATTGCAGGGGCACGTAGATATCGCACAGGTCATGCGCATTCACCCACTTGTTGTACTGTCTGTCCTCGCCTTCCGACCTCTCAGGCGGCCTCGCAACGCCTTTTGCATCGCATTGGGACGATCATCGACCGAAGCACGCGTGGAATTCTGTCCCAGAGAACTGGAAGAACCTGGGTCACCCGCCTGATGAGACCACCATCGATCTCCACATTGCGCTCAAGGCCCAAGATGAGAATGCCTTGATCGATGCCCTCGTCGAGGTCAGTAGTCCCGGGCCATCCAAGGTGCGTCCTCTTCACCACTCTTCTGCGCGCGTAGTACTCACATATTCCCGCTGCGCTGCCCCGAGCAGACAAGGCGCACACTTATCCAGAGAGGAGGTCGCTGAACTAGTCGCGCCGCCCTCAGACGTGCTCGAGCTTGCCAACGCCTGGCTCGGAACATCACGGCGTGCACCCCTCTACCATCTCAACAAAACACGGCGGCAGTTGGCTCACGCTCACCGGTGTTCCTGTTTCTAGAGCCAACGAACTCCTGAGGGCGTCGTATCAACTGTACCAACACATTGGGACGAACGAGACAGTTCTCCGCACACTCAATTACGGGCTCCCTGCGGCGCTGGTTGAAGCACGTGCATAATGTCGCACCGACCACACACTTTGGATTTCCTCGCACGCACCTGCAGGAACCAGTCATGCGCCATGGCGGGGCAACCAGGGAGCAGACGAAGGTGCCGGAGGGAGGACCCCGGGACGATATTGTCTCGTCGCGACCAATTTGTGACGCCAGTCATTCCTGCGTTGGTTATACAAGACGTCTAGATATGTACCATTAGCCGCGGACCGGAATGTGCTCGGTGTTGTGGGCATCCTCGGTGATAGCCCGAACCCGGACGACTTGAGGCAATTCATGAATCAATATCGCTTCGGCGCGACCTCGGCGACCTACAGTGTCGTGCAGATCAAAGGTGGAGGGTACAACCCGAGCAACCCATCCATGGAGGCGAATGTCGATACTCAGTATACTTCGGCTCTTGCCTACCCGACCACGCATATATTCTATAGCACTGGCGACTCAGGTACTCAAACGAATACCCAGGGCGATCCGTTTATTAACTGGCTAGACTTCGTGCTCGACCTGGGCAGTGTCCCGCAGACGGTAAGTACGCCCTACGGCTTTCCCGAGTACAAAGTTCCGCTGGATTATGCAACACATGTGTGCAATCTGTTCGCGCGGCTCGGCGCTCGTGGCGCCAGCGTCCTCTTTGCGAGCGGTAACGATGGTGTTGGTCATGGGGACTGCCTGTTCCAAGACAACTCCGGCAACTCGCGGGTCCAGTTCCTCCCCACCTTCCCTTCCACTTGTGCGTATGGTATTTCACTGCCAACTCTACCATCGAGCAGAAACCAAGCGTTTGTAGACCGCTCACCACATTTTCCACGGTACTCGCAGGTCCCTGGGTCACCAGCGTTGGTGGAACGACGGGCTACAACCCCGAGGTTGCGGCGAGTCTCTCCGGTGGCGGCTTCTCAGTGTATTTTCCGCGGCCGCCGTACCAGAGCAATGCTGTTCCCACCTTCCTCCGGACCCTCGGCGGTCAGTATAACGGCTTTTACAAGTGCGTTCACTTCCGTGAACCGGTGCCTCATTCTCACTTTGTGGGATTTGTGTAGCCCTGGGGGACGTGGCGTTCCCGATATCGCCGTACAGGCAATTAACTTCCATGCCGTCTTCAAGCAAGCGACCTGGACAAATAGTGGCACAAGCTGCGCCGTGCCGGTGCGACACTTGAGTCCTCTTATTTATGCATGCCTGATTGCCGACGTACAGACTGCGGCGGGAATTATCTCCCTGCTGAATGACTACCGCATTTCGATCGGCAGGCCGCCACTCGGCTTTCTCAACATCTGGCTATATGGTGTATGCCTCCCCGGCTTGAATGACATCACGTCTGGGTCGAACCCGGGCTGTAATACTGATGGATTCTCCGCTGTCCCCGGGTGGGATCCTGTGCGCCTAGCCATAGTTCTGTCTTTTTATTCGACGTTTTCTCACTCTGGATTCTATAGGTCTCGGGTCTCGGGTCACTCGACTTTGAGAGACTGGTTGCAATACTTAGTCGTTGGTAGTGGACTGACCCTGGCTAGCTTCAACACCTCGTCGCACCCATTATTCCATTCCCTGACCCAGATTGTCGCCGTCGACATCTTCTAAACATCTTCTGACGTTTCTTCTTGTACTACTTCCCTTCCTCATCTCTGACTCCGAATCGGTCTACAGAGATGGCTCGTGTGTGCAAGTAGATTACCATTTGTAATATTCTCCCTGATGTGTCGTATATAAACTATGCATATGCATATCTGCATGTACTGCACGTATTACTGGCGCGGAACAATAACAAAACCATCCGTGGGATGAATATCGATGAATAGAGGCAAGTTGTACTAAAGGGCTGCATGTAACACAATCTCTACGGTCCACATGATCGCCTGTTAGCTTTTTACTATTTTTAGCCTTTTTTTTGGATCCATTTATATCCCGGCTGGTAGGCCGTAGGCCCAGACCGGATGCAGCGTGAACAAGCTACACTAAGGGTTTTTGGGTAACGCTAAGGTGCTCCCCGGCAGCAGTAGGTTGACGCAGCTACCAGGGACGGTGGGTAGGTAGACCGTATCGGAGCCCGCCGTTGCAGGCGGGCTATAGTGTTTAGGCGCTAAGTCGCAAAGTAATTGAACATGGCGTCAGACGCCGAGAGTTGCTTTTCTCCCTTTCTTCTTGGGGGTGAGGCTCTCTTTCTCTCTCTCCAAACGTCGCGAGCCCCGCGTGTTCCCAACTTCTCAATCGGGTTCGGGTGACATCTCGGTCACAGGGCCGGGCTCGGGCTTGGACATTGCTCCACTTAACTGTAGAAAGGTTAGTAATCGGTGTGTGTTTTTGGAGCGGTATAGGCCGCCGTAGGGTGTACTATTTTTAGCCTTGGTAGTATTAACATGTACGTCTAACATGTCAATGAAGCAGGAACTGATATCAACTAGTACCCTGGGCGATCCGTTCATGAACTGGCTCGACTACACCCTTTCCCAGAAGAGCGTCCCATAGACGATAACCACAAGGATAACCACGTCTTATAGCACCACTGAGTACAAAGTGCGGCGTTATGCAATCCAACCTGTTCTCTCGGCTTGATGTGCGTGGTTCCAGACTTCCAACATCCTCTTTTCAAGCGGCAATGATTGTGTTAATTGCCGGTTCGAAGCCCTTGGTTCGAACTTCAAAGACGGCTCCGGGCCTCCGGCAACTCGCGGATAACTTAGCTCCAGCCACGCGTCACGCGTCACGCGTTATGAATTGGCCATCTTCATCGATGATTCTGTAATTCAAGTTCAAGTTATGCAAGTCTCAATTCAAGCTTGCGTGAACCTCCGTACAACCTAAGGCTCAGAGGATTTGCGCTTATGTATCTATTATCTATCGTTCCGATAGCGACGCTTCTACGCTCCCTAGATACACCGTAAAATCCCCGTCCCCAAGCTCGGCCATCTCGAACCCTAGGTGCCCTGAATTTCTTTATTGCCACCATCTTGGCTCCCTCCCAGAACTATGCGCATTTACCCACTCTCCGTGCTTTCCGTCGTCGCCATCGAACCTCTGAGAGGCCTCGCGACCTTTGCACCACGTTGGGATGACGTGAAAGCGAAGCACACTTGGAATTCTGTCCCGGAGAACTGGCAGAACCAGGGTCACCCACCTACTGGCACTACCATCGATCTCCACATTGCACTCAAGGCCAAAAACGAGAACGCTTTGATCGATGCTCTCTATCAGGTCAGCAGTCCCGGCCACCCAAAGTGTGTTCTCTCCATCCTTCCGCTCGCGCGGTACCCATCCATGTGTCCCGCTTCCACGCGGCAGATATGGTGCACACCTATCCAGGGAAAAGGTCGCTGAACTCGTCGCGCCGCCCTCAGACGTACTCGGACTTGTCAACGCCTGGCTCGAACACCACGGAGTTCCCCCCTCTTCCATCTCAACGAAACACGGCGGCAGCTGGCTGACGGTCATCGGCGTTCCTGTGCCCCGAGCCAACGAACTCCTGGAAGCGTCGTACCAGCTGTACCGACACATCGGGACGAACGACACCGTTCTCCGCACGCTCAGTTATGGGCTCCCCACGAGGCTGCTTGAGCACGTGCAAAATATTGCACCGGCCACACACTTCGGCTTTCCGCGCACGCAGTTGCAGGAGCCGCTCATGCGCCACGACGGTGCAGCAGGGGCACAGAAGAAAGTACCAGCGGGGGAGCCTGGGACGGTATTGTCGAGCCGCCAGGGACCAGATGTCACACCATCGTTCCTACGTTCGCTGTACAAGACGTCTAGGTACGTACCCTTTGCCGCGGACCGGAATGTGCTCGGCGTCGTGGGCCTCCTCGGTGATTACCCGAACACGGACGACCTGAGGCAATTCATGAATCAATATCGCTTCGACGCGACCTCGGCGACCTACAGTGTCATGCAGATCAAAGGCGGAGGGTACGACCCGAGCAACCCAACCACCGAGGCGAATCTCAATATGCAGTACACTTCGGCCATCGCGTTTCCGACCCCGCATATATTCTATAGCACTGGCGGCTCAAATACCGTGGGTGATGATCGGTTTATGAACTGGCTCGACTACGTGCTCGACCTGTGGAGTGTCCCGCAGACAGTAAGCATGCCTTACGGCATGACCGAGTCCACCGTTCCGCCGGATTATGCAACATATATGTGCAGCCTTTACGCGCGGCTCGGCGCGCGTGGCGTCAGCGTCCTCGTCTCGAGCGGTAACGACGGTGTTGGTCGTGGGAACTGCTTGGTCTCTGACGGCTCTGGGAATTCGCGGGTCCAGTTCCTCCCCACCTTCCCTTCAACTTGTACGTGTGGACTGTTTTTTCTCTGCCTGCATGTGCTACATCGCTCACCATACTGGCCATGGTTTTCGCAGGTCCCTGGGTTACTAGCGTCGGTGGAACGACGGGCTACAACCCAGAAATTGCGGCAAGTCTCTCAGGTGGCGGTTTCTCGGCGTATTTTCCGCGGCCGCCCTACCAGAATAGTGCTGTGCCCACCTTCCTCCAGAGCCTTGGAAATCTGTATAATGGCCTTTACAAGTGAGTTCGAGCCCATGACCCGACTGCCTCATTCTCACTTTTGTGTGCAGCCCTGGGGGCCGTGGCGTTCCCGATATCGCTCTACAGGCAATCGACTTCGGTATCATCGTCAACGCGGAGTCCTCGATGGTGGATGGCACAAGCTGTGCGACGCCGGTGCGACACCTCTTCTCTTGGCATCATACCGTTTCCTTAAGCTCTCTGCTCATTGCCGACGCACAGGCTGCAGCGGGAATTATCTCCCTGCTGAATGACTACCGCATTTCGATCGGCAGGCCGCCGCTCGGCTTCCTCAACCTCTGGCTATATGGTGTATGCCTCCCCGGTCTGAATGACATCACGTCTGGGTCGAACCCGGGCTGTAATACTGATGGATTCTCCGCTGTGCCTGGGTGGGATCCTGTGCGCCTAGCCATAGTTCTGTCTCCTTATTCGACAGTTGGCTCACTCTGGATTGTATAGGTCACGGGCCTCGGGTCCCTCGACTTTGAAAGACTGGTTGCAATACTTAGTCGTTGGTAGTGGACTGAGGGGCTAGCTTCAATGCATTGTCGTAATCTTTGTCAGCCTCAGATTGCTGTAGCTACAAACACCTTTTCTTCTGGCGTTTCTCTCCGCAGTTCTCTTCCTCCATTCAAAATCCAGAGTCCTATCTCTGAATTCGAAAAGATCTACCTAGAGATGACCCGGTGAGTGAGAAGAGTACTACTATACACTCTGCTGATTGGTATGGGCATCAGTTGCATATCATATAAACTGCACACGTAATACACGTATTGCCTACATGGAACAATAACAAGAAATATCCGAGTCTGTCATTCACTAAAGGGAGGTACGTAGCAAACTGCATCAGCTCCCAATCGGCCTTCCAACCCTCAGAAAGCCGTTGGTCCAAGCGTGCGGGGCTTCGTGTTTTGCATTGCAGCTAGCACCCACCTTCCCTCTATTCATGAGACCCGTCAACTCTGGCTTCTGCTCCGGTAGTCAAAGCGCATCTAGAAGATGCGGATGGGCTTGCCCATGGTTGACTTGATGTGTAACGATTTGACATTTTGCCAGTGTTTCTTGAGCAGCGAGACGAGAAAGTTGATACCTTGGCGAGATTAGCGTGAAAACAAAAGTAAAAAAGTATTCGAGGCATACTCAGCATGACATTAGCAAGGACTTGGTCGTCCGACATCTGAACGTGGCCAACAGCGACGCCCAGGCACAACACTTTTTTAAGTTGGAATTTGATAGTCGACCGCACCTCAGTGAGCTTGTTGGTCAAGTCTTCAGCGGGCGATACGGGCGTCGGGAACTTGCCAGCTATGGTTTTATCAATATTCGGCGAAATAAATTTTTGAAAGAGCGGCGGTAGACGTACCCTTGGAAAGACCGGGACCAAGGAGACGCGGGATCTGCTTGATGAGTGCCTCAGAGGCCAAGAAGGCATCGTACTTCTTCGCAAGCTTCTTGACCAGTTTCTTGTTTTTGTTCAGCCTGTGATCGCCATCCTGTGAGTAATGGTCCGAGAGCGTCGATATCTCCCACACACTTCTTGAGATCGTCTACAGACATGTACTCTAGATCTATCTGCTTCGCACGATCGATGTCGGCGGCATCTGCGAGAATGCAAATGGACATGCGCGGGCGAGGTACGTTGGGAAGCCTATCGGACGTCAGCAGCCGCCACCCGCGGACATGAAAAAACCAACTTTACGGTGCCAGAGAAACGCTTGTCGCGTTGAGGGTCGTAGTTCTTAAGGCCGATCTGGAGCTCGACCTGTCTCGACAAAGTTGCGGCGCTTCTCGCCAGTCGATTCTGCAAGCAGGTCTTTGATAGAGCCCCGCACGCTTGACACTGAGAGTTTGCTGTCCACAAGAGTAAGGTACGGCCATGCCCGAGACGATAGAACCCTACCTCATGCTTGAACTTTGGGTTCCTCGGTTGGAACGAGTGGGGATGCGAAGACGTTGATGTCGAAAAAATAAAGTTTGGATTTGATGAGTTGGAACTGTATAGCGTGACGCGTGACGCATTACAAGTAACATCACCTGATATGACGCGAGAGCCGAACGTGTCCTCCTCAATTGCAATCCTGTATCGCGAGGCTGCACTCCAGCATGTCATCAAAGCTTTCCCTCCTCGCCTTCATATTTGTGCTTTTCACACTCGCAAATGCACAGTTTCAATTTTTCGGCGATATGTTCGGACACCCTCAGCAGCAGCAGCAACAACAGCCATCTGGGGGCCAACAGTGGGCCATGCACGCAGAAAGTCGTACGTGGCACCCACCACTCTGTCATGCTTAGACAGAACTGTATCTTTTGCGACAGTCTCCTGTTCGGAATATCTCTGCCCAGATACCCTTGTTTGCGTAAAACGACCCATTGACTGTCCATGTCCAATTGTGCAAGACGTCAAGTGTGTCCTGCCGGACTCGCAGGAAGTTGGGGGTGGTACGCGACTTTGTATTCGTGGGGGGACCAACTGTGCACAGGTAGAAAAGCTAGCGAAGAAGTTTGCAAAGTGACGGGTGTATGCACCTTCCGCCTTCTCGAGATGAACCCTCCTCCAACTATTATAGACCTTTGCGTGTTTTGCTATTCCGGACTCGTCCAGTGAGGTAATTAAAATACAAAGAGAGTTCTGAGTCGCTGTGGTGTGTGGGACCAAACTAGAGAATAAACTGGAATGGTGTGAACGTCGTTCAATAATACTGTATCTTACTTCGGCCTGTATATTTGGTGCCAATTACTGTAAACACCGGTGAGATGTGCACATCCTCCTGCATAGCTGCACTTGTATAGCGTACGCTCTCGGTATTCGTGGGAAATAAGTCTACTGTAGGCATAACCATAACCCTACGTTGGGTCCAACTCGTACCGTACCAGCACTGTAACACTCTCCTTGTCAAAAGGCGCACAAAGTCTCCATGCAAAGGCCAACTGTGCGTTCTGTATTGATTCTTTCGGCCATTCCGGTCTGAGTCTCACATCTTTTCAGGCCAAACTGCCACCGGGCGCCAACCGCATTCTCTTCGTCAAGAATCTGAACTACCAAATCACGGGTGAGGACCTGTACGACCTCTTTGGTCGCTACGGGAGCATACGACAAATACGCATCGGGAATGAGGCGAAGACGAAGGGAACGGCATTTGTAGTGTTCAACGATGTCATGGATGTAGGCCGTTTATCCCCCCCCTCTTACACTTTCACCCAACTCCTCTGTGTTTACACGTTTACAGGCGAAGAATGCGTTGGAACATCTAAATGGCTTCCACTTGCAAGAGCGGTATATCGTGGTGTTGTATCACATGCCCGCTAAGCAGGACGCGGCGGCTGCAAAGGCGGAGCTCGCGCGGAGAGAAGAGGAGTTGGTACAGCTAAAGCAGAAACACAACATAAATGAAGAGGACTGACGAGGGTTGTTGTTTGGTGCGTGCTTGTCCCACCGGCACGAGGTTTTCGACACTCGCGATCACAGCCAATCTACCCCCTGCATTGTGTTTTCGGCCCTCGTACAATATATACAAAACTCCAGGAACTAGTGCGAGGCATGGTGTTACAGCCGTCTAAGACATAGCTACTCACCTTCTCTGTTAACGTCTCGTCGTTCATCGTTCTCCTTTACATTATCCATTCCGTGGCATAGGGTATCTAGCTAGGCAGGCATTCGAGTTGCTTGCCTGAAACCAAAAAAAACGCATATCGACCACGAAAGGTACATTTTATCACCGAAACACGCTTTCTCCGATATACGAGTGCGAACACTCATTCCCTGAGTGATATCCTGGCCAACAGTGGATCGTGGTGCATCACGTTCCAATCTCGAATCCTTTCTTCCCAACCCTCATAAGTAACCCCAGGTGCATTGGAGAAACGGAAACGCCGCAACATCCAGCAGAGCAGCATGCGGATCTCTATCAACGCCAGGTTCTTCCCCACACAAGTCGTCGGTCCGTAGCCAAATGGGAAGAACGCAGACGTGTTGTGTTCTCCTGCAGGCGCACCGTTGCTAAGCCATCGTTCTGGCAAGAACGCATTGGGCGTGTAGAAGTTCCGCGGGTCGCGGTGAATACTATAAGTATGGAGGGAGAGCTGGGTCTCTTCTGGAATGTACCTGCGCACGCATCGTACAGTTAGAATAATTGAGCAAAGGGCCACATCTATAGGGGTGTCTCGCTTACACTTTCCCGAACACTTTTGCACCTTTACCTTTGCCCAAGATGCGGCTTGACCCGCCTGGGACTGGGGGTTGAAGGCGGAGTGTCTCGTTACTATTAAAACTTTTAGTTCTTCCCGAGCTGGGTCCCGAACCCAGTCACTCACATGCAAGCGTTCAACCATTCCATATAGCTCAACTTCACTACGTCCAAGGGCTCTTCTCCACTCGGGAAGGCGGCGTCGACCTCTTCTTGCAGGCGGTTATATACCGTCGGGTTGCATACGAGGTAATAAAGTGCACAGGAAAGGGTGCCTTTTACTGTATCCGAGCCAGCGACAATGGCTAATAGTCCTTCCAACGCAAGATCGTCTGCGGACAGGCGCTCAGACTCCGGTAATTCCTCACCGCTCTGTGTACGATTGTGATGAACAGAATGCGTTAGTTCGATATTAGTGCTTACTAGATGGTAGAATAAATCCCTTCGGTTTGCGCCGTTTTGCAACCGATCTGAGACCCTTTCTTTGCCGAAATCTCGGATACCCTTCTTCCCCACGATCGCAACAAGAGGTGGTATGATATATGTCACATGGGTGACGATTCCAGAGATACTAATGTGAGGTGAGATTGGCGAGCGTGCCCCACCAATGTCCAGATACGTACCGTGCACTCGAGTCGATGACTGGTCGAATACCATCATTACTCCCACCGGCCATCATGAGCTCAAAGCCACCGCCGAAACTAGATACAATTGCATCAGCCTCTGCCGGAAAACCACGTACAGGACATTTACGCCATATCGCCCATGAAGTCTTTGCTAAAACAAATGTCAGAGCAAAGTCAGGCGCGCCACGGGACGTGGAAAAAAGCTTACGCAAAGTAGCCGAACCACGCAGACACATCTAGCACAAGGCCAGCTTTTTGATCCGACCCATTGACTCTGTCTTCCAGGCAATCGAATAGTTGTCTGGCCCGCTTCGCTAAAATGACTTCATATTCTTTGAGCGCCTTGGATGAGAACGCGCGGTTCCACGGCTTGCGTTGATGCATGTGTAATATCGGATCACGCTGATCAATGAGTGATGGCCGCCCCGGCAGACCATCCCAGCCTAATAATAGTCATACATGAATAATGGGCTGCGGTGGCGTCAATGTGCCTTAGACTTACGTGGTCCCTTAGGGAGGCCGCCTTGCCCGAGTACCGCGTGTATAAGTGAAGCGTCACAAACAGAGAGTTCGTTGGGGCCTGCGAAACAAGTTATAGCTGGACGTGTTTGGGAAAGGACCGAGAAATGCGTGCTGACCTACTCGTACGACATCACCGTAACGGTCGTGCAGGCTCTTGTAGTATAAATGAAGGTCCCCTCTGCCGCCAACGTATGCCCCCCACCACTTAGATATTTTGCCAATCGCCGGCCCAGGATATTTGGCAAGCGGGTGGAAGGGTGACAGACGATATGAGACGGTGAAGAACACCAGAAAACCTCCATATGATGCAAACGCTAAAGGGACAGAAGCGAAGGTATATCCGACATGGTAAGATATAGGAATAGAAAGAAGTCCTGGTATGAAGATAAGAAGGACGAGAAGTGAGAGGTTGGATCGAGGCTCCAAGTAGCGGAAGTACAAATGAGATACCTAGGTCTCGTCATAAGCAAGTCGAAGGTTCAGATAGACGTACTTACGAAGCTTGTGGTTAGCGTAATGACTGTGACATCAAACGCAGAAAGTGTCTGGCACAGTAGGGCAATGGGGGCCAGTGAAAGCAGAGGCATGGTGTTGGAAAGGTCCGGGCCGGAGATAGTCGACAAGATTTATATGGCCGAGTTGGCGCGGCTTGCGTGGCACGCTTGACAAGGCAATGGTCCCAAGGGACAAGGTGAAAAGATGACAATACAACCAGGAATACAACAGCAACGGCAAATACGGATTAGGAGTAGTAAGGGACCGTGACATGGTGATGGTAAAAGAGTGTACAGTACGCAGGCGGGGGAATCGACCCGCGGCCCGGGAACTCCCTAAGCATAGTTTAGTCAAAATACACAGGCGAAGACGCGACCGCACCGCAAAACCGCATCCCTGGACTGGCAAGGATGATGGTGTCCAACAAAAACGAGTCAACAGAACACTTGCGGGCATCTCATGCCGAAAGGCGAAGACAAACAGAGGGCCCTAATTACCAAGCTAATTACTGTGCCCAGGTCCTCTGATAGCTGCATGTCAGTGCATGAGCCTGCATCAAGGAGGGACTAAATGCCCGGTACTAGCCTAAGGTCGTTGAGTCCAGGTAGGCTGTGAAGCCCGTGAAGCTTGAAGCCCGCAACACGGCGCGTATATGAAAGGTATATTAACTCCTTATGTGGATTTTACTTCCGAGTTCTGGATCCGAGGAAGATGGTCAGTCATCCCGTTGGCGACCTCAGTAGCGATCGATACGCCTGTAGCCCCACCTCACACCCAACACCACGTAAATTTACTGTAAGCATGGCCTCCGTCCTCCTGTTCCGTATACCTGGGGTGGTGGAAGCCAAGATGCCCCAATCAGGCGATATCCGACGCTAGAACCTGATTCAAGGTCGGCGACATTCTGATCAATAGCAAGAGCATCTTCCATAACACAAAATGATTTAAACCACCTACGTGCGATCTTGGAAACTGAGCCCCTCACGCGCATCTATACTATATATACGAGTTCGCAGCAGATTTCCTCCCTCATCTACCCGCATCATGCATTTAGCTGTCCTGAACTCGTTTGGACTACTGGTCCAAAAGCTTGACCGCGTATCCCTACTCGACACCGGTTTATTTGTGTTCTTCACTGGTTTCGTGGGTCGCTTCTTCCCCTTTCCCATTAAGGATCTTGACCAGGAATCAGATCTCCTATCAATGTTTCCACCACCTGGAGCCTCGATCTAAGCTGCCTCTTGTCGCCCTCCTCTTCGTTGTCCCTGTGCTTCTCTCTGTCCCAATTTCCTACCACGTTCCTTGGCCCTCCGCCGCCGTCCTCCTAGCGTTTCTAGCTTATGGAAGCGCTGTCACATCGTTCACACTCTTCTACCGTCTGTCACCCTTTCACCCGCTCGCAAAGTACCCTGGACCAGCAATTGCAAAAACCTCGAAGGTATGGGCGGCATATCTCTGCGCCAAGGGCGACATACATAGGTTATACAAGAGCCTGCACGACCGTTATGGGGATGTCGTGAGAGTAGGTTGGTGCCAATATTGCCCTACACCTTCCTGCACGTCCGGTCGCTCAGCCGGCGTTATAGGGCCAAATGAACTCTCAATTCGAGATTCTTCGCTCATACACCCAATACTCGGGCAGGGTGGCTTGCCCAAGGGTCCACGTGCGTATGTAACATCTCGACTGTTGCCCGTCTGAAACCTATAGTAACCAGGTTGGGAGGGTCGGGAGGGGCCGCCGATGCTAATTGCCCAGCGTGATCCGATATTGCACATGCATCAACGCAAGCCGTGGAATCGGGCCTTCTCGTCGGCAGCTCTGAAAGAGTACGAAATAGTTGTGGCGAAGCGGATCAGACAGCTGGTCGGTTGTCTGGATGATATAATCCAGAGATCGGACCAGAAGGCGAATACTGTGATGGACATTAATCGATGGTTGAAATACTTTACGTGAGCTCTAACTTGCATAGATTTGATCTCGTTCCGACGAGGTGTCATCACAGGACAGATTTCATGGGTGACATGGCGTCCGTCTCCTAATAGGATCTCTCAAGGATCAGACGCTGATTCGTCTCTTAGTTTTGGCGGTGGCTTCGAGATCATGAAAGCTGGCAGAGACATTGACGGTATATGGACCCTTTTCGAATCAGGCGTTTGGTACGTACCCACGCCAGTGTTGTCTGCGTGTAATAACTTGTCACAGTATCTCTGGCGTCACGTCGCACATACCATACGTCGGACCAATTCTCACCGCAATCGCGAGACAGAGGTCCTCGCTTGTGCGTTTGCGGGCGTTTGGCAAGGAGCGGGTTCTCGAGCGGTTGAGGATGGGTGCAAACAGGAAGGACCTATTCTATTACTTAGTAAGCTCCCGAGCCGAGTTTTCGACGTCTTCATCTCACAGAACACGATCACAGAGTGGCGAAGAACTGCCCGAAAGTGAGCGCCCATCTCCCGCCGATATTGCCCAAGACGGGTTGTTGGCCATCATCGCCGGCTCGGATACAACAAGTAGTGCTCTCACGGCTGTCCTGTACTACCTCTTATGCAACCCGGCGGCGTACGAGCGTCTGCAGGCAGAGGTCGATGGGGCGTTCCCGGATGGAGAAGAACCTCTGGACGTAATGAAATTGAGTCAGATGGAATGGCTAAATGGTTGCATGTGGGTGTACGGGGCGTTGAAGCGAATTGGAGGAACTAATTTTGCCGCTACCAACAGCAACGAGACACTTCGTCTTCAACCTCCAGTCCTAGGCGGGTCGCAACGCAGGGTGGACAAAGGCAAAGGCGCAAAAGTGCTTGGAAATCTGTAAGTTGAACCACCACTATCCGATATGTCCGTCCCCTTCACGGTACCACGTATATGCAGGATCATTCCGGAAGAGACGCAGCTCTGTCTTCACACATACAGCATTCACCGCGACCCGCGGAACTTCCACACGCCCGAGGCGTTCCTTCCCGAACGATGGCTCAACACCGCACCCGCGGGAGAGCACAACACGGCGGCGTTCTTCCCATTCTCGTACGGACCGACGATCTGTGCGGGGAAGAACCTGGCGTTGATGGAGATGCGCATGGTTACCTGCTGGGTGCTTCGGCGATTCCAGTTCTCCAAGGCACCTGGGGTGATTTACGAGGAGTGGGAAGGAAGGATCTTGGATTGGTTTATTGTACACCAGGATCCCCTGTTGGTTGGTGTCTCGCATAGGGAGTGAACATTCGCAGACTTAGCGTTGGCACCCAGTAGGCGAGGCCTGACTCACCAACACTGTAGGAACTTATAATGTCTCTTTCTATAAACCCCGAAATGTACAGTATTGATTGCGAATGAATTCCTCACGAGTTGCTGCCGAATTGAAGTACACCGTAAAAAAGAAAGTGCATGGTGCCCACAGCAAGATGGAAGTAGCTGTAAGCTACTTAGTACACAATACACTACGCCCGATCCCTGCGCGACAGTGTTCTCCTTGTAATATCGTTGTAATGATCGTCTGTATGATACATCGCAATTCGAGTTTCCTTCCACGAACATAACGCATGCTGAGTTAATCATGTGGCTCAGCCACCAGCAGGAACTACAGCTAAGCGTGCGAATATTCACCGCGTTTACTCTCGAAGCGAGACACTGACCAACAGGGGATCTTGGCGCACAATAAACCAGTCCAAGATCTTTCCTTCCCACTCATCGTGACTCACCGCGGGTGTTGAGGAGAACCGGAATCGCCGAAGAACCCAGCAGAGAACCATGCGCATCTCCATCAATGCCAGGTTCTTCCCCGCACAGATCGTCGGTCCGTATGAGAATGGGAAGAACGCCGCCGTGTTGTGCTCTCCCACAGGCGCACCGGTGCTGAACCACCTTTCGGGAAGGAATGCCTCTGGGGTGTGGAAGTTTCGTGGGTCGCGGTGAATACTGTACGTGTGAAGACAGAGCTGCGTCTCTTCCGGAATGATTCTGCGCATGCGCGATATTGTGAAGGGGAAGGACGGAATCCGACGGATGGGATTCGACTTACAGATTTCCAAGTTTTCTTGTGCCTTTACCTCTGCCCACGGTGCGTTGTGACCCGCTTGGGACTGCTGGCTGAAGACGAAGTGTCTCGTTGCTGTTCGTAAGAGCAAAGGTTAGTTGCTCCGTTCACATGACCACGTCGCAACCCACATGCAACCATTTAGCCATTTCATCTGACTTAATTTTGTCATGTCCAGAGGTTCTTCTCCACTCGGGAATGCACCGTCGACCTCCGCCTGCAGGCTCTCGTATGCGTCCGGGTTGCGTAAGAGGTAGTAGAGCGCAGCCGTGAGAACGCTGCTTGTTGTATCCGAGCCGGCGACGATAGCCAACTGTCCGTCCTTCGTAACGTCGATGGGAGATGGGCGCTCACTTTCGGGCAGTTCCTCGCCACTCTATCATCGCATCCTGTGAGACGAAGGCGACAAAGACTTGGGTGCGGGAGCTTACCAAGTAATAGAATAAATCCTTCCTCAGGCCTTTTGCGCCCATCCGCAGCCTCTCGAGGACCCGTTCCTTGCTAAATTCTTGGAAACGTACAAGCCCGCCCCTCTCTCCCATGATTGTGAAGAGAATAGGCAAGATGTATGGTACATGCGACAAGATGGCAGAGGTACTAGGACAGGTTACACGATACACAAACTGCATTCGCATGGGTACGCACCGAACGCCAGATTCTAGAAGAGTCCAAAGACCATCGACGTCTCTGCCAGCTTTCATCATCTCGAAACCACCACCGAAGCTAAGATGGGTCGAATCAGCGCAAGAATCAGCGTCCACTGCGTCATTGAACCGATTGGGAGACGAACGCCATATCACCCATAAAATCTGTACTGCGATCGTGTGTCGTCAGAACGAGTTCAGGCCCATTCCAGTTAGAGCTCACGTGAAGAAGTTCAACCATTCAGTCATGTCTACCAAAGCATTCGCCTTCTGGTCCGATCTGTGGATCATATCTTCCAGACAACCGACAAGCTGTCTGATCCGCTTCGCCACAATTATTTCATACTCTTTGACAGCTGCTGACGAGAACGCGCGATTCCACGGCCTGCGCTGATGCATATGCAATATCGGATCACGCTGTGCAATTAGCGCCGGTGACCCCTTCCGACCCTCCCAGCCTGGTTGTTATGGGTTTCAAATAGGCAACGGTCGAGAGACGCAGCATACGCACGTGGACCCTTGGGCAGGCCACCTTGCCCAAGTATCGGGTGTATGAGCGAAGAATCTCGAATTGAGAGTTCATTTGGCCCTATAATCATGCTGGCTGAGAGACCGGACATACATAGAGGACAGGACTATTCAGCACCAACCTACTCTCACGACATCCCCATAACGGTCGTGCAGGCTCTTGTATAACCTATGCAAATCGCCCTTGTCGCAGATATATGCCGCCCATAACTTCGAGGTTTTTGCGATTGTTGGCCCCGGGTATTTTGCGAGCGGGTGAAAGGGTGACAGACGGTAGAAGAGTGTGAACGATGTGACAGCGCTTCCATATGCTAGAAACGCTAGGAGGACGGCAGCGGAGGGCCATGGAACGTGGTAGGAAATTGGAACAGAAAGGAGTGCAGGGACGACGAAAAGGAGAACGGTAAGAGGCAGCTTAGATCGAGGCTCCAGATGGTGAAAACATTGATAGGAGCTCTGGTCCCGGTCAGATACTTTCAAGTTGGAGGGGGGGAAAATCGGGAAATAAATGAATGTGACCTACGAAACTAGTAAAGAGTACAATAACACCGGTGTCGAGTAGGGACATACGGTCGAGTGATTGGCGCAGTAGGCTGAATGAATTCAGTACAGCTGAAAGCGCTGGAAACTTGAACATGATGGATGAGAATCTGCTGCGGACGTACGGCATTGCTTTCTGTTCCTTTTATTCCTTCCCTAGAGGTTCCCGATTTACTTCCCGAATAACAGACTCTTAATCACGTGTGCTTTGTGCTTGCTGTACGGTCTAGTGTTGTTTTCAGCGAGTGTTGTATTTTCGTAACATTCTAAGTACTGTACATGCAGCCGAACGACAAATGTTTCTGATTCAATTAGCGACTTTGTCGCTATCGGATCTTCGGATGGCAGAGGGGTCCCACAGCGATATGACCTCGCTGATGGGGTCCACATGGGGTCCTATCATAGCAGGCAGAGGCCGCGCGAATGGTGTGCCTCAGATGCAAAAATCAACCAATGAATCAGATTTCAGGATTTACAGTAAGCGGCAGAATGGTTACACATTGTAAATACCCACGCTGGTGAACTATGATAGGCCACTTGCTCACTGGCAGTAGGCAGGTGTGCGAACGTTCACTCACTAAGCGAGACATTGACTAATAGGGGACCCACATGCACCACAAAAAGCCAGTCCAAAATACTTCCTTCCCACTCCTCGTAAATCACCCCTGGTGCCTCGGAGAGCCGGAATCGTCGAAGGACCCAGCATAGAAGCATGCGCATCTCCATCAACGCCAGGTTTTTCCCCGCACAGATTGTCGGTCCGTACGAGAACGGGAAGAATGCCGCTATGTTGTGCTCTCCTGCAGGCGCACCGGTACTGAACCACCGTTCAGGCAGGAACGCCTCTGGGTTGTGGAAGTTTCGCGGGTCACGCTGAATGCTGTACGTATGAAGAGAGAGCTGTGTCTCCTCCGGAATGGTCCTGTCCGTGCGAATACCGTTAAGAACGATCGACGGGATCCTCGGAGTGTTCAACTTACAGATTTCCAAGCACTTTTGTGCCTTTGCCTTTGTCTACGGAGCGTTGTGACCCGCTTGGGACCGGTGGTTGAAGACGAAGTGCCTCGTTACTGTTTGCAGGAGTAAAAGTCAGTTCCGACTTCGCTTCAACGTGCCGCACACCCACATGCAACCATTTAGCCATTCCATCTGACTTAATTTCGCTACGTCTAGAGGTTCTTCTCCACTCGGGAACGCGCTGTCGACCTCTGCCTGCAAACGCTCGTATACCACCGGATTGCGTAAGAGGTAGTAGAGCGTAGCCGTGAGAACACTGCTTGTTGTGTCCGAGCCAGCGATGATGGCCAACTGCCCGTCTTGGGCAATATCGGCGGGAGATGGGCGCTCATTTTCTGGTAGTTCCTCACCACTCTGTGATTGTGTTCTGAGACGAAGACGTTGAAGACTCGGTTCGGGAGCTTACCAAGTAATAGAATAGGTCCTTCCTGTTTGCGCCCATCCGTAACCGCTCGAGGGCCCGTTCTTTGCACAATGCTCGGAGGCGCAAGAGAGGGCTCTTCTTTCCTATGATCGCGGTGAAAAAAGGGAAGACGTATGATACATTCGACACTGTGCCAGCGACACTATAAAAAGTTAGAAGGCACAGACTGCATTCGCGTAGGTACGTACCGAACGCCAGATTCAAGAAGAGTCCAAAGACCATCGACGTCTCTGCCGGCTTTCATCATCTCAAAACCACCACCAAAGCTGAGAGAGGTCAAATCAGCATACGCGACGTCGGAGAACTGATTGGGAGACGAACGCCATGTCGCCCATGAAATCTGTGCTATAATGACGCATCGTCAGAACAGGACCAAACCTACGCAAGTTAGAGCTCACGTAAAGTATTTCAACCACCGATTAATGTCCACCACAGCATTCGCCTTCTGGTCCGATCTCTGGATCATATCATCCAGACAACCAACAAACTGCCTGACCCGCTTCGCCACAATTATTTCGTATTCTTTCATGGCCGCCGATGAGAAGGCGCGATTCCACGGCTTGCGTTGATGCATATGCAATATCGGGTCACGCTGGGCGACTAGCATCGGCGGCCCCTCCCGACCCTCCCAGCCTGTTTACTGTAGGCTTCAAATGGGCAACAGCTGAGATACAACATACGCACGTGGACCCTTGAGCAGGCCACCTTGTCCGAGTATCGGGTGTATGAGCGAAGGATCTCGAATTGAGAGTTCGTTCGGTCCTATATCGCTCGCTAAGCGACCGAACATCTTGCCGGACATACGCGAAGGGTGGGACAATATTGGCACTAACCGACTCTCACGACATCTCCATAACGGTCGTGCAAGTTCTTGAAGCACCTATGCTGGTCGCCTGTGGCATTGAGATATGCCCCCCATAATTTGGAGGTTTTTGCAACTGTTGGCCCGGGGTACTTTGCGAGCGGGTGAAAGGGCGACAGACGGTAGATGAGCGCGAACGACGTCACAGCACCTCCATAAGCTAGAAACGCGAACAGGACGGCAGCGGAAAACCATGGAACATGATAGGAAATTGGTACAGAGATGAACGCAGGGACAATGAGGAGGAGGACAATAAGAGGTAACTTTGATCGAGGTTCCAAATGATGGAAGCACTGATAAGAGGTCTGCTCCCGTCAGATCCTTGGTTGGAGGGTGGGAAAAATGAATAAATAAGTGACATACGAAACTGGTCAAGAGTAAAAAAATGCCGACGTCGAGTGGAGACGTATGGTCGAGTGTTTGGCGCAATAGGCCGAAGGGATTCATGATGGTAAGGGAAAGAAATCTGATGCCAACTGAGATTGTATGAACCGAACAAAAAAAGAACTAGGATTGTACGGCATTCTTGGTTGTTTATCCCACACTTCCTAATCTGGTAGAATGTTCGACAATGTCAGGTAGTATTGCCGTTAAAATTGACACCAGTGACTTGAACCTGACTTGGAAATCGTTATGGAACTTGTGGTACTGTAACTTGCACGCCAAGTTACACAGGCTTGCAAGTCAAACTTTCCCCACATGTATTGGATATATCTATTCTCAATAGTATTTAAATACCTGTTTGATAACACCAAATGCACGTGACAATGTTTGTCGTGTTTACCGAGCACTGACCCAAGAGAGAACCAATTATCTCCTTCAGAGCCAGGTTTTTCCCCGCACAGTTCGTCAGTCCGTACGAGAATGGGAAAAACACCGCCGTATTGTGCTCTCCTATGGGTGGATCGGTACCGAACCACCTTTCGGGAAGGAATGCGGCCCGAATGCCTCTGAGGTGTGGAAGTCTCGCGGATCACGTTGAACACTGTACGTGTGAAGAGAGAGCTTCGTCTCTTCTGGAACGATCTTGCACATGCGTGGTACCGTGAAGCAGAGGGATAGATCGGGTAGTGGTGATTTAACTTACAGATTTCCAAGCACTTTGTCACAGTCTTTGTGCCTTTACCTTTGCCCGCCCTGCGTTGCGACCCGCTTAGGACTGGGGGTTGAAGACGAAGTGCTCCGTTGCTGTTGGTAGCGGCAGAATTTAGTTCCTCCAAGTTCGCTTCAAAGCGCTGCACACCCACATGCTCAATATCGCTACGTCCAGAGGTTCTTCTCTACTCGGGAACGCCCCATCGACCTCTGCCTGTAGACGCTCGCACGCCACCGGATTGCGTAAGAGGTAGTATAGGACAGCCGTGAGAGCACTACTTGTTGTGTCCGAGCCAGCGATGATGGCCAACAGCCCGTCCTTCGCACATCGGCAGGAGATGGGCGCCCTCACCGCTCTATGATTGCGTCGTGAGACGAAGACGTTGAAGACTCGGTCCGGGAGCTTACCGAGTAATAGAATAGGTCCTTCCTGTTTGCGCCCATCTGCAACCGCTCGAATCGTTCCTCGCAAAATGCTAGGAAACACAAGCGAGGACCCCTGTCCCGCAATCATTGCGGTGAGAATTGGTCCGACGGATGTTATATGCGCCGTGACAGTAGAGAGACTGGGACAAGTTACTACACACAGACAACACTTGCGCGGGTACGTACTAAATGCCAGATTCGAGGGTGGGTCCAAAGACCAATGTCTCCGCCAGCTTTCGTGATCTCGAAGCCACCCCCAAAACCAAGAGGCGATGTAGCGCTTTGAGAGAACCTATTGGGAGACGAACGCCGTGTCGCCCATGAAATCTGTGCTGTAATGACGCATCGCTTTCTGGTCCGATCTCTGGATCATGATATCATCCAGACAACCAACCAGCTGTCTGACCCGCTTCACCACAATTATTTCGTACTCTTGCAGAGCTGCCGACGAGAAGGCCCGATTCCGCGGCTTGCGTTGATGCATGTGCAATGCCGGATCACGCTCGGCCTTTAGCGCCGGAGGACCCTCCCGATACTCCCAACCTATTTACACTATAGGTTTCAAGCGGGCAACAGCCGAGGTGCCACATACGCACGTGGTCCCTTCGATAGGCCGCCTTGCCCGAGTATCGGGTATATGAGCGAGGAATCTCGAATCGAGGATTCATTTGGCCCTCCAAGGCCGGTTGAGCGACCGGACATACAGAAGTGTTCTCGACCTCGATTCAGGTCTAACGTCAGATATCGCTTGATCGTGGCATCCTGGCTTCCGAGTCCAGACCTCAAGTTTACGGCGGGGGGTGCAACCCTCGCTTAAATTTACAACGTGTTGGGCGTGCAGTGGGGCAGGCGTGTCAATTGCCGCTGAAATCTGAGATCGCGAGTGGGACGGCACCATAAGCGAGTTATCTCCCTCTGGGGTCCGGAACTCGGAAATAAATAAATTCCGGGCCGATATCGAACGTCATTCGCATGCATATGGCATGGTTTGCTTCCATCATGACCGGCCTGCCATGTAAGGAGTCAATACACCAATCATATACGGACGATCCCCAGTCCAACCTGCCACAATACCCTTATCGTCGTGTTCCAGGTTTCGGGATTCACGGCCGGCCTGGACGCATCGACCAACCGCGCGTTGAGTCGCGACTGCTGGAGGACCTAAGGTAAATCTTTTGTTTATCTTCGACCTTTCGGCACGAGTTGCTTGCGAGCTCTCGGTTTACTGCATATTACTGGCTCATTTTTGCGCATCACCCTTCTTACCTACCCTGTATTGGTCCAAACACGCTGACGGTCTGGCGGTGCGGCCACATCTTTGTTCGCCTGCGGATTGAAATTTAAAAAAAAATAAGGAACGAAGGCTTGACCTGAATCGACTACAGGAAGACCGCGACCCACTGCTTTATCGCTTTCAGCGTCCACGGATTCGTTATAAATCAAAATCGGTAAAGGTTCATTACCTCTCGTTGCTCTTGTGGTGTCAATCCCCTCAGCCAAGTCTCAAGCACTGTAGATGACCTCGCGAGGGGGCAAAGAAATTGTATATTCGTGTATGGGGTCGGAAGGTGCTGACGGAAACTGAACTGGACCCTGCATATGTGGGAACGTAGCACCGAGTACCAGACGAGCACAGGCGCCTGAGCGTAATGACGTGGCATTCTGCGGGTAAAGTGACAGCAGAGGTGGGAAGGTTTCACAGAAATTACAGGGGATTGCCCGGTTACTCCACAGGCAGTAAGTCGGATGTGGGATCGAACCGGTACGCGCAACACAACTAACTGTCCCAGACAATCATAAATTGCTCAGAGATCCTCAAGGAGAAACAGCACAAGGTCGTCGTTTGACTCCCTCACTTATGCAGTCGCCACGATTATGTGTCTACTGTAGGTTTTCCAGTCGTAGGGAATGACACTGCGCAGACGTGTCCATACTCTGTTGACCATAGGATCAACGGCTAATGCATCGAACTTGCTGGGCGGCGATACCAACTCCCTCGAGGTCGCCATTTCCATCCCTGTCTTTATCACCGCCGACCCCGCGAGCCCCATTAGCAGCAGCCAAGGGCGCCTTCGTTAGGGCTGACCTATGAAAGGTGACGAAGCCGAGACGCCTTCCGTGCGGGGTTAAGTAGCGAGGACACCCGATAGCCCTGGCAGAGTATGGGGTTAGTAATAGAGAATATTTGTGCACGAGGTTAATGTTAATGCATGAGGGTAAATCTATCAGGGAGAGTTGCTGTGTAACTACTTCCGGCGGCGCAGGCGGCAGTTGGGACCCGGAAAGTGGACGAGGGTAGAGCCCTTCGTGTTCCGTTTGTTTTTGCAGCTTCGAAACGTGATGCGTTTCTCTTGACCCTCTGGTACTGGGGCATATATAGCCGGTCTGAGGCGAAGCGAGGAATGAGCGAAGGCTTAGAGCATAGTCTTTGCGCGAGCGGACAGGGCGGCACGTGCCCATCTTCTTCCTCCGTGCCGCCACCTGTCCACCCATATTCTCAGCCGGTTCAAAGAACCGTGTCTTTTTATTTTCTAAAAAATATAAATATTCTCCGTTAGCCCTAAACGCATTCCCAACCACGACAACCTTCCAAACCTTTAAACTCTCCAAAATATGCCACGCATCCTTGAAGACCCAACCCGGGCGGTTTGCCCAAGCTTCGAAAGTGTGGAATGGGACTTCCTACGGCAATCAATGGTCGACTCCCACCAAGGGGTCGTCCCCCTGACCCCCGAGGAGGCCACCCAGAGACTCAAAGACGCCTGGGCCCGTGAAAACGGTGCCAAGGTCGCCGCATGGGATGCCCAGGTCGAGCAGGACCGCGCTGAGCAAGCAGAACTGGACAGGCTGGCTCAGGAGGAGGCTGACGCCCAGTCGGCACAGCGTCAGAAAGAGACCGAAGACCAGCTTCGGGAGGCAGAGAGGAAAAAGCCTAAGTTCAACGATTTCGACCCTGACCGCGTTATCGGTGATTGGATCGAAGCGAGACCTGCCCCATATGCCATCAACAAACTGAACAACCTTGAATATGTCGAACTCGACTACTTCACGGCAAAAGGCTGCAATGAGGCCAGCGCCGACGCGAGCAACCTCACCGGCCAAGACACCCTTGCGTTCACCCAGCTAGATGGCACCATATCAGTGAGACCCCTGGCCGCGGTTAGATCCTCAAGGAACATCAGAAACGACGAGGACCTCAGCTGGGAAGAGATGCTACAAGGAAAGAACGTGATGCTCCGCTTCATAGCAAAGTCCAACACGTGGCCACGGACCCATGCCCTATCCATGGCAGCTTTCTTCGTCGCCCTAGAGTTACACTCAAGATCGTCACAGATAAATGGCAAGCGTGCTCTCCTCCTCTACCAGAGCCGAACCAGACGCGAGTGGTTCGCAGCCCTCAAACGTGACGAAGGCTTCAACATAGAACACATCGGGGAAGGCCTCCTCCGGACTGCCGCGGACGAGGTTGATCGCCAGGTCCAAAGGGAGGAATTTGACCAGGTACGAATACACACGCCCCAAATATCATTCGCCCGCTAACTGCGCCTCCCCCCCCCCCCCCCCCCCTTTACAAACTCTTCGTCCCCTCAAAATGTCCACCCCTGGCACACCGCACCTCACCGCCCATGCTCTACCTGCTACACCATAACCCCTGGCCACTTTGCCACCTGCCCATGCTGTTTCCTTGCCACCCTGCCTCGCTAACCTCATGCCCTCTCGCCGAAATGCTGTGCTGCCCATCGCCATGCTACCACCCGCTTTGCCATCACCGCCATCATCCACTGCCTCCTGCCACACTGCCATCGACCCGCCAATCCAGTTCCGCAAGTCGGTGCATATAGCAATAGACTCCCCTGACAGGCGTCCCTCCTCCAGGCGCCATCGTGAACGCGATCACAGGGTGCATAGCCGTGCCCGTTCCCCATCACCACGTCATGGCGAGGCGTCGAGAAAACGCTACCGTTCCCGATCCCCGCAGGGCTCCTCGTCGGACCGCCTGGAGAAGCGCTCCAGGGGCAACCCCGGGCGTGTCAAACGCGAGAAATCCGAGTTTTTTCCGACCGGCGCAGGCCCACGTGGGGGCGTCTGCGCCATTTGTCTCGGTCGCCACGAACATGTTTTCGCCAGATGCGAAGGGCCCAAGTTATGGTGTCACGGCGCAGCCGGGACGCGGCCCGGAAGACGACGATTACGACCCGCAGCGCGAGAACGAAGTGCGCGCGGCGACGGCAGTGCTCGAACGCCTGCTCGGAGCGTGGGAATACGAGACGGATCACGTGCAGACGGCACGCGCGGTGAGCTCATACACCCCTCACCCGTCCACACGCTACCAAGAACCCTGGGAATAGGGACCCTATATCGGCCGTCACGTGACCCCGGCACGTGACCTGCCTTGGAACATCGAAGAAGAATCCGGAAGAGCCCAGATGAGCTTGTGCCTGGGTTGACTTGTGATTGTGAATCCGGATGTGATCCGGCTGTGGACTTGGATGTGGGGCGCCTCTAGGCCCTTATCTCTTATCTCTTATCTCTGACTCATGCCATGAGGGCCTTACGCCATTGGCTTCTCGTATTAGGATTCGCGGCTGTGTATTAGGGTTTCGGATTCGGGCTGAGCTTGAAAGCTCCCCCTCTGTAGTATAAGTAGAGGGCTTTGGACGCGTTATAGTCCTTAGCTTTGATATCTTGTGTAATACCTTCCCCTTCGCCGGAGTTGGTTCTTAGGGCACAGAGTGTATAACAGCTTGATTCCTCACTGTCTCATCCCTTCCTTTGTCTTCTTTGCTAGTTGGCTGGAGTTATCGCCACTACGCGTTCCGCTATAAGTCGTGCTGCATCCCCGCCGACTTCTATTATTCGACGATTGACTTGAGTCCTTGGACGGCGAATTCCCTTGGACGAAGCAAACAGGCGACGAGGTCACGTGACCTGGCAGACGTCCGGAAGGAACGTAACATTATATCAAAGCTCGTTTCACCCCTTCGCTGTTTTCTTATTATAGATATTTCCGCGTACACGATCGAGACGCGATGACTTCGATTACCCCCACGCAAAAGGGTCTGGATGCCCTTCGACGGAACTTAGACCGCGCCTGTGAGCGCTATGAGGCTGAACGAGCCGCGAAGGCGAACTGGAAGCGCCGACTAAACTATTCGAGTGGACGTTATGAGCTAAGTGACCGCCATTCGTCTTCACCACCACCCCCACTGTCGTACACGAACGAGACGCAGTATCGAGGGACGCCGCCTGCCGAGGCGCGAGAAGAATACGAGGTTTGGGACAACGACGGATACCCAATGGAGTACGACGCATGGAGTCAGCCATTGGAGGGCACGGGATATGACCGGTACGGGACGCCTCTCATTTGGGATGACTATGAAGACTGCTGGGCTCTTGATCCAGAATACGCGCCCAGTCGGGAGTCGCCCAATACGCCCACGGATCCCTGGTGGGACTGGCAGTCAGAAGCCTGGCCACACGACGACGCAAGAGTGGAGGAAGCCACTAGCCGCCTAGAAGAATACGAAGCCGAGCAAACCGCGACTTACGGCAAGAACTGGCGCGACGTACCGCAGCCTGAGCCGCGCGAGGTATACGAGCCATACGCAGAAGACTGGTATTTGGACCTAGTCAAGGAATACGAGACGCCTGCCGAGGCGGAGGAAGAATACGACGACGTAGATGAGTACTACCAAACGCCCGAGGAGGCCATCGAGACTGACGACGAGGACGCGCCTGAGGAGGCTGAAGAATACCCGGATTACCTTTCCACGCCTGGCGAGGCGGTCGAAGAATACGCGAAGAACTACGACTACGACTACGACGCGGAGTGGGACCTCACCTATGGGGAGGTCTACGGACTCTTAGACGGAATGGGGAAGCCAGCTGAGTACCCATTACCACGCATCGAGGAAGTGCCTGACGAGGCGGAAGAATACGTAGACCCGTGGGGCCTGGTGGACGATTACGACGCCCCGGACCAGTACGTGGAGTACGCAGAAGACGCGCCCGATCAATGGGACGCGGAACGCCTATACGCGGAGGCTGCTATCGAGCGCCCCAACCCTCAGCCAGAAGAGAGGGTAGTCGATTACCAACTGCGACCCCCGATGCCGCCTGCCGAGGCGCGAGAACAATACGCGGCGCCAGAGGTCACCACACCCTGGCAGCATCAAGTGCAACAAGCGCGAGGCGAAGTACTAGTAGCCCAACAGCACGCGCTATATCCCAGTCCGACGCCTTCGGCTGGAGAGCCCATGGATACGAGCGCAGGAAGAACACGCGTGCGGAGGCCGATTCAATGTTATCGGTGCCTCAGGGTCGGCCACAGGAGAGCCCAATGCCCAGAGCAAGAGAAGGAGAAAATCGCAGACGAGCTAAGTCGTCCAACTATTCGCGCACGCCAGACAGCTATCAAACGCCCCCTAGTACATTCAGACACCTGTGGTCATGTGTCTAGAAGAGAGGGTGATGTCACGGCGCAGCCGGGACGCGGCCCGGAAGACGACGATTACGACCCGCAGCGCGAGAACGAAGTGCGCGCGGCGACGGCAGTGCTCGAACGCCTGCTCGGAGCGTGGGAATACGAGACGGATCACGTGCAGACGGCACGCGCGGTGAGCTCATACACCCCTCACCCGTCCACACGCTACCAAGAACCCTGGGAATAGGGACCCTATATCGGCCGTCACGTGACCCCGGCACGTGACCTGCCTTGGAACATCGAAGAAGAATCCGGAAGAGCCCAGATGAGCTTGTGCCTGGGTTGACTTGTGATTGTGAATCCGGATGTGATCCGGCTGTGGACTTGGATGTGGGGCGCCTCTAGGCCCTTATCTCTTATCTCTTATCTCTGACTCATGCCATGAGGGCCTTACGCCATTGGCTTCTCGTATTAGGATTCGCGGCTGTGTATTAGGGTTTCGGATTCGGGCTGAGCTTGAAAGCTCCCCCTCTGTAGTATAAGTAGAGGGCTTTGGACGCGTTATAGTCCTTAGCTTTGATATCTTGTGTAATACCTTCCCCTTCGCCGGAGTTGGTTCTTAGGGCACAGAGTGTATAACAGCTTGATTCCTCACTGTCTCATCCCTTCCTTTGTCTTCTTTGCTAGTTGGCTGGAGTTATCGCCACTACGCGTTCCGCTATAAGTCGTGCTGCATCCCCGCCGACTTCTATTATTCGACGATTGACTTGAGTCCTTGGACGGCGAATTCCCTTGGACGAAGCGAACAGGCGACGAGGTCACGTGACCTGGCAGACGTCCGGAAGGAACGTAACATATGGGACGGTACAGCAGCAGGCGCCAGGAAAAACGAGCAGGGAAAGCTGGTCGCGGCCGACGGCTACCCCCTCTGCTTCGACTGGCAAGTCCCGAGGGGTTGCTCCTCCTCCAGCCACCCCGACCGGCACAGGTGCTCGGGATGCGGAAAAACCGGTCATGGGGCTCAGGCATGCCCTCGAGCGGAGAAGGCTTGAACCCCTCACTTCCTACAACGGTGACGTCTGGGCCGCAGAACTCGCGCGCCTTGGCCTGCTCGACAGATACCCGTCCCTACTCCAAGGCTTGGCCAGCTGTTACGTTCCTTCCGGACGTCTGCCAGGTCACGTGACCTCGTCGCCTGTTCGCTTCGTCCAAGGGAATTCGCCGTCCAAGGACTCAAGTCAATCGTCGAATAATAGAAGTCGGCGGGGATGCAGCACGACTTATAGCGGAACGCGTAGTGGCGATAACTCCAGCCAACTAGCAAAGAAGACAAAGGAAGGGATGAGACAGTGAGGAATCAAGCTGTTATACACTCTGTGCCCTAAGAACCAACTCCGGCGAAGGGGAAGGTATTACACAAGATATCAAAGCTAAGGACTATAACGCGTCCAAAGCCCTTTACTTATACTACAGAGGGGGAGCTTTCAAGCTCAGCCCGAATTCCGAATCCTAATACACAGCCGCGAATCCTAATACGAGAAGCCAATGGCGTAAGGCCCTCATGGCATGAGTCAGAGATAAGAGATGAGAGATAAGGGCCTAGAGGCGCCCCACATCCAAGTCCACAGCCGGATCACATCCGGACTTACAATCACAAGCTAACCCAGGCACAAGCTCATCTGGGCTCTTCCGGATTCTTCTTCGATGTTCCAAGGCAGGTCACGTGCCGGGGTCACGTGACGGCCGATAAGGGGTCCCTATTCCCAGGGTTCTTGGTAGCGCGTGGACGGGTGAGGGGTGTATGAGCTCACCGCGCGTGCCGTCTGCACGTGATCCGTCTCGTATTCCCACGCTCCGAGCAGGCGTTCGAGCACTGCCGTCGCCGCGCGCACTTCGTTCTCGCGCTGCGGGTCGTAATCGTCGTCTTCCGGGCCGCGTCCCGGCTGCGCCGTGACACCAGCGGCTTCCACCTCGGTATCCCAGACATCCAAACCACCTATACCCCGCGGAACCACAACTCGCTCAGACTCCTACCAAACATATACAATGAGATCCTCGAGCGCGAATTCACAGCCGGCCGATACATCGGCCCGTTCACCCAGGCGCAACTGGAAGCCGAGCTGGGCCCCTTCCAGTCCTCACCCCTCTCGCTCGTCCCCAAGACATCCAAACCGGGCAAATACCGGGCGGTGCACGATTTCTCACATCCGCACAACCCCCTCCCCGGGACCTTTTCAATCAACTCACGCATTGACAGCGAGGACTTCCCATGCACCTGGGGCACGTTCTCCGCTGTTTCCCTCATCATTGCTCGCCTTCCCCCAGAGTCACAGGCTTCCGTGCGCGATGTTGCCGAGGCGTACAGGACCATTCCCGCGGCCCCCTCCCAGTGGCCTGGCCTCGTCATCCGCCTGCAAGCAGATGACAGCTTCGCCATCAACGTATGCAACAATTTCGGCCTCACGTCCGCTGGGGGGGTATACGGGACCGTTGCCGATGCCGGCGCTGATGTGCTCCGAGGCCACGGCATCGGCCCACTGGCGAAATGGGTCGACGACCACATTTTCTTCAGAGTCCCACGCCGGCATTTGGACAGCTACAACGCGAAGCGCGCTGACTGGAACCGCGAGATCCTCGCCCATGGTGGCCGCAGGCAGAGCGGCAGCCGCCTGTGGTACGGTGGGAAGGACCTCCCGGATGGCCCCTCGGAAGAATTCACCGAGGATTGCGGTGCTGCGCTGCAGGACTTGTCCGGGGTGTCCCCTCGCTCCCCAGAGGACGAGCGTTTTGCCTATGCGGACACTGACATCGACGCCGTCTCGCAACGACTCGGCATTCGGTGGGAACCCACCAAGTCGGTGTCGTTCAGAACTGAAGTCCCATACCTCGGGTTCAGTTGGAACCTGCGCACGCTTGTCGTCCGGCTGCTGGAGGAGAAGAGAGTCCGCTATCTGGCTGCTATTGTCGAATGGGAGAACAAACGCACGCACAACCTCGTCGAGACGCAGAAACTGTACGGCAAATTACTCCACACGTCGCTGGTCCTCCCAGCAGGACGTGCTTACCTCACCAGCATGGAGGCCATGCTGGGCACTTTCCACGATCGTCCTTTCGTCCCACGTACCCCACCCCGCGACACTCAAAATGACCTCGGGTGGTGGAAACTCCAACTCAGTAAACCGGAGATCGCCTGCCCCATCCCCGAACCCCGACCCCTCACAGACTATGGCGCATACTCTGACGCAAGCTCCGGGGTCGGTATCGCAATCACCATCGGCCCGCGGTGGCGAGCATGGCGCCTCATCCCTGGCTGGAAAGCCCAGGGACGGGACATCCAGTGGGCCGAGGCAATCGGTTTCGAACTCCTTGTCATCTGCCTTTGCGATTTGTTTAGCGAAGGCAAACACATCCTGGTCCATGGGGACAACAGAGGCGTCGTCGAAGGATGGTGGAAAAAGTCCAGTGCGAATAAACCCACCAACCGCGTCTTCCGCCGCGTACTCCGATTTACAGAAGCTCGCCAGCGAGCGATACACACAAAATATATCCCCAGTGCGCTCAACCCTGCCGACGCCCCTTCCAGGGGTGTCTACCCCTCCTCCGGGCTCCTGCTCCCTCCCGTCGTCGTCCCAGAAGAAGTTCGCCCATTCCTTGCCGACGTCTGACCCCCAGAGCTGGGCGAAGGAAGCGGCCATCAGGCGCCTTGTCCGGGCGCGTGACCAACCCCCACCTCCTGAGGCCGAGTCGAGGAGCGCTAAACGGCCAAAAACCCTCGACACGAGGACACGCCACCTCCCCATCCCACCCACCACGACCCCGCATAAAACCCCGACCCCATACCGGCAGGGGCTCACCCCCATCCCCTCTGTCCTGCGCCCACACTGCTATGCCAAGGACCGCCTCAGGATGTGGACGCCGGTCTACACTCGCTCAACCACACCCAACTCCCACATTCTCGACGAGACGGAGTGAGAACGAGTAAAAGACACTATGCTACACGCCTGGGAGGAGGACACACGCACGGCATACGGCGCCGGCCTGCTGATGTGGCACGTTTTCTGCGACGAGAAACACGTCCCCGAGCGAGAGAGGGCGCCAGCGAGCCAGGAGCTGCTGTCGGCCTTCGTGGCCCACATGGCGATAGCTTACTCCGGCAAGACCGTATCTGGCTACCTGAGCGCCATTCGAGCTTGGCACGTCTTACACTCCGTGCCATGGGCCCTGGAGAAGGCAGAAATGGACACCATGCTGCGGGCTGCCAACAAACTAACCCCCAGCACCTCAAAGGCGAAACAGCGGCTCCCATACACGCCCGACTTCATAGTCGAGGTGGGGAAACACCTCGATCCAGAAGAACCGCTGGACGCCGCAGTTTTTGCCTGTCTCACCTCCTGCTTCTACGCCTCCGCCCGCCTCGGTGAGTTCACCGTGCGCACCATCGGAAGCTTCCGCCCCAACGCGCACATCACCCCCCGCGATTTATCATACGACCAGGACCGCAACGGACTCAAAGTTACAGTCCTGCATCTACCTTCCACGAAAGCGGCCCCTGCCGAAGGCGAGGATGTCTTTTGGGCGACGCAGCTAGGCGGTTCCGACCCCACGGCAGCCCTCCTGAACCACCTACGGGTCAACCAACCACCCGAGACATCGCATCTCTTCACGTATCGGGTCCAGAACGCCAAGCGGCCGCTCACCAAGTCCAAATTCCTTGAGAGGGTGGGCAAGGCCGCCCGCGCTGCCGGCCTCGAGCCACTGCAGGGCCACGGCATCCGGATTGGGTCGACCTTGGAGTACCTCCTCCGAGGCATGCCATTCGACGTGATGAAGGCAAAAGGACGATGGGCGGGAGATTCCTTCCTTTTATACCTACGCAAACACGCCATCATCATCGCCCCCTACATCCAAGCTGCCCCCGTCGTCCACGACGCCTTCATCCGCTACTCCATGCCCCCAGTACGATAAGCTGTCCTGAATCGGTATCGCCTTTTACCCCCTGAAAACCTCTAGCGCGAAGGGTAAGCTGCAATCCTGCCTCTTCCTATTCCTTGGGGGTGCCGAGTCTCATTCGACGCGTCATCGTCATTCCTAGCAGGTCGGGTGTCGCGACCTCGCCTCGGACACCAAAACCCCAGTTCTTCGATCGAGAAGCACTTCGTGCTTCCGCCCAGTCTCTACTAGCCCGCCACGTATTTACTTAATCACACGCTCCCATGTACATGCCTACCCCGCTGCTACCGTCCAGATACCCCGTTGTCCGACAATGACACGCATTTGTTTTCTCTCTCCACCATTTCCCGTGTCTTCGCGCCGGTTCCCATTACCGTCCGCGCAACCGCTTTGTCCCCACCCGGCGCCACACGGGCATGCTCCCACGGAAGCCAAAGTAAGCGACTCGCAAAGATAGCCGGTCTGAGGCGAAGCGAGGAATGAGCGAAGGCTTAGAGCATAGTCTTTGCGCGAGCGGACAGGGCGGCACGTGCCCATCTTCTTCCTCCGTGCCGCCACCTGTCCACCCATATTCTCAGCCGGTTCAAAGAACCGTGTCTTTTTATTTTCTCCCACCCGCCACTCCCTTTCCTTCTCGCAAAACGCCAAAGGGTCGATGAAATGGCGTTTTTTGGTGCCCCTTGCTTGCCAGCGCATCTCGGGTTTTTCCCACCCGCCCGGTCGCGACCTCGCCTCGGACACCAAAACCCCAGTTCTTCGATCGAGAAGCACTTCGTGCTTCCGCCCAGTCTCTACTAGCCCGCCACGTATTTACTTAATCACACGCTCCCATGTACATGCCTACCCCGCTGCTACCGTCCAGATACCCCGTTGTCCGACAATGACACGCATTTGTTTTCTCTCTCCACCGTTTCCCGTGTCTTCGCGCCGGTTCCCATTACCATCCGCGCAACCGCTTTGTCCCCACCCGGCGCCACACGGGCATGCTCCCACGGAAGCCAAAGTAAGCGACTCGCAAAGATGCTCGAGCTTGGTATAGGCCGAGTCAGGTTTTATGAGGGGTTAGTCATGTGACATGTATCACATGTCACATGTCACAGTCCAGGTCCACCTTTGTTTCCGCTTCTTACCGAAAGCAAACTACTGGAATTTTAGCCATTCCATCTGATTCAATTTCGTTACATCTAGAAGTTCTTCTCCACCCGGGAATGCCCCATCGACCTCTGCCTGCAGACGCTCGTACGCCGCCGGGTTGCGTAAGGGGTAGTACAGGACAGCCGTGAGAACACTTACTTGTTGTGTCCGAGCCAGCGTCGCAGCGATGATGGCTAACAACCCGTCTTTTGCTGGTGTTTCATAATTTTCGCTCTCTTTATAGAGGTGAAGACCGTTCTTGTACTATGTACTGCCGCGGAATATAAATGGTTTTTTTTTTAAAAAAAACCCGTCTTTTGCAACATCGGCGGGAGATGGGCGCTACCTTTTGGGCAGTTCCTTGCCACTCTGTGATCGCGTTCTGTGAGACGAAGACGTCGAAAACTCTGTTCAGGAGCTTATCAAGTAATAGAATATGTTTACACTCATCCTCAACTGCTCGAGGGCCCGTTCCTTAAAAATGCTCGGAAACGCGGAAACGCACACGCGAGGACCTCTGACCCACAACTGCGATTAAAAGAGGTATGACGTATGGTACGTGCAACGTGACGGCAGAGAGACTAGAGCAAATTACTACACACAGACAGCACTTGCGTGGGTACGTACCACATGCCAGATTCGAGGGGGGTTTTTTTTTTTTTTTGAACCATTTTTATCCCGGGATGCGTACCATGGGTACAGACCAGTCATAGCCGAGACTACATTTGGGGAGCGTGTACTAAGTGGTAGTAATATAAGTTTGCAAGCCGTTGAGCTCGCGTCCATCACCATCAGGCATCCTAACCGGTTGTGCCTATTCGTTGGCAGTAATGCGGAGTGATTGACACCTGGCGTCAGACGCCTAGAGTTTCGTGATATGTTGCGTGTCGCCTTCAGTCGGGTTCGGGTGGCACGTAGTCGTATGGGCCGGTTTCGGGCCTGGAGAGTGCACGGGTTTCCTGTAGAAAAGTCAGGAAGCGGAGGGCGTTTTTCTTGTGGGAGGATAGGAGTTTGTTGTAGGGAATGATGCGGCCGTACTTGACCACCCCGAAGGCGTGCCGCTCGAAGTAATAGCGCTGGCAGTGGTATAGCGTGTGGACGCTGGAGCGTAGTGGTTCCCCGCACGGGCATCGGCGTGATTCCGGGGGGTCTGTCGGCCTGAAGCGAGTGGAGTACGAGCCCGTGAAGGCGTGGTCTACCGCGATCTGGAATGCCGTGGAAGTGGTGCGTCTTGTGAAGAGTGCCTTCTTCGTCTTTTTATTCGAGGGGGGTTCAACGTTCAATGTCTCTGCCGGCTTTCATGATCTCGAAGCCACCGCCAAAACTAAGAGACAAATTAGTGTCTGATCCTTGAGAGAACCTATTAGGAGATGAACGCCATGTCACCTATGAAATCTGTCCTGTGATAACGCATCGTCGGAACGAGATCAAACCAATGCAACTTACGGTTCGGTGCGCAGCCCTAATTCGGTTATGCATCGAGACTTTCTGGGCGTGCACGCCGAACAGGTACCCACACCCGCCCGTGCAACCCAGGTGGTGATCCGTAAGCCAGCGACGCGGGCGTCGGCTCCGACATGGCGACAGACGTGAGCTTGTCCCTCGTGCAAAAGTACCGGTCCATATCCTCCGCATCAAACTCGCTCGGCGGCGACACCGACTGGTGCCCTCATCGCCCTCACTGTCACCACGCGCAGCCGCAGCAGCCTCCTACGCCTTTGCCGCAGCCGCACTGAGCATGTGCGTCCGACACCGGCGCGCGCGAGGCGGGGCACGTGGCAGTGCGGGCGGTGCGCAGCGCGGACCGGAGCGCACTGTGAAGTGGGAGAGCGCGCGGGCGTAGGGGGAGAGGGTGTGGTTGGGTTAGCGAGGGTTGCGAGGGTCAAGAGCGCGCCGTGCAGCGCGGGACGCAGCACGATACGCGCGTCTGTGTCTAGGCCCGTGCCTATCGTGCCCGTGACCGAGGCGCGGCGCGTTAACCCGCGCGGGCGGGCATGGTGGTGCGTAGATAGGACGTCGGTCGAGGGCGGGGTCGGCACGAAGTGCGTGAGCGTGTGCGAGCCTGATTCGTGCGTGTGGATGCCTGAAGGCGAGATGGCGCGGCGAGGCGGGGGGTAGTGCAGCGGTGGGGTCGGCGTTTCTGATGGGTCACGGAGGTGCGAGTATGATGTGTGCACGCTGGGTGCGTGCAGAGGCGTGTCGATATTGCCGAGAGGAAGTATGGATCGTAGAGGGAATGAGAGCGGCGTTGGAGGTCTGTGCGGGGTAATCGCTCGAGCAGGGCGTGCGAGGCGAGACGACATCGAAGCGAGACTTGCAGGGCGGGAGGTCCTCGAAGGATGCGCGTGGAAAACCCGAGGGCATGTCACGGTTCCGCCACCGAGTCACCGACGGCTAGCACCGTCTCGTACTCGACACCGAAACTCGTTCCTGCTGGGTTATCGCCGAGCACGGATGCCTCCGGAGTAAGTCCCGGGATGATGTCATCCTAATCAACCATGTTGTAAGATGTGCCCTCGTTGCCAACGACACCATCGTCCTCGCCTGTGCTTTCCTCTGCGAGATCTGCGAGCCCACAACCGGGATTCACAAGAGACACTTGAACAAGCGGAAAACAGACTTTGTACCACACGCCATCAGTAGGGTCGATGTTCTCGATCTCGGGGAATGTGCTCTCTGAAGGATCCAGAGACGGCGTAGAGGCAGGAGACTCCGAACGGTAGACCGAAGGGTCAGCGCAATAGATGGTCCCGAAGGAGTCTGGGACGAAAACAATACGAGCGCAATCCATGCGCCATTGCATAGGCGACGGACGACCGCCTGGGATTGGGTAGGTGGAGGGTGCGCACTGGAACCGGGAATTGCAAAACTTCTTAGAATAAAACCCAAATAAGACTCAAAGTATTTATTTGTAAATTTATGTGACAATATATTTAAAGTTTATAGATCACATGACAGCCGCAACAGGCGCATTTCGGGGCATGTGATTTACAAACTTTAAATCTTTCCCTAATATATTGTCACACATAAATATTTTGAGTCTTAATTAAGTCATATTTCAAGATTATTTGCTTAAAGATCAATTCCCGGTTCCAGTGATGCGGAGATCCGGAGCGGACATTGTCAGCGTCACGGGTCGAGGTAGGTGGTGGCTTTGTGAGATCAGGGCTCTCCACCTTAGACTTAACCCACTGCTGGCCCAGCCGGGGGATAATGCCAAGGTTCAGAATATCTGGCACAGCTGCCCCTCGATCCCGCGAAGAAGAATTGAAACATGGCTTTCGAGTTGAACGTGTTGTAGGCTTGATACCGAAATTTTGTTTGAAGGGGTCTGTCTTGAAGCTTGAAGACCAATGTGATGTCCTTTTGCTTGGAAACGACGAGCCTGAGGACGACCCATGAGTAGGGGGGTACTTGGGGGGGTAATTAGAAAGGGGTAAGAGTGAGGACATCACTAAAGCCTGCTTCGCTGCTAGTTTTCCACGAGGACGGGAGATCGGGTTGTGGATCGCGCTAGGTACTACGGCGAATGCTGTTGTGTCTAAAAACTCGTCGCAGGGAAGTGAACTTGTGTGCTGGAGTTTTATTAGACGTCTCAGTAGATGTCACGAACATTGTATTGCCAGTGGAGGATGAGTTGATATTGGTTCCCATTGACATGTTGGACGTACGGGTCAATACTACCAAGGCTAAAGCTAACATGCGCTAACAGACGACGTGGACCGTAGAGGTTGTGTTAGTACATGCCCCTCTGGTACAACTCGCCCTCTATTCATCCCTCCCTCGGATAGTTCTTGTTATTGTTTCGCATCACTAATGCGTGCTATATGACATGGAACACGCGACAACACCGATGCTAATGACCAGGGAGTATACCACCAGTAGTACTCTACTTACACACACGGACCGTCTCTATGTAGACCGATTCAAATTCAGAGATGCGGAAGGGAAATACTAGAAGAAGCGTCAGAAGATGGTGTCGACGGCTACGACAACAATCCGGGTTGTGGAACGGAATGATAAGTGCGACGAGGCGTTGAAGCCAGCCCGCGTCAGTCCACTACCAATGACTAAGTATTGCAACCAGTCTTTCAAAGTCGAGTGACCCGAGACCCGTGACCTGTAGAGTACAGAGTGAGCCAACGTCGAATAAAAAGACACAATTATGGCTAGGCGCACAGGATCCCACCCAGGCACAGCGGAGAATCCGTCGGTATTGCAACCCGGATTCGACCCAGACGTGATGTCATTCAAGCCCCCGAGACATATGCCGTACAACCAGATGTTAAGAAAGCCGAGTGGCGCCTTGCCGTTAGAAATCCGGTAGTCATTCAGCAGCGAGATGATTCCGGCCGCAGCCTGTACGTGGGCAATCAGGCATGCAGAGATAAGAGGACTCGAGTGCCGCACCGGCGTCGCACAGCTTGTTCCACTCGATTTCCAAAGCTCACTTTTGACGACGATAAGGAAGTCAATTGCCTGTAGAGAGATATCTGGAACGCCACGCCCCCCTGGGCTACACAAATAACACGAAGTGAGAATGAGGCACCGGGTCACGGTAGCGAACGCACTTGTAAAAGCCATTATACTGGCCGCCGAGGTTCCGGAGGAAGATGGGCACAGCATTGTTCTGGTACGGCGGCTGCGGAAAATACACCGAGAAGCCGCCACCGGAGAGACTCGCCGCAACCTCTGGGTTGTAGCCCGTCGTTCCGCCAACGCTGGTGACCCAGGGACCTGCGAGCACCATGAACGGTGTGGCGAGTGGTCTGTTAACGCATATTTACTCCTCGAATGTAGGGTTTAAACACCATACGCACAAGTGGAGGGGAAGGTGGGGAGGAACTTGACCCGCGGGTTTCCAGAGCCGTCATCGAACAGGCAGTCCCCGCCACCAACACCTTCGTTACCGCTTGCGAAGAGGACGCTGGCGCCACGAACGCCGAGCTGCGCGAATAGATTGCACAAATACATTGCATAATCCGGTGGGACGGTGTCCTCGGGCATGCCGTAAGGTGTGCTTACTGTCTGCGGGACGCTCCACTGGCCGAGCACGTAGTTGAGCCAGTTTAAGAACTCATCGCCCTGGGTATATGAGCTTCCAGTGCTGTAGAATATATGCGGGGCCGGGTAGGCAATGGCCGAAGTATACTGAATATTGAGATTCCCCTCGACAGTTGGGTTGCTCGGGTTGTACTCCCCGCCTCTGATCTTCACGACACTGTAGGTGGCCGACGTCGCGTCGGAGCGGTATTGGTTCGTGAATTGCCTCAGGTCGGACGGGCTCGGGGTATCACCGAGGTAACCCGCAACGCCGAGCACATTCCGGTCCATGGCTAAGGGCACGTATGTAGACGTCTTGTAAAACGAACGCAGGAATGGCGGCGTCACATATTGGTCGCGGCTCGACAGTACCGTCCCGGGGTCTCCACTTGGTACCTTCGTCTGCTCCGTGGTTGCTCTGCCGCGGCGCATGAGTGGTTCCTGCCACGGCGTGCGTGGAAATCCGAAGTGTGTCGTCGGCGCAACGTTTTGCACGTGCTCAACCAGCGCCGCGGGGAGCCCGTAACTGAGCGTGCGGAGAACTGTGTCGTTCGTCCCGATGTGTTGGTACAGTTGGTACGACGCACTCAGGAGTTCGTTGGCTCTGGACACAGGGACGCCGGTGAGCGTCAGCCAACTGCCGCCGTGTTTTGTTGAGATGGTAGAGGGATGCACGCCGTAATGGTCGAGCCAGGCATTGGCAAGCTCGAGCACGTCTGAGGGCGGTGCGACAAGTTCGGCGACCTCCTCTCTGGATAGGTGTGCGCCTTGTCTTCCCGCCGGGGCAGCGGTACATGTGAGTACTACGCGCGCACCGGAAGAGCGGTGGAGAGGATGCACCTTGCATGGCCGGGACTGCTGACCTCTATGAGGGCATCAATCAAGGCATTCTCATTTTTGGCTTTGAGTGCAATGTGGAGATCGATGGTAGTGTCAGCAGGTGGATTACCCAGGTTCTTCCAGTTCTCTGGGACAGAATTCCATGTATGCTTCGGTCGAAGATCATCCCAATGCGATGCAGAAGGCGTTGCAAGGCCACTGAGAGGCCCGAAGGCGAGAACAGACAGCACATAAAGTGGGTGAAAGCGCATTACCTGTGCGATATCTACATATTAATGAAGGCTAGAGGTCTAAAGAGCCCCTTAGGATTGAGATGCTGACAGTGTGGCCTGGGCGCGGAGATTTTATGGTGTATCTATGTGTCGAGACTGAAACTGAACGCGCCGCCGTCAGAATAGGGTAGATACATCATGACACGACAAGAAGTTGTACGATACACTACATTACACCAGAGCGAAATGATATTTTAGAGTGTAGCCAGAGATCTTGGTGGTCACTCACCCAGGATCATGCCACGAACTCGGATATGCGTTGAGACTTTCCAGCGGGCAGGCATGTCAAACAGGTACCCATGTGCAGCCCAGTCTCGTATGCCAGCGACGCGACGCCTCCGAAACGGCAATGGACGCGAGCCCGTGCGGCGGCGGCATGCGCGAGGTGGCACGGGACGCGGGACAGAGTGTGTGGTGATGCGGGAAGGCGGGTGCGTTTACGAGATGTGTGTGTAGTTGGAATATGCGAGTGCCGCCCGCAGTGCAGCGTCACGGTGGGACTCGGGACGGCACGATGCGCATATCTGTGTCTGGGCCCGTGCTCATCGCGCTTGGGCCTATCCCGCATGACAACGTTGCTCCCTCCCCTACTCCTCTCGACAGCAACCCCAATCCCGCTTCCTCGACCACGCCCGCCCCACTTCGTATGGACGAAAACCTCATGGGATGTGTCGCCTCTCGCCGACAACAACGACATCTCATGGATCCAAAAAAAAACGACATCTCTGTTCCTGACTCGTTTCATGCTGCCCATCAGAAGAACTTGAAAGCCACCAGGGAGCGTCCGACACGACAAGGTATTGACCCGTCTACTAAGACCGTGCCCAGCTCCACCCCTCCCCTCCAGCACGACTCGGACGCAGACTTCTGGACTTCTTCTGACGTACCAGACGTCCCATATCCACCTTCTCTCATCGTAACCCTCGACACTATGATCCCTATGATCCCTATGGGCACACGTCTGTCTTCGGAATCCTCAGAGCCCCCCGCAGCCCGATCCGACCACCACTGGCATATCGATGACTTCTTTCATAGCCTTTCGTTCTTCCTCGCACGGCGCTGTCCTGTGCGAAACCATGAGGTTTTTTTGTTTTGATTTACTCTTGTGTTAACTCTACGTAGCACCCTCGGACAGAATACAATAGTTATAATTCGCGTAGCTTCATGTTGCACCACTGTGACGTGTCGCCTTCATGCTGATTACGCTCAGTCTCGGTCAGAATCTCATTCTTTGATGTCAACCATCGCTCCTCTCGTCACTTCTTCTCTCGCTTACGAGTCTTCTCCACGGTTTGTGCTTCAAGTTGCTCCTCATTCGGGTGTAAATACTACTGAGGGAGAAGGCAGCGGAAATGACACATTGCGCAGGGACAGTGATACATTTGACCCACCTTTAGTGAATCCCGTGCCGCCCTGCACGATAGTACCTATCATATCACCATTGTTGCGACGAGTTACTGTCATAGCCGTCGTGGGCCCTTCACGGCTCTTGAACGTTGATCACGTGCAAGATCATCCACCTCACGCGAAACCCTTCGCGTCTATGATATTGTAACTTGAATTTGACCTCCCTTGTTTCCTTGCCACATTGTTTTTTCATGTGTTCATCAGGAGTAAGTTATGTTCTCGTGGAGAGGGGTCGTGATTCTTTCGCCCAATCAACTGCCCCTCTACGAGCGTGTGTCTCTAACCGAAATATACCGATGAACGCTTGTCATGAACCCAATGGGGGACTGGTCATTGTAATCTCAGCGAGTGTAATGTGACAACAAAGGAGGAAGTGAGTGACTGAGGAGGGTGCTTCTTCTACGGAAATCATCATACGATACGATACATTGCGCTAGTGTCACAAATGAGTAGAATAGTAAGGTAAGTATAAGTATAAAGGATGTGGGAATAAGTGTGGCGGGTGCCCTATCTCACCTACGACAGGGCCGATATGCGTACTGTACTTATGCCGTTGCCGCGAACTCAGATATGCATCGAGGCGTTCCGGCGGACGGGCATGCCGAACAGGTACACCGGCGCGTGCAGCCCAGGCTGTAGACCATAAGCCAGCAACGCAGGTGGCGGCTCCGACACGGGAATCGATGCGAACTCGTTCCGCGTGCGTGCGCAAGAGTAGCACCGAACCATATCCTGACTCGCCGCCCTCAGGCTCGTCTTCACCCTCGCCGTCATCGCCCTAAGTATCCCCGTCCACCGCACCACGCACAGCGACAGCGGCAGCATTCTGTGCATTCGTCGTGGCTGCTACAGTACCGTGACTGACAGGGTATAATACGGTTTCCAAAAGTGCCCTCCAGAAAAAAAAAGACAAATCGGTCAAGAAATCCTTGAAGAAAGCGGTCTCACTGTATGGGCGACCTCAGTACCGTAACTTACATGATATAATGCGGTTTCCAAAAGTGCCCTCCTGAAAGAGACAAATCCTTGGACAAATCGGTCAAGAAATCGGTCTCACTGCATTGGCGACCTCACCCTGTTCTTGTACACCCAGAATTATTTTTGAAAATATTTTTATTCCGGAGCAGCACAATATAAAGCCGGTCTTCCGTTGTGGATACGAGAGAAAGTTGAGTGGTAACGTACATCCAAGCCTTACAATTTAATCCTGGATCTGGTACACACGGAATTCTGCAGACTTCTCCTTTTCTTGATTGGACGTCGGGTCACGGAACCACTGCCCCTTGATACTCAGTGGTGTACTGTAGTCGTGTTCAGTTGCCGACTAATCCAACTTCGCATCCGCCTAACCCCGACTGATAACAGTCACAATCTGACTCGCATGCACAACCTCGACTCCCCACGCACTGGCACTCACAATCTCATCACCATTCCTTGGTCAGAACAACTTGAATGCCTCCCGCCAGCGATGTACATCCTCCCACCGCACATATACGCCACGGCGAGTGGCCCCAGACACCGACAATAACAAACGTTCAGCCGCACACAGAAGCCGAAATGGTTGTGGGGTCCGACGACAATTCAACCCAAAGTGGAAAGGCTGGACGACTGTGTGTGGGACCGTGTCGGGTATGATGCCAATGTGTCTCACCTATGTGCAGCTGAACCGACGGGTTTGTGCCAGTGCTCCCCGGATTGTTTGGGGGGCTTTATCTGGACAGTTGGCAGCTGCTGTTTCATCTGTAGCGGATGTTTTTGCTTCTGAGAACTCGTCGCACGGAGGTGCACTGGTGTGCTAGATTATTTATTGATATTAGTTGTCTCGGTAAGTACGAAACATAGATGTCACGAGCATTGTACTGCGAGCGGAGGGCGCGGCCGGGTTGATATCGGTTCCCATTAACGCGTTGGATGCACATGTCAATACCACCAAGGTTAAAGCCAACAGGAAATGTGGACCATAGAGATGATTGTGATACACGCAGCTCCCCCTAGTACGACTAGCCCTCCATTCATCCCTCAGATAGTTCTTGTTACTGTGTCGCATCAGTGATACGTGCAGTACAGATGTGCATAGGTCATATATGACACGCGACGACACCGATGCTAATCACCAGAGTATACTACTAGTAGTACTTTCATAACACATGGCCGTGTCTATGCAGACCGATTCGGATTTAGAGATGGAGAAGGGAAATACTAGAAGAAGCATCAGAAGATGTCTAGAAGACGTCGACGGATACGGTGACAATGATCTGGATAAGGGAATGGAATAATGAGTGCGACGAGACGTTGAAGCTAGCCCGGGTCGGTCCACTACCAACGACTAAGTATTGCAACCAGTCTTTCAAAGTCGAGTGACCCGAGACCCGTGACCTATGGAGTACATGAGCCAACGTCGAATGAAAAGACATAATTATGGCTAGGCGCACAGGATCCCATCCAGGCACCGCAGAAAACCCATCGGTATTGCAGCCCGGATTTGACCCAGACGTGATGTCATTCAAGCCCCCGAGACATATGTCGTACAACCAGATGTTGAGAAAGCCGAGTGGTGCTTTTCCATTCGAAATCCGGTAGTCATTCAGCAGCGAGATGATTCCGGCCGTAGCCTGTACGTCAGCAATCAGGCATGTAGAGATAAGAGGACTCGAGCACCGGACCGGCGTCGCACAGCTTGTGCCACTCAATATAAAAGGCTGATTTCTGAGGAGGATAGGGTAGTTAATTGCCTGTAGAGCGATGTCTGGAATGCCACGTCCCCCTGGGCTACACAAATAACACGAAGTGAGAATGAGCCACCGGGTCACGGTAGCGAACGCACTTGTAGAAGCCATTATACTGGCCGCCGAGGTTCCGGAGGAAGGTGGGAACAGCATTGTTTTGGTACGGCGGCCGCGGAAAATACACCGAGAAGCCGCCACCGGAGAGACTCGCCGCGACCTCTGGGTCGTAGCCCGTCGTCCCGCCAACGCTGGTGACCCAGGGACCTGCGAGTACCGTGGGTGATGTAGTGAGCGGTATACCAGCGCTTGTTTGTTGCTCGAACGTAGGGTTAAAATACCATACGCACAAGTGGAGGGGAACGTGGGGAGGAACTTGACCCGCGAGTTGCCGGAGCCGTCATGGAACAGGCAGTCCCCACCACCAACACCTTCGTTACCGCTCGAGAAGAGGACGCTGGCGCCACGAACGCCGAGCTGCGCGAATAGATTGCACACATACACTGCATAATCCGGTGGAATGATGTACTCGGACATGCCATAAGCCGTGCTTACTGTCTGCGGGACGCTCCACTGGCCGAGCACGTAGTCAAGCCAGTTTATGAACTCATCGCTCTGGGAATCTGACCTTCCAGTGCTGTAGAATATATGCGGGGTCGGGTAGGCAATGACCGAAGTATACTGAATATTGAGATTCCCCTCGACGGTTGGGTTGCTCGGGTTGTACTCTCCGCCTCTGATCTTCACGACACTGTAGGTGGCCGACGTCGCGTCGGAGCGATATCGGTTCATGAACTCCCTCAGGTCGTCCGGGTTTGGGCAATCATCGAGGTAGCCCGCAACGCCGAGCACATTCCGGTCCATGGCTAAGGGCACGTATGTAGACGTCTTGTAAAATGAACGCAGGAATGGCGGCGTCGCATAGTGGTCACGGCTCGACAATACCATCCCGAGTTCTCCCCTCGGTACCTTTTCATGCTCCGTAGTTGCCCCGCCGCGGCGTACGAGTGGTTCCTGCCGCGGCGTGCGTGGAAATCCGAAGTGTGTGGTCGGCGCAACGTTTTGCACGTGCTCAACTAGCGCAGCGGGGAGCCCGTAACTGAGCGTGCGGAGAACTGTGTCGTTCGTCCCGATGTGTTGGTACAGTTGGTACGACGCACTCAGGAGTTCGTTGGCTCTGGACACAGGGACGCCGGTGAGCGTCAGCCAACTGCCGCCGTGTTTTGTCGAGATGGTAGAGGGATGCACGTCGTAATGGTCGAGCCAGGCATTGGCAAGCTCGAGCACGTCTGAGGGCGGTGCGACAAGTTCGGCGACCTCCTCTCTGGATAGGTGTGCGCCTTGTCTTCCCGCCGGGGCAGCGGTACATGTGAGTACTAGGCGCACGGGAGAGTGGTGGAGAGGACGCACTTTGGGTGGCCAGGACTGCTGACCTCCATGAGGGCATCAATCAAGGCATTCTCATTTTTGGCTTTGAGTGCAATGTGGAGATCGATGGTAGTGTCAGAGGGCGGATGACCCAGGTTCAGCCAATTCTCTGGGACAGAATTCCATGTATGCTTCGGTCGAAGGTCGTCCCAATGCGACGCAAAAGGCGTTGCGAGGCCACTGAGGGGCCCGAAGGCAAGGACCGTGACAGACAGGACAGAAAGTGGGTGGAAGCGCATGACCTCTGCGATATCTACAAACTTCTGCAATTAATGAAGGCTAGAAGTCGAAAGAGTCCCTCAGGGTTGCAGTGAGACGCTGACAGCGTGGCCTGGGGGCGGAGTTTTTGCGGTGTATCTAGGTGTTGTGACTGAAACTGAACGCGCCGCCGTCAGAATAGGGTAGATCCGCCATGATACTAAGCTTGTTGTGTTTCTGTGCAACGTCAATCTCACGGTCTTCAACGTGGTGTTGTGTGTCAGGATCAGCATAGCTGGATATGGGTGTCTCTCGCATTTATGCCGATTTTTCCTCATGACAGCCCATTCAATACCCCACTTTTATTGCCAGCGTCGGTGGCTCAGGCTCATTGTCGATGTAGTTTATCATATTTCGGTCTCTTTGGTGGTATACTTTATCGCCTGACATCAGCGCGACGAGACTTCTGGACTTCTTATGACGTACCAGACATCCCATTTCCACCTTCTCCCATCGCAACCCTTGACACTACGATCCCTATGGGCACGCGTTTGTCTTCTTTGGAGCCCCCCACAGCCCGATCCGACCGCGCTCGGTCTCGGTTAGAATCTCATTAGATCTCATTCCTTGATGTCAACCATCGGCGCTCCTCTCGTCACTTCTTCTCTTACTGTTGATTCTCCTCCACGGTCGGTGCTTGCTCCTCATTCGAGTGTAAATACTGAGGGAGAAGGTAGTGGGAATGACACTTTGCGCAGGGACAATGATACACTTGACCCACCTTTAGTGAATCCCGCAGTCACGAGGGCCGCCGTGCATGATGCTCTACTATCATCGTCGTTACCACCAGTTCCGTCATAGCCGTCACGGGCCCTTCACGGTGCTCCCTAGCTGTTGATCACGCGCAAGATCATCCACCTCACCCCTCGCGTGGCCAGTGCGATATTGTAATTTGACCACCCCTGTTTCTTACATTGTCTTTCCACGTGTTCATCAGGAGTAAGTTATGTTCCAGGGTCGTGGAATTCTTTCGCCCAATCAACTACGAGCTTCTGCCTTTACTAACCGGTGAACTTAATGGCGGCATGGTCATTGTAACCTCAGCGAGTTTGATGCGACAACAAACGAGAAAGTGAGTACGCGACTAAATCATGATACGATATGATATATGATACGTTGCGCCAATATTCAGAATAAGTCTATGGGATAGTAGGGTCTTGAGTAGGGTAATACATGGGATGGGGGAAAAAAGTGTGGCCGATGTGCTACAGTATCTCACCCACGATATATGTGCTTATACCATTGCCGCGAACTCGGATATGCATAGAGGCTTTCCGGCGGACGGGCATGCCGAACAGGCACCTGCACCCGGCGCGCATACAACCCAGGGTGTAGACCATAAGCCGGCGACGCGGGCGCCGGCTCCGATACGGAAACCGGCGCGAAGCGAGCTCGCGCCGACAAGTAGTACCGAACCATATCCTGACTCACCGCCCTTGTCCTCACCCTCGCCGTTATCGCTCTGTAACTTATAGGGTATAGCACGGTTTCCCAAAGCGCCCTCCAACTTGAAAAAAGACAAGTCGATCTCACTGTACTGGCGACCTCACCGTGTCGTTGTACACCCAGGGTCCCAGGCCCTTACAATTTAATCCTGGTTCTAGTACACATGGTATTCTGCAGACTTCCACCTTTTCTTTATTGGACCTCGGGTCACGGAACCACGGCCCAGCCACCCCTCAGGCCTCAGGCTTCAAGTTGGTACTCGGTGTACTGTAACTTAGTCGTGTTCAGTCGCCCCGACTAATCCAACTTCGCAACCGCCTAACCCCGAGTCCCCGACTGATAACTGTTACAATCTGACTCGCATGCCCAACCTCAACTCTCCCCACGCACTCACAATCTCACCACCATTTCCTTGTTCAGAACAACTTGAATACCCCTCGCCAGCATTGTATATCATCCCACTGCACATACATGCCATAGCGAATGGTCCAAGACGCCGACAAAAACAGCGTTCAGCCACACACAGGAGCCGAAATGGTTGTAGGGCTCAACGACAATGCAACCCAAAGTGGAAAGGCTGAACGACTGCGAGGGGGATCGCCGCGTCAGGTATGATGCCAATGTGTATCGCCTATGTGCGGCTTACCAGATGGGTTTGTGCTAATGCTCCCCGGAATGTTTGTGGGGTTTGATCTACACAATTTTCAGTTGCTGTTGCATCTGTGGCGAATGTTGTTGCGTTTGAGAACGCATCGCACGGAGGTGCACCGTGCTGGTGCTTCATTTATTGATATTGGTTACGGTTGTCTCAGTAAGTATGAAACATGTATCGGTTCTCATTAACATGTTAGACACAAATTTGAATACAAGGCTTAAAGCTAACAGGCGATGTGGATCGTAGAGGTTGTGTTACACGCAGCACCCTCTAGTATAACTCGCGCTCTATACATCCCCCAGACAGTTCATGTTATTGTTTCGCATCAGTAATATATGCAGTACATGCAGATATCCATGGTTTCTATATGACACGCAACGACGCCGATACTACAGTAGTAATCACCAGGGAGTATACTACTAGTAGTATTCTACTTACACACACGGGCCGTCTCTGTATAGACCGATTCGGATTCAGAGATGAGGGAGGGAAATACTAGAAGAAGTATCAGAAGATGTCTAGACGATGTCGACGGATACGATGACAATCTGGGTCAGGGAATGGAATGACGGGTGCGACGCGACGTTCAGCTGGCCCGGGTCGGTCCACTACCAACGACTAAATATTGTAACCAGTCTTTCAAAGTCAAGTGACCCGAGACCCGTGACCTGTAGAGTACAGAGTGAGCCAACGTCGAATAAAAAGACACGACGATGGCTAGGCACACAAGATCCCACCCAGGCACAGCGGAGAATCCATCGGTATTGCAGCCCGGATTCGACCCAGACGTGATGTCATTCAAGCCCCCGAGGCATGTGCCGTACAACCAGACGTTGAGAAAGCCGAGTGGCGCCTTGCCGTTCGAAATTCGGTAGTCATTCAGCAGCGAGATGATTCCGGCCGCAGTCTGTTCGTCGGCAGTCAGGCATGCAGAGATAAGAGGACTCGAGCACCGTACCGGCGTCGCACAGCTTGTTCCACGCGATGTCCAAAGCTCACCTTTTAAGACGATAAAGAAGTCAATTGCCTGTAGAGCGATATCGGGAATGCCACGTCCCCCAGGGCTACACAAAAACACGAAGTGAGAATGAGGCGCCGGGTCATGGTAGCGAATGCACTTGTAAAAGCCGTTGTACTGGCTGCCGAGGTTCCGGAGGAAGGCGGGAACAGCATTAATCTGGTACGGCGGCCGCGGAAAATACACCGAGAAGCCGCCACCAGAGAGGCTCGCGGCGACCTCTGGGTTGTTGCCCGTCGTCCCGCCAACACTGGTGACTCACGGACCTGCGTGTACCGTCCACGGTTTAGTGAGTGGTCTATCATTAACGCTTGTTCGCTGCTCGAACGTAGGGTTAAAATACCATACGCACAAGTGGAGGGGAACGTGGGGCGGAACTGGACCCGCGAGTTGCCGGAGCTGTCTTGGGACAGGCAGTCCCCACGACCAACACCATCGTTACCGCTCGCAAAGAGGACGCTGACGCCACGAACGCCGAGCCGCGCGAATAGACTGCATACATACGTTGCATAATCCTGTGGAACGGTGTCCTCAGGGGTGCCGTAAGGCGTGCTTACTGTCTGCGGGACGCTCCCCTGGTCGAGCACGTAGTCGAGCCAGGTTATGAGCCGATCCTCGGTAGCCGAGCCGCCAGTGCTGTAGAATATATGCGGGGTCGGGTAGGCAATGGCCGAAGTATACTGAATATTGAGGTTCGCTTCGGAGGTTGGGTTGCTCGGGTTGTACTCTGCGCCGTTGATCTCCACGACACTGTAGGTGGCCGACGTCGCGTCGGAGCGATATTGATTCATGAATTGCCTCAGGTCGTCCGGGTTCGGGCAATCATCGAGGTAGCCCGCAACGCCGAGCACATTCCGGTCCACGGCTAAGGGCACGTATGTAGACGTCTTGTAAAGCGAACGCAGGAATGACGGCGTCACATATTGGTCGCGGCTCGACAATGCCATCCCGGGGTCTCCCCTCGGTACCTTTTCATGCTCCGTAATTGCCCCGCCGCGGCGCATGAGTGGTTCCTGCCACGGCGTGCGCAGGAATCCGAAGTGTGTGGTCGGCGCAACGTTGTGCACGTGCTCAACCAGCGCCGCCGGGAGCCCGTAACTGAGCGTGCGGAGAACTGTGTCGTTCGTCCCGATGTGTTGGTACAGTTGGTACGACGCACTCAGGAGTTCGTTGGCTCTGGACACAGGGAGTGCGGTGAGCGTCAGCCAACTGCCGCCGTGTTTTGTTGAGATGGTAGAGGGATGCACGCCGTAATGATCGAGCAGGCGTTGGCAAGCTCGAGCACGCCTGAGGGTGGCGCGACAAGTTCGGCGACCTCCTCTCTGGATAGGTGTGCACCTTGTCTTCCCGGGCCAGCGGGACATGTGAGTACTGCGCGCGCCGGACGAGTGGTGGAGAGGACGCACCTTGCATGGCCGGGACTGCTGACCTCGATGAGGGCATCAATCAGAGCATTCTCATTTTTGGCTTTGAGTGCAATGTGGAGATCGATGGTAGTGTCAGAGGGCGGATGACCCAGGTTCAGCCAGTTCTCTGGGACAGAATTCCATGTATGCTTCGTTCGATGATCGTCCCAGTGCGATGCAAAAGGTGTTGTGAGGCCACTGAGGGGCCCGAAGGCAAGGACCGTGACAGACAGGACAGAAAGTGGGTGGAAGCGCATGACCTCTGCAATATCTACAAACTTCTGCAAATAATGAAGGCTAGAAGTCTAAAGCTTGGTCTAAAGAGTCTCTCAGGGTTGCAGTGAGACGTTGACAGCGTGGCCTGGGGGCGGAGAGTTTACGGTGTATCTAGGTGTCGTGACTGAAACTGAACGCGCCGCTGTCAGAATAGGGTAGATCCACCATGATACGGTACTAAGTTATTTGATACGATTGATACGATACATCGCACCAATATGATTGGGAGAGCGGAATGATATTTCAGACAAGTGTAGCCAGAGATCTCGGCGGCCACTCACCAGGATATACGTGCTTGTGCCATTCCCGCAAACTCGGATATGCATCGAGACTTTCCAGCATTGACAGGCAGGCATGTCGAACAGGTATCCATCTCCACCCGTGCAGCCCAGGCTGTAGGCCGTACGCCAGCGACGCGGGGTCCCGCTCCGACAGTGCAACGGACGCGAGCTCGTCCCGCGTGCGAAAGTTGGCCGGTCTCTGCCTGAGTGGCGAAGGAGCTCCGGCATAGAGCATAGTCTTTGAGCGAACGGACGAGGCGGCACGTGCTCGCATCCTCTCTTTCAAGCTCTCGACTGGTTCAAGGAACCAGAACACTTTTATTTCACCCGCCCGCCACGCCCAGTAATTGCCAAGGGATCGGTGATGAGGCTCCCGTTTTCCGACCCTCATCAGCTCGCTCCGGGCCCACCCGCCCATCGCGGCCTCGCCTCGGAAACGAGAACCCCTCATCCCCGATCGAGAAGCACTTCGTGCTTCAGCCCAGTCTCTGTGCAGTCCGCCAGCTTAGTTGCTTCCTTACCACTGCCTCACATGTGCCGGCCTCCTTCCCTCCCGGCACCATACTGAACCTAAACGGAAAGTAAGGCAGTGACTCGCAAAGACCCGAACCATGTCCTGATTCGCCACCCTCGTCCTCACCCTCGCCCTCGTCGCCGTGAATATTCCCGTCCACCGCACCACGCGCAGCGAATGAGTCGGACAGCTGTAGCCTCTTGTACCTTCGTCGCCGCCGCCCTGACAGGTGCGCGCGGTGGCGGCGTGCGCGAGGTGGCATGGGACGGAGCGTGCGGTGAAGCGGGAAGGCCCCTGCGTATACGGGGAGTGTGTGTAGTTGAAGTTTGCGACTGCGCCGTGCAGCGCGGGGTGCGGCACGGTGCGCGCATCTGTGTCTGGACCCGCGCGCATCGTGCTCGTGCCCGTGCTCGAAGCGCACCGCGCGTGGACGCGGTCATAGGTGGCGTCGGTATGGTGTGTGTGTGCGAGCTCGGCTCGTGCGTGTATGCTCAAGAGAGACACGATACGGCGAGGCGAGGAGTGGTACAGCGATGGCGTCGATGCTTCTAACGGCTCCCAGACAATCGTGGGATTCCCGATCGTCCTCTAGGAAACACCATCAAGGTTATCGATTTACTTACCTATTTCGGTTATCCCGTCCGTCGCCACGAATGAGCGGGACGGCATGGCAAGCACGCACGCCGCACATGTGTTCATCATTGTAGACCGTGGTTCCCGCGCGCAGAGTACCTATCAACGGCCTCTGTATTGAAAATGAAAGCCAGCAAGGCGGCGATGCTAACTCGCTCCTGATCTCCATAGCGCTTCTTCTACGGAACCAAATCACCATACGATACGATACATTGCGCCAGTATTACAAATGACTAAGTTTATGGGATAGCAGGGTAGTATAAGTATATAAGATGGGGGAATAAGTGTGGCTGGTGCGCTATCTCACCCACGATATGCGTACATATGCCGTTGCCGCGAACTCAGATATCCATCGAGGTTCCGGCGGACGGGCATGCCGAACAGGTACCCGCACCGGCGCGTGTAGCCCAGGCTGTAGACCATAAGCCAGCGACGCGGGCGCCGGCTCCGACACGGGAACCGACGCGAACTCGTCCCGCGTGCGTGCGCAAGTACTCAGGTTAGTACCGAACCATATCCTGACTCGCCGCCCCCGGGCTCGTCCTCACCCTCACCGTCATCACCCAGTATCCCCGTCCATCGCACCACGCACAGCGACAGCGGTAGTATCCTGTGCATTCGTCGTGGCCGCAGCCCGCTACAGTACTGTGACTTACAGGGTATAATACGGTTTCCAAAAGTGTCCTCCAGAAAAAAGACAAATCTGTCAAGAGATCGGTCTCACTGTATTTGCGACCTCAGCACCGTGCGCCCTCCGGAAAAAGACAAATTGGTCCAGAAATCGGTCTCTGCATTGACGACTTCACCGTGTCCTTGTACACCCAGGGTTAGTATTGGAAATGTTTTTATTCCGGAGCAGCACAGAGTACAAAGCCGGTCTTCCGTTGTGGATACGAGAGAAAGTTAAGTGGTAAGGCCCTTACAATTTAAGCCTGGTTCTGGGTAGACTGGTACACACGGAATCCTGCAGACTTCTTTTTTCTTTTTAGATCCATTAATTCTGCAGACTTCCCCTTTTCTTGATTGGACCTCGGGTCACGGAACCACTGCCCCTTGATACTGAGCGGTGTACTGTGGTCGTGTTCAGTCGCCGACTAATCCAACTTCGCAACCGCCTAACCCCGACTGGTAACTGTCACAATCTGACTCGCATGCACAACCTCGACTCGCCCCACGCACTCACGATCTCACCACCATTCCTTGTTCAGAACAACTTGAATGCCTCCCGCCAGCGTTGCATATCCTCCCACCGCACATATATACCACGGCAAGTGGCCCCAGACACCGACAACAACAGACGTTCAGCCGCACACAGGAGCCGAAATGGTTGTGGGGCTCGACGACAATTCAACCCAAAGTGGAAAGGCTGGACGACTGTGTGGGGGTTCATGCCAGGTATGATGCCAATGTGTATCACCTATGTGCAGCTGAACCGACGGGTTTGTGCCAGTGCTCCCCGGATTGTTTGGGGGGCTTTATCTGTACAGTTGGCAGCTGCTGTTGCATCTGTGGTCAATGTTGTTGCTTCTGAGAACTCGTCGCATGGAGGTGCACTGGTGTGCTAGATTATTTATTGATATTAGTCGTCTCGGTAAGTATGAAACATAGAAGTCACGAACATTGTACTGCAAGCGGAGGGCGGGTTGATATCGGTTCCCATTAACGCGTTGGATGCACATGTCAATACTACCCAGGTTAAGGCAATGTGAACCATAGAGATGATTGTGATACAGTACACGCACAAGGCATGATGCATGTGCATGATGCACTGGCATCATGATGACTCAGACGCATGAGGAGCGGTAGCCGGTCCGATTCACCGGCAATCCAATTTTGATTCCGCCCAATATTCCGCCTGCCACAAAGCTTTTATACTACTCTACTGTAGTCACCGACTAATCTAACTTAGCGACCGCCTAACCCCGACTGAGTCCCCAACGAACTGTTACAATACTGACACGCACAACCACGACTCGCACCACGCACTCACAATCTCACCACCACTGGCATTTCCTTGTTCAGAACAACTTGAATGCCTCCCGCCTCATTGTATATCATCCCACCGCACATACATACCATGGCGAGTGGTTCCAGACACCGACAATAAACGTTCGGCCTCACACAAGAGCCGAAATGGTTGTGGGCGACAATGCAACCCGAAGTAGAAAGGCTGAACGACTGCGGGGGATCGCCTCAGGTACGATGCCAATGTGTATCACCTATGTGCAGCTGACCCAATGGGTTTGTGCCAGCGCCTCCCGGAATGTTTGGGGAGTTTAATCTGTACATTTTTCAGCTGCTGTTGCATCTGTGGCGAATGGTGTTGCGTCTGAGAACTCGTCGCACGGAGGTGCACTGGTGTGCTGGAGTTTTATTTATTGATATTAGTCGTCCCGGTAAATATGGAACATAGATGTCACGAACATTGTATTGCTAGCGGAGGGCGAGTTGATATCAGTTCCCATTAATGTGTTGGACGCATATGTCAATACTACCAAGGTTAAAGCTAACAGGCAATGACAATAATCGCAATGTGCCAGTGGATTGAGTTACATGCAGCTCCCTCTAGTACAACTCGCCCTCAATTCATCCCTCATATAGTTCTTGTTATTGTTCCACATCAGTGATACGAGTACAGATGTGCAATGTGCATAGTTCATATATGACACGCGACGACACCGACACTAGTCACCGGTCACCAGGGAGTATACTACTAGTAGTATTCTACTTACACACACGGGCCTTCTCTATGTAGACCGATTCGGGTTCGGAAATGGAGAAGGGAAATACTGGAAGAAGCATCAAAAGATGTCTAGAAGATGTCGACGGATACGATGACAATCTGGGTCAAGGAATGGAATAATGAATGCGACGAGGCGTTGAAGCTGGCCTGAGCCAGTTCACTACCAACGACTAAGTATTGCAACCAATCTTTCAAAGTCGAGTGACCGGAGACCCGTGACCTAAAGAGTACAGTGTGAGCCGACATCAAATAAAAAGACACAGCTATGGCTGGGCGCACAGGATCCCACCCAGGTATCGCGGAGAATCCATCGGTATTGCAGCCTGGATTCGACCCAGACGTGATGTCATTCAAGCCCCCGAGACATATGCCGTACAACCAGATGTTGAGAAAGCCGAGTGGTGCCTTGCCGTTAGAAATCCGGTAGTCATTCAGCAGCGAGATGATTCCGGTCGTAGCCTGTACGTCGGCAATCAGGCATGCAGAGATAAGAGGACTCGAGTACCGCACCGGCGTCGCACAGCTCGTGCCACGCACTATCCAAAGCTCATTTTTGACGACGATAGGGAAGTCAATTGCCTGTAGAGCGATATCTGGAATGCCACGTCCCCATGGGCTACACACATAACACAAAGTGAGAATGAGTCACCAGGTCACGGTAGCGAACGCACTTGTAAAAGCCGTTGTACTGGCTGCCGAGGTTCCGGAGGAAGGTGAGCACGGCATTGTTCTGGTACGGCGGCCGCGGAAAATACGCTGAGAAGCCACCACCGGAGAGGCTCGCGGCGACCTCTGGGTCGTTCCACCAACGCTGGTGACCCAGGGACCTGCGAGTACCGTGGGCGATGTAGTGAGCGGTTTACCAACGCTCGTTTGTTGCTCGAAGGAAGAGATAAAATGCCATACGCACAAGTGGAGGGGAAGGTGGGGAGGAACTGGACCCGCGAGTTGCCGGAGTTATCTTGGAACAGGCAGTCCCCACGACCAACGCCATCGTTACCGCTCGAGAAGAGGACGCTGGCGCCACGAACGCCGAGTTGCGCGAATAGATTGCACACATATATTGCATAATCCGGTGGAACAGAGTCCTCGGGAATGCTGTAAGGTGTGCTTACCAAGGTGCTTACTGTCTGCGGGACGGTCTACAGGCCGAGCACGTAGTCGAGCCAGTTCATGAATCCATCGTCCTGGGTAGCCGAGCCGCCAGTGCTGTAGAATATATGCGGGGTCGTGTAGGCAATGGCCGAAGTATACTGAATATTGAGACTCGCCTCGGATGCTGGGTTGCTCGGGTTGTACTCTCCGCCTTTGATCCTCACGACATTGTAGGCCGCCGAGGTCGCGTCGAAGCGATATTGGTTCATGAACTCCCTCAGGTCGGACGGGCTCGGGGTATCATCGAGGTAGCCCGCAACGCCGAGCACATTCCGGTCCGCTGCTAAGGGCACGTATCTATACGTCTTATACAACGAACGCAGGAAGGACGGCGTCATATGATATTGGTCGCGGCTCGACAATACCATCCCGGGTTCTCCCCTCGGTACCTTCGTCTGCTCCCTGGTTGCCTCGCTGCGGCGTATGAGTGGTTCCTGCCACGGCGTGCGCGGGAATCCGAAGTGTGTGGTCGGCGCAACGTTGTGCACGTGCTCAACCAGCGCCGCCGGGAGCCCGTAACTGAGCGTGCGGAGAACTGTGTTGTTCGTCCCGATGTGTTGGTACAGCTGGTACGACGCCCTCAGGAGTTTGTTGGCTCTGGACACAGAGACGCCGGTGAGCGTCAGCCAACTGCCGCCGTGTTTTGTTGAGATGGTAGAGGGATGCACGCCGTAATGATCGGGCCAGGCGTTGGCAAGCTCGAGCACGTCTGAGGGCGGTGCGACAAGTTCGGCGACCTCCTCTCTGGATAGGTATGCGCCTTGTCTTCCCAGGCCGGCGAGACATGTGAGTATTACGCGCGCGCCGGAAGAGCGGTGGGGAGGACGCACTTTGGATGGCCGGGACTGCTGACCTCGATGAGGGCATCAATCAAGGCATTCTCATTTTTGGCTTTGAGTGCAATGTGGAGATCGATGGTACCATCAGCAGGCGGGTGACCCAGGTTCAGCCAGTTCTCTGGGATAGAACTCCACGTGTGTTTCACTTGCACGCCGTCCCAACGTGATGCGAAGGTGGGAGGCCTTTCAGAGGTCCAATGGTCGCAGTGTAGATAGAAAGTACAGAGAGTGGGTGAAAGCGCATGACCTCTGCGATATCTAGGTGCCTGTGCAATTGATGAAGGGTAGAAGTCTAAAGAGTACCTCAGGGTTGAGACGCTGATAGCGTAACCTGAGGGCAGAGATTTTACGGTGTGTCCAAGAGTTGGGACTGAAACTGAAAGCCCTGCTGTCAGAATGGGATACAGTCGAAATTGTCATAACGCATAATGAGTTAGAGTTGTTTTTGAGTCGTCAAGGAGCTCATAAACGTGAAAATAGCCCTAACTCATTATGCATTATGACAATTTCGACTGTAGATACATAACCGTAGATCCTCCGCGGGCCCAGTGTTATACCACCGAAGATGCCGTCACTGGCAATAGGATGCGGCGACCTTGACGATGGCCAAGAAGAAGACCGAAAGACAGTTGAGCAAGGGTGAAGTTCCAAAGTTGAGGTCCAACCTTAGGAAGGAATGACCGATTTTGCCTAGCCTAAGTTACAGTATCATAGTCACAGCAGTGCTTGTCAGTGTGAGTAACACGTCAGAATCACACGCACGAAGCGGCGTGGCATCCCAGAAAAAAGAAAAAGAAAAAGAAAAAAAATGCGTGGCATGGCCGAGGCCTGGGCTGAGCGCTGAACAGTACTTCCTGACCCTAATACCCCCCACGTCTAGATCCCTACTACACTCACCGACCTACCTCGGTTCTCTCCACCTCGATATGCCCCCTGGGTCGATTCACAAGTTCTTGAGTTTGACTGTAAGCCTTAGACATGGTCTGCTGGCTGTGTCGCTGCATCAGTGGGCCCTGATATATCAAGACCGCTCAGACGAGGTATAGACCATACAAGCAAGCGAGAATTCGCAAATTTTCCGCTGAAGGCGCCAGTAGATTTCACCTGCTAGAGTACTTGTACTTTTGAAGCGTACCTATCCTGCTCCATTTTTCCCTATCCCTTTTCTTTGCAGGTCTTGTTGTGGTCTTCGGGATTGTAGCTGGTCGGCCTCTGTGTGGCCGTATACGGATGGAACACCCGTACTGTACAATCATTGCCACCGGTTACTGGCATTTCCGTCGCGGCGCACCGAGCACGCGCAAGATTACATCACCTTCCTCACCCTTCCCATGGCCAGTATGATATTGTGTAATGCAGTTCCATTAGATGTATGTAGAGTATAGATTTTTACGTTTTCAGTACCTAGGCGGAGAGAGGAGGGTGTGAAGCTTGGCTTAGCGCTCTTGTTTACGCATTTCCATCCATCTCTAGAGCCGATCTACTCTTCGATGAACCAATAGTCATTGTACCCTCAACGACATGATCGAGTGGTGTGATGTGACAACAAAGGAGGAAGTGAATGAGCGAGGATGCTTCTTCTACGGAACCATATCATGAGACGATATGATACAATGCGCCAATATCAAAAAGGAATAGAATAAGTCTATGGGATAGCAGAATAGTGTATAAAATGGGAAAAAAAGTGTGGCCGGTGTGCTATCTCACCCACGATAAGCGTACTTATGTCGCTGCCGCGAACTCGGATGTGCATCGAAACTTTCCGGCGCGCGTGCATGCCGAACAGGTACCCGCGCCCGCCCGTGCAGCCCAGGTTGTAATCCGTAAGCCAGCGACGCAGGCGCCGGTTCTGACATGGCAACCGATGCGAGCTCGTCCCTCGTGCGAAAGTACCGATCCATATCCTCCGCATCAAACTCGCTCGGCGGCGACACCGACTCGGCGCCCTCGCCCTCATCGCCCTCGCTATCACCACACACAGCCGTAGCAGCCTCCTGCGCCTTCGCCGCCGCCGCCCCGAGCACGTGCGTCCGGCGCCGGCGCGCGCGAGGCGGCGCACGTGGCGGTGCGGGCGGTGCGCGGCGCGGGCCGGAGCGGACCGTGAAGTGGGAGAGCGCGCGGGTGTAGGGCGAGAGGGTGTGGTTGGAGTTTGCGAGCGTTGCGAGGGTCGAGAGCGCACCGTGCAACGCGGGACGCAGCACGATGCGCGCGTCCGTGTCTGGAGCTGCGCTCATCGTGCTCGTGATCGAGGCGCGGCGCGTGAGCCCGCGCGGACGGGTGTGGTGGTGCATGGGCGGGAAGGCGTCGGTCGAGGGCGGCGTCGGCACGGAGTGCGTGTGCGTGTACGAGCTTGATTCGTGTGTGTGTATGCTTGAAGGAGATATGGGGCGGCGAGGCGGGGAGTAGTACAGCGGTGGTGTCGGCGCTTCTGGTGGGTCGCGGAGGTGCGAGTATGATGTGCGCATGCTGGGCGCGCGCAGAGGCGAGTCAGCGTCGCCGAGAGGTGGGAAGTATGGGTTGTAGAGCGAATGGGGGCGGCGTGGGAGGTCCGCGCGGGGTAATCGCTCGAGCGCATCGTGCGTGAGGCGAGACGTCGTCGAAGCGAGACTTGCGGGGCGGGAGGTCCTCGACTGGGCTTGGGAGTGCGCGTGGAAAACTCGAGGGCGTGTCACGGTACCGCCGCCGACGGCTGGCACCGTCTCGTACTCGACACCGGAACTTGGCCCGGCTGGGTTATCGTCGAGCACGGATGCCTCCGGGGTAAGTCCCGGGACTGTGTCCTCCCAATCGACCATGTCGTAAGATGTGCCCTCGTCGCCAACGACGTCCTCGTCCTCGTCTGTACTTTCCTCTGCGAGATCTGCGAGCCCGCGACCAGGATTTGCAAAGAGGCGCCCGAACGAACGGAAGACAGACTTGGTGGGAAGGCCCTCGGGCCGCAAACCATAAGTAGGGTCGAAGTTCTCGATCTCGGGAAATGTGCTGTCTGGCGGGTCCGGAGATGGCGCAGAGGTAGGAGACTCAGAACGGTGGGTCCTGGACCGGGTGGTCTCCGCAATAGATGGTCCTGAAGAAGTCCGGGCACGAGGATAATAAGGGCGTAATCCAGGCGCCATTGCATAGGTGACGGACGGCCGCCTGGGATTTGGTAGGTGAGGGAGGGTGCGGAGATCCGGCGCGGACATTGTCAGGGTCACGGGTGGAGGTGCAGGTGGCCTTGTGAGATAAGGTGACTCCACCTTAGCCTTGACCCACTGCTGGCTCAGTCGGTGGATGATGCCAGGGAGATCTTCCCGAAACATCTGGCGTAGCAGCCCCTCGATCTCGCGCTGGATGAAGGATTGGATAACGGCTATCGAGTCGAACGTGCTGTTGATATCAACATTTTGAAGTGGATCTGTCTTGAAGACCAATGTGATGCCCTTTTGTTTGGAAACGACGAGGACGACATATGAACAGAGGCGGAAATGGGAAAGGCGTAGGAGCATGGGCACCACGAGGGCCTGCTTCGCTGCTAACATGCCACGAGAGCCGGTCATGATATGGATATCGGGTTGTTTATGGTTGAGAGGATTCGCCTGTGAGATTGTTAGTTAAAGATAGTCATCTATTGCGCAAGCAGCGTGTCGGAACCAGGTGCGTCAGCAGCCAACAGCTCCAAGTTGCCGCCCCGAATAAGATGGGATCAGCACGACGCGGAGGTCCCGAACAACTACATCAAAGCTACACCCTGCCAGAAAAGCGGTGAAAACGCCTGTGGGAGAAAGCAAATCCACAGCAGTGTTTCATTCATTGTGTAAGAAGGCACGGGCATGGCCAGGATGGTTGAAGCGGGGAAAGAGCGGCTGACATAGGGTACAGGACAGCACATAGCACATACCTGAACTTTAGTCTTCAGCACGATGTACGCATCCCCAGCGTAGGTTAGACGAAAAATCCCTCGGAATTGCTCCGTGGTGAGGTCGCCGATATCGCGAATCTCCAGCTCTGGGGGCTGTCACGCGACAGAAGGGGGGGTGAGCACGACTGGCAACGACGCGGAGGCTGACGCACGCACCTGGGTCCCCATCTCTAACTCGACGACCTCGATCTTGTCTGCGATAACTGGGGGTTTGGGACCCTTGTTGAGAGCTGCGTTGAGCATCTCGATGGCGTCGGTGTGGAACTGGTCCGAGAAGCGGGGCCATTGGAAGGAAAAGGACATTGCGGGCGGGAGGGGAGAGCAAGTTGGGTGATGGTCATACGCTAGGAGATTCAAGATCGTGGGCTATCTACCAGGGCTTGCAGTGGCAAGCAGACATGACGTTATGGTCGAGGTCGAGTGAATAACGCTGCTCGGCGTCCACTTCCCGGAACGGTCTCCTTCCGGCTCCGCCCTGGCCTCGGTACACAGCACACCCAATTGGCACAAACCCTTGCACAAACCGTTTGCAACAACATACATTAAACAGTAGATTAATACAGTCGATAACCACAATAAAAATTAATTATAGATGGAGATGTGCGACAGAGACCTGATTGGGAAGGAGACCGCTCTCACTGGTAACAGGCTGTGAGAACATCGCTGGCAGGCGATAACCTATTATAGGAGTGGAATATGTGGTGGAACTCTCGCGTGTGGGCACTGGCATCGCCTTCATGTGAAAAGAACGCCAAATCGTATTCGCTGACGGCGGCGACGGAATATTCGCGGGGTATCTCTGCCGAGAACGACGTGATGGGCACGTTAAGCAAGGGAGAGAATGCGTCGATCTCTGGCGCGTGCGCTGCAATCGCGGCTGCGAGGTACGACGCGTCGCACGTCGAGGGAAGGAGGTGCGGGGGCAGGTATAGCTCAGGGTACAACGGCTCTGGTGTAGGCGTGAGGGTGGGAGTAGGCAAAGATGAGGTCGGGGGTGTGGGCTCGTCTTGACGCGTTTCCTCGTCGGGGATGGTAAGAGGCGCCCTGATGGGAGAGGGAGCGTTTGAGCTTGAAGACGAGCCCGTGTCAAAGTCTGCGTCATATCCCGAAGACTCGCCGTGCTCATCCTCCGTCGTCGCGCGATCGACGCCAGTGGCATAGAAATATTGTGGGATGCGGACCGGCGGAAACTCACAAGGGGAGATGACCGCCGCGCCTGGCTTCGAAAGCGGGCGCCAGGACTGCAGAACCATCCTCACTTTGTCCGCGGACATGTTAACGAATGTACGCTTTTTGCCCCTACACTCCTTGCCGAGCTTCACGCTCAAAAACTCCAGCTGGCCCAAGGTCATCTTGAGAATCTTGTACTCGTCGTCCGCCTTCGGCCTGGGGTCGTGAGGGCGAGGAAATAGCCTTCTATACTCGTCCGGAAAGAGAGCTTGAAACGATTTGCAGACTTCCAAATGGCGCAGCATAGAGTCGCTCCGCTGGCCCCTACCAATGAGCGACGATCAGTGAGCCTTCAGGGTATACAATTTAGACAACGACGTACTGGCCGTGACACTTAGGGCTGAGAGGGAACGCAGGGCAGACGAGTCTTGGAAGCCACTGGCGGATCTCCGGGTCCAAGTTATCCGCATGTTCGTTGGAGAACAGTTGGTGCTTGTGGAGGTTGCAGGCGGAAACCCGAGGGGTAGCATCATCGCTGCGGGGACTTGCAGGAAAAAACGCCAGGCAACAGTTTCTGATGGCTTCGACCTCTTCTCGTACCCTTACAGGCAGTTCGTTCTGTAGACAGGCGGTCAGGAAGATGCTAAAACAGATAGAAGTGGAGTGACACACCAGTAATTCAGTGGCAGGGATGAACATGGTGCCATATTTTGAGGTGCAGGATCGGAGCCTCGCTTTCACCTCCGCACCTTTTTTGCTCTGCCTTGCATCAGCTCTGGCTTTGTCTCTTTCAATAGCACTCGTTGCAATTGGGCCTCTGGTTAGACGCGGTATAGTAGAAGAGGAACTCGGTCTCGTGGTGTGGTGGGACGGCGCACAGCCAGCTACACGCGCAGATGTCTTCGAGTTGCGGGTCACCCGGACCATGCTAAGAGTTAAAGATAAAATATGAGTAGAAAACGGGATGAGAGAGCTTTAGCCTGTGTCTAACAGCTCGAGAATTTATATCCAAGGCGCCCCCAAGTAGAAAAGCTAGCATTCACAGGGATTTCCACGACTTGGAGAACAGCCATTTTGGGGAAGCGAGAGACAAGCGAGTCAATGCTGAGTGCCGTTTAGAAACAATGAGACCACTAGACTATTTTGGTCGGAAAAACGAGCCCGTCCACCAGAAGAGGCCAACTGAGGTTGTGGCAAGAATGAATGTAGGTCTTTTACTAGCATCCACCAAACTTACGCGCGTGGTGGCTGGAGAATAAGCGAAAGCGCTTTTTTTGAGGCCGTGATGCACTGCATACAAAAATCCACGACTCGAACGCGAACAGCGCCACGTATGTCACATACCATGGCACTAGATGAAGCTCCGGTACTATAGGACATCCGCTGGCAGAAGTGATATGCTCCATCTGCCCTCAATACCGGTGCTCGTGGATATAAGTATGATGCCCAAGATGATGCCAGTCAGTAATTGAGCAAGATAATAGCCTGAGCGAGGCAGAGGTGAATCACTTTAAGTGGACACCGTGATCCCACATCGACCGTACAAAACATTTCGATCTCAGATCACCCATGATGATCCATCCACGTTGCGTTGTTGAAGAATCGAAGATTGGCACAACGGTGCGTGCCTGACTCAGGGACGAGCGCTTGAAACCAGGAGGTCGCCCAACTGTCGCCCAGCTCATTGAGAGCCGGGCCGGTAAACCGTCTGAAAATGACTATCACTCACCATCACCACAGTATCACCACTTCACGCTTCACGCCGCAAACATATTTTTCTGCCCCGAGTAATTTAGGATGTTATTGACACGTTCTCGAATGCGTTGGCATGCAGTATACACGCGGCCTACTCTCCAACGAGCTTTCCTCAGCACCCATCACCAATGACCTCTCACAGGTGTGTCGGGTTATTCTTCGCCATATTTCGGCACCATTTGAACCAGTACTCGCAGCCTATCTGAAGTTGGCGATATCTCGTTCGCTCTGCAAAATGACTCGTCCTCTGGCGCCACTTTTCACGACCATTATAGAGACTCGAACGTCGAAGATATCCCCCAGATTCTTCGCGCGAAACGACCGAAAGTACAGGCCCAAGGTTCGCCCTCGAGCACTCGCATACTAGTGATCGCATCCGGCACTGACTTGTGTCACACAGGCGGCGAGAGTTACGGAAGCGCAACAACAATTGACACGCTCCCAGGGGACGTTTTGCTAGAAATATTCTACTCGTATCAAACGGATCAAGATACAGATGAGTTTTGGCCTACACTTGTCCCTGCATCATGTAGATGGATCAGACTGGTGCACGTTTGCCGAAGATGGCGACAAATCGTATTGGGGTCACCACGTCGTCTTGACCTCCAACTTCTCTGCACACACAGAACTCCCGTGAGGACCGATCTGAGTTCCTTGCCACCCTTCCCTCTTGCCATCGAACATGGCCATCACCAGAGGCTTACTTCTTATGACGAAGATAATCTCTTTGCTGCACTCGAGCACCTCGGTCGTATATGTCATGTCAACCTTAGTCTACCGAGTTCGCAGTTGAGCAAGGTGGCCACGAAGATGCAAGAATCATTTCCGGCACTGAAACATCTCACGCTTCTGTCAGAAGATAAGAATGCGCTTGTCCTTCCCGATGGATTCTTGGGTGGAGCTGCCCCGTGTTTACAGCGAATCGCCTTGGGAGGCATCATCTTTCCAACATTACCCACGCTTCTTTCGTCTTCAAGTAACCTTGTTGGTCTCAAACTCTACGATATTCCTCGGAATGGTTACATTTCTCCGGAGGCGATGATCACGTATTTGGCCACATTGCCCAGACTCGAAACATTTCACATTGGATTTCAATCAGCTACTTCCCGCCCTGATCGAATACGCACGCCTCCCGAAACGCGGACCCCCCTACCTTCTCTCACCTCCATTGAGTTCAGGGGCGCTAGCGAGTATCTGGAGGAACTCGTTTCCCGAATCGACAGCCCTCAACTGAACCAGATCCACATATCGTACTTGAATCAGCTTGCCGACTTCCAAGTTGCGCAACCGTTCAAATTCATCGATCGTTCAGAGGGTCCCGAGCTAACCCTACTCGAGCATGCGGACGTAACCTTTACCAATCGCTCGGTCTCCCTCGATTTATATCAATGTCCTCCACACAGTCCGAATCGGGTTCCTATCAGGACTTCCATCTTGTGCCAGGGAATTGACTGGCAAGTTTCGCACATAGCCCAAGTGTTTAGCCACCGTCCCACTATCCTCTCTCATGTGGTTGATCTCGAGCTCAACGAATCTGGGGCGGACGAAGATTGTCAACTAGAAAGTGTGGAGAACGCTGCATGGCTGCACCTCCTCCGCCAATTCTCCGCAGTGCGAACACTACACGTATCCGGGGAGTTAGCAGGGCACGTCGCTCTTGCATTGGAAGACATCACCGAGGAGACGGTCTCTGAAGTGTTGCCAGCCCTCAACTCAATTATCTCAACGGGGGGCCCATCGTCACGATCCTTTGACAAGTTCGTCGCCGTTCGCCGGCTCTCTGGTCGCCCTGTAACCGTTATCATGGGCGACGGAAGACTCTGGCACGCTCGTAGACTGTGGGTCCAGTTTATGGAGACGATTCCCAACGACGGAATGGTTTCTCTTCAAAATCGTATCACAATGTACGCTTAATTCATTCATTCTTCATGGCTTGTTCGGAGTTCACACTTCGCGTGCCAAGGACAACCGAGATGAGGGTCGGGCTGGACTCTAAACGGCGTCTTTCCAAGCGGTCTCATGCGCAAACGTGTCGAAAACACGCGGAAAAAACGTTCCACTCCGTCAAGGTACTCACGAGTTTGTGTAGCCTTTCCAGCAGATAACATAAAATTTCCCCTTGACAGACGGCTTCTGACAGAGCCAGAGATACTGAGTTCGGTGTGCCCCAAGATGGAACATACGACGAGCAAATGAGGCGCACCATAGACGTAGCGGAAGCTACTTACCGATGCTTCCTCGGCTCCAAAGACCCCTTCCCGACCCTTGAACAGGCCTCGAACTGGGCGAAATCTGTATGGCCCATCGCATCCACCAAGACTGGAACCCGACTCAGCCCACCTGATGATCTCGCAGACAGGGTGTGTTATGACTTTGCTGCCCCTCTTCGGCCTGCTTAATACAGCCGCTCAGCTCGCAGTCGTTGTATCGCGCTTCCTGACCAACGTGAAAGCGAAGGTTACGCCGCTTGTCACAAAGTTCTATGGGTTTGAGACAGGCGAAGCTGCAGAAATCTTAAACCGGAACACGGAGAGAGCACAAAACTTGAAGACCGATACAACTTTCATCAATGGAGAGCACGGGATTCCATACCCCCATCCCATCATACAACAGTGTATCGACGTTGTCTGGTTTGGAGACCGCCACGGCGAGGGGGTCAGGTTCCCTAATGAATTCAATCCCATGCCCTACGAAGCTATCGCCTTGGTTCTCACTGCGGTAAGAACTTCTAGTTCGTCCACGCATGGAAAACCTGAGCCTCTTTCACAATGTTGTAGATCGAGTGTTGCCTCGATGAATGGAGTAATGGCGTCCAGACCGAACTCCCGTTCACCTACGAGCGTTATAAAGTGACCTACATGAGTCATCTTACTGCGCTTAAGGCCCTCACCCAACAGGGTCTCAATACACGTCACTGTGACCCGCTACACCAATTACGGCGCGATTTTTACGACGAAGGACGGTAAGGTGTTGTATTATGTGTCTAAAGTCCGACTCATGCCTCCCGTGAATTAGGAAGCATGCAGGCGTCTTGGCCCTGGCCCACACTTCCCAGGCCACGCATAATATATGGCCGCAGGATAGGGTGAATGCAGCTCGTCAAGGGTTGCTCGCTTCTTAATCGGTCAGCCGCCCCATACCTCTTTCTCCGATCATAATATTCCTGGAAAGTACGGATGTCGCCTACCTATCAGCGCTGGTGTGACACTTTATGTTACTTGGTTCGGCGATCGATTAGTTGGCCACAATGATTCGTGAGTGCGGGAGGAAATCCATGGACCATGGTGTACAGCAGTTCGTAAAGGTCGCATGGAGGAGAGCTCGTGGTTCATGTGCACATCTCGTGAGCATGAGTGAGTCGGGCCAACAGCCTGAGAATAAGTACTGCTAGCCTAGACTAAACGGGCACCGGTCCTTCCGGTCCGCATCGGTCCACTCAGTTCTTGTGCATTGAGCTGGATCACCCGCACGAATCTGTCCACATTGCCATCTAGCACGGTCGGCCGATATCTACAACATCGTCTTTAAACAATCCTGAAAAACCCATCATGATGACGCGCAGCGCGAGTGTGCAACGCGATATATCACCACCCTCGGTCGGCACGCGAACTGCCTTTCCTCCTCCCGAACATGGCTACCCGGACCCTGTACCTCCCCCAGCGCGTCGCCCGCATCGCCAGCGCCAAAAGATAGCCTCGTCCCAGACAGCCATGTTCCGCGCAGCCGCCCCGCCGCTCGTCTTCGCCGTCCTCGTCACAGGGCTGCTCGTCGAGCTGCGTGCGCGCCTCGCCCCTCCGCCGCCAACGCCCGGTGGCAGCGGCACTACCGTAACTGTTCTGGGCAACTCCATCGCGCAGCGTGCGCTGATATGGGCGGAGGTGCGCTGGCCGGGCCTGTGGGGGCTCCCTGTCGTGTGCGCCGCCGCCGTCTGCGCGTTGCGCGCTGCCATTTGGGCGGCCGCAGCTGTGGTGGATAGCCTTGAGGAGTGGTGGGTCGCGCGCGGCGCCGCGGGCGGGGTCAGGGTCGGCAGGTGGGAAGACGGCGGGAGCGTGTCGGGGGGCGACCTTTTGGGGGGCATGTTCACGTGATTGGCACGGAGCGCCGGAGCCTGCAATCATCACGAGTAAGACACGCTTTGTCGTTGTGTAAAATCAGAAGCTATTATTGGGTATTAGGGTTCGGAACAAGCATAGTGTTAATACAAGGCGCAAGCCCATCAGTTTCGTCGACGCTCTGAGGGCGGGGTATACAAGGGGGGCCCTCGTTCTCATTCTGCTTCTCAGTACGCCACATCGTCAAAGTCCAACAATTCCTTAATACCACGCGAGTATAGTTCCCGTATGAATCCGTCGTCCACGGGATCCTCCCCATTCTCGACCAGCGTGAAGTGGGGATCCTTCTCACGATCGGACAACTCCGAGTCAACGTCGCCATCGTAATCCTCTTCGTCCGGCATTGCCACCGCCTTTTTGGCTAAGAGGACCTTTGAGAGTTTGTGGCCGAAATCCAACCAACTATCGAACTCGGCCCAGCGACGGGAGTATCCAGTGAGGATCGCGTCTCGTAAGAGTTTGTATACATCCTCGACAATGGCTTCCAAGCGGACGATATCCTGTGCATCGTAAGTTGACAACCGGTAAATACGGTATATGTAGAGATCGAATAAACACCAACCATTTCTGCGAGATCCAAGTAGGACGAACCCATTATGGACACCAGCTTTGCGTAGGTCTGGTCGGATTTGGGTGGCATACTTGGCGTTGGTAACACATAAAGGAGGGTGTCTTCAACAGAATCTACCATTAAACTATCGAGATCCTCGGACGTTGAAAGATTTCGGCGAGTAGAGTCGACGTCGCTCTGATCATCCCCGGCTGAGAAAAACCTGTTCCAAGCCTCCAGGGAGGATGCGACGAAGGCAGCTGTCTCGGGTGAGTGCGGGCGGGTATCCATTGGAGATTGATGTGGGGGAGAACGCCGGGTTTCAGTGAAAAAAAAAACGCCCAACTAAGACAAACCGCAGGGAGCGCCGTGATGGTTGGCCGTCCAGCGAGGTAGAGCCATATATACACCAAGGGACGACTTGTTGACGGAAGTATATCACCCTGTGGTTGCGGCACCCTAGGCAGTCACATCGGATAATAAAAGCCACTTCCACAAGACGTCAGATTTCATTGGAAGCAACGCGAAGTTATCGCCCATGATGCCGCCAAAGGTGGAAACCGTACACTGTAGCGCAAAGCACAATAGAAGGGAGCTCTAGGAGGTACACCACATAACGAAGCGAACCACAGACAGATTCACAGCAATAGAACAACGAGATAATGGTGACTCGGACGAGAGGGAACCATAGTAAGCGTGTTCGCTACAATATTTTGAACCTTGAAAATGAAATCCCTATTAGCTCTAACACCGCGTTGCTAGGGGCCTGATAGCCTACATCAAGCTGTGGCTTTGGCACGGTACGTCGAGAAATATTTATGCTCGGGCATACAGGGCATACGTTGATTGACATCACGTGAGTCAAGGTTGCCTTAAACAGTTAGCTGTTGTTTAGGAGCGCGCAATCATAGCGGTGTAGATCTCGAGTTGCGGCGCGCGGAATGGATGTAAGTCACTTTTGATTATCGTACATCTTGCGCAAAGGTCGCAGCTACCAATAAAGGAAAGACTAGCGTGGCGTCCGCAAAAACCTGATATATATACGGTGAGCCAGGGTGAGGCGAAGAAAGACATGAGAACCCACCTTTATAGACTCTGAACCTGCACGGATTTTCCCCCAAGAAATGGCCTCATCTGGTCGTGCGCCTGAATCGGAACCATCGAATTCCTGGCCCGTGTTCTGCGCAAATGGGTTAGCGAGGGGAGTATGACGTAGGTTCGAGGCGTACAATGAACACAGAATAGTCGGCACCGTTACGCTAAGCGACTGTCAGGAACCATCTTTATCGAGGGACGATGACGCGCACTATGAGCATTGCGTTTGCGATCTGGTGCTTGCAGACACCTCCGCCAAGAACGATCATACCCGCCTTGATGGACGTACGAGCGAGCTCATTCAGGGCTCGAATATCGCCAACTATGTCCAAGACGAGACCAGGTGACTTGAACGAATGGAAGTAGATCATATCCCCGATGGAGCCATCCGTCAGGGCAGGACAGAAAACAGGGATGTTGTTCTACGGCGGGCTCAGCAACGCGCGTGTAAGCGGAAAAACTCGTACTCACTTTATACGCCCAGTAATATACAGACTCCTCATTGTCGATCTCCTTCCCTAAGCGGCGAATGAATGAACTCGGCGTCCATACTTGACCGCTAGCCTTCTGCTCCGCGAGCATCGTATCCAATATTGGCGTAAGCCAGTCTTCAAACTTGCAGTAGTTGTCGTTCGGCACGACAAGATTTCCGATACGATTCATGCCGCGTCTACGAAGGTCTGCGCCGTCGAGGGAGAAGTCGGCGAGGTACGTCTTTCCGAGACATTTGATAAAGTCCTCCTCGATGCCGCCGGCGGTGGTAACGATACACGCGACATGTTTATGCTTCACAAGGTGCAGAATGACCTCGCGCAATCCGGAGGAAATGAGGTTTGAGGTGTAGCCAAGAAAGATGTTACAGCGGGTTCGCGCACGGAACTCCGGATTCGAACGCTCCTCGTTCTCGTCCTCAGGGATCGGCTCATCGGAGAGGCGCCAATGACGCTGTGGAGATTGATTGCATGACCACAAGTTCAAGTTGGTGATGGGATAAGGGCGCACCATTTTGTTTACGATGTGGATCGCTTTACCGAGGCTATTTGCTTGGAAGCCTATACGTTCATAAGATCCAAGCAGAGAATCCAGAGTTGGACGTTCATCAAAGTTGGGGCCTTGAACAGCTACGGCCTCCTCTGGTACAGGTTCGGAAGGTTTAAGGACGGCCGCGGATGCGCTTTGGGGTATTATCGAGGCCATGGAGAGAACGGGCAACGGCCAAAATTAGGGCGCGCGTCGACCGCCGAGAGTCGTAGCCACGAGAGCGCCCGCCAATATTCCTCCATCCCATCATCTCACTCAGCCACCGCCGCGTCAGCTACCTCCATCGACTGCTGCTCTGTACGCGAGCACACAGTCTACGGTCTCAGTGGTTATGGACGGTGATCGGTCGTCTCGCATTTCACAAGAAGCAGAAATTCCGCCTTCGAAACACGCAAATCTTGGCGGCGACGAGCCGCCCGCCATAAATGGTACACCAATTGGACACGCAGACACGAACGTAAAGAACACGTTGCAGGAATTTGTCCCGGATCCCGTAGAAATCGAACCTAGCGTCGAGGAAGGAGAGGAGGGTGCACAGGAGAGGTCTGTGTCTCACGGCGACAAAGGGGATGGTCTCCACGACATTCCGTTGAAAAACGACAATCCCGACGTGAGTCTTCATCATTTCCCCTTGTTATCTGAACATTATGAAGCTCAGGAAGCCATCCAGGCTGTTTCTGCTTTAAATGAACACCCTGCGCCCGGCGAGCGCATCCAAAACCATGATTCAAGCACGCAGCAGTCCGAGCCCGCTGTCACTTCAACTCTCAGTGTAAGTGTTCCTTCTTCTCCTTGTTACTGCTTGATTAAAAGGGTAATTAGGTCGTACAGCCCGAGCCTAAACACCTTCCCCTCCCTGACGTCCCCGCTTCCCCCTCTTCGCCACCACCACCTCCGGAAAAGACAACGGCTCCTGTATCTTCGACTCAGCGCAGAGAAAGTTTGCCCCATGTACAGCCAAATGGCAACCACAGCGTAATATCGCCGTCCATGTCCACGAATTCATTACCTTCCGCTTCCGCGTCCTCCCCAATGGGAAACATGCACCGACGCTCACTCACCCTCCCCAGGGGGAATCCCGTCTCTTCGGTGCTCATTACCTCCGCTCTTGAGACGATCGCTGCTTCTCGCGAGGCCAAGAAGTCCAAGCCGCTCCGAGAGAGTACCCACAGAGCGCTCGAATTAGTTCGGTCGGACCTGGCAGGTGACCAACCTCGCGACGTTTTTGAACCCCTACGGCTTGCGTGCGAAACGGGCTCCGAAAAACTGATGATTGCCTCACTGGACTGTATCACCAAGCTCGTCTCTCACGCGTTCTTCGTTGACGACTCTTCGCACGTCGCTTCGCTGCCATCCCCGCCCGCGTCGCCCGCACCTGGCCGTCGCGACTCTCACTCCAGCATACCCGAGCCCTCGCTGGTGGACCTCGTCGTGCACACCATTACATCTTGTCATACCGAAACTTCCCCGGATACCGTTTCGCTGCAGGTCGTGAGGGCGCTCCTCGCACTTGTACTCTCGTCGACCATCCTCGCTCACCAGAGCTCACTGCTCAAGGCAGTGCGAACCGTGTACAATGTTTTCCTTATGAGCAATGATCCCGTCAATCAGACAGTCGCTCAGGGTGGGCTCACGCAAATGGTGAATCATGTGTTCGCGCGCTGCAGGACGGTACCTCCATTCGAGCACTCGAGTCGTGAAAGCGTCGCGGACGTAGGCGCAAGTGCGGTCTCGTCGGGCCGTGCTTCCGTCGCACCTTCGACACCTGACTCTATTTCTGTGCCTTCGTTGCCCACCGAGGACGGGGCGTCTTCAGTTTCAGCATCACGAAATTCCTCGGAAGCAGAAACTGGGAGTACCTTGATTATCCAGGAGGAACACGGCGAGCAAGGAGCTACTGTTTCCACGCCTTCCGAGGTGTCGGATGCATATCCTTCACACTTGTAAGTAGCGCGTCAGGCTCAATGGGTTCGCAAGTTAACTTCCTCGCAGAGAACATCCCGAGCACAATGGATTGCACCTTAATGGCTCTGCTAGTCCTAGACCCTTGACTATGCACGACCTCTTTCTCAAAGATGCCTTCCTGGTCTTCCGTGCAATGTGTAAGCTTACTATGAAGCCGCTGAATACCGAAAGGTCCGAGCAGAGTTTTTTTTTCGTCATTGCTTTCTACTTTGTCACTCATCGACTATTCCAGCGAACGCGACTTGAAGTCGCACGGCATGCGCTCAAAGTTGCTCTCGCTGCACATGGTGCTAATCATCCTCAGCTCTCACATGGACATTTTCGTGTCTCCTACGTCTATGATATATTCCTCTGGTTCTCGCGAGGCAAGCTCCTTCGTCCAGATGGCGAATCAGTATCTCTGTCTGTGCCTCAGTCGTAATGCTGTCAGCCCTGTACCGCAAGTTTTCGAGATAAGCGTTGAAATATTCTGGCGCACTCTATCTGGCCTACGCGCTAAACTAAAGAAGGAGATCGAAGTTTTGTTTCACGAAATCTTCATCCCAATCTTGGAAATGAAGACTTCGACGTTGAAGCAGAAGGCCGTCATCCTCTCAATGCTTTTGAGGCTTTGTCAGGATCCGCAGGCGCTTGTCGACATCTATATCAATTACGACTGTGATAGCGAGGCTTCTGACAACATTTACGAGCGGTGAGTTGTTGAATTGGTTTCAGCGCACCAAGAAACCCGCCCTTACGCTTTCCTAGTCTAGTCAATGTTATCACAAAACTTAGTAGTAGTAGCACACAAGCCGGCGCCGCGAGCCAAAAGAATGCGGACACCGCGAGCAACGTTCCACACCAACAAACGAAGCTGCAGAATGCGAATGTAGCGCCGTCCCTCAGTACTACCGCCCTTAGCCACCCAGCTGCCGTAGACCCGGCCACGCTCGGCCAATCAGAGGCGCAGCTCCGCCGACAGGGTCTTGACTGCCTTGCTTCTATCCTCCGCTCCCTTGTGGCCTGGGGAACCGGGAAGAGTACATCTTCGGAAGAGCCCGGCAACAACGCACCCGTGCCGGACGCGTCTGCATCGCTCGATCGACTTCCACTCCCAGATGTCGCGAGAGGTGGGACCCCAGACATAACAGATGACCCAAGCAGATTCGAGAGCGCGAAACAAAAAAAGACGACCTTGATGGAGGGGATCAGGCGGTTTAACCAGAAGCCAAAGAAGGTGCGTGGTGCTTTTTTGCACGCCGGAGGTTATTGACACCTACCCACGCTCAGGGCATCGAATTCCTCGTCGAAGCTGGCTTTATCTCAGGAAATGGGCCCCACGACGTAGCCAACTTCTTGCTCAATACGGATGGATTGAGCAAGGCCATGATTGGCGAGTACCTGGGTGACCTGTATGCTAGTCCCACTTTCCTCCAGTCGTGTCGCTGATGCCTTCCAGGGACGATGTCAACGTCGCGACCATGCATGCCTTCGTCGACATGATTGATTTCCGGAATACCGAGTTCGTCGACGCTCTCCGCATATTCTTACAGGCGTTCCGTCTTCCTGGGGAGGCACAGAAGATTGATCGCTTTATGCTCAAATTCGCGGAGCGATACATCGAAGGAAACGCACAAACCCCATTCGCGAACGCAGGTGAGCGTGCTCACCTCACCTCTCTTAGCTACCTACTGAGGGTCACACAGATGCCGCCTACGTGCTGTCCTACTCAACAATCATGCTGAACACGGACGCGCATAACCCCGTGGTGAAGCACCGGATGACAAAGAACGACTTCATCAAGAACAATCGCGGGATCAATGATAATGCCGACCTCCCCGAGGAACTCCTATCCACCATCTACGATGAAATCGTGAACAACGAAATTCGTATGAAAGACGAGATGGACGCCTCCCTCGGGCAGATCCCCGCTTCAGGTCCGGGTATCGCAGGTGCCCTGGTCACGGTGGGGCGGGACCTCCAGCGAGAGGCATACATGCTTCAATCGAGTGGCATGGCTAACAAGACCGAGGTGAGTCGGACCGCAATATCAACGACTGGAATTACCGACGCATATAAACAGGCTCTGTTCAAGACCTTGATGCGCTCTCAACGCAAGGGTTCGAGGATGAGCGACCAGTTCTACAGCGCTTCGCACTTCGTCCACGTTCGGCCAATGTTTGAGGTTGCTTGGATACCGGTGCTGGCCGGCATCTCCGGGCCGTTGCAGCAGACGGATGACATGGAGATCGTCGAACTGTGCCTCGACGGATTCAAGAACGCGATCCGCATCGTGTGCTTCTTTGACCTCGAGCTGGAGCGTAATGCCTTCGTGACCACTCTGGGAAAATTCACGTTCCTCAATAATTTGGGCGAGATGAAGGCCAAGAACATGGAGGCTATCAAAGCCCTGCTGGACGTGGCGGTCACCGAGGGCAACAATCTCAAGGGCTCCTGGCACGAGGTCCTGTCTTGTGTTAGCCAGCTGGAGCACATGCAGCTGATCAGTAGCGGCGTCGACGTTCCGGATGGTCGGAAAGGGTAAGGCAAAACTTATATCCTTCCGCCCTTGATCAATTCTTTCTCCCAGGAAAATTCGCAAACTTCCTAATGAGGAACTGGCGAATGAGAGTCGCTCAACGCACATTACTGTCGCGGCGGACATGGTCTTCTCACTGAGTCACTATTTATCGGGGGTGCGTACTATCCAAATACGCCGTTAGGGTGTATCAGTGACGTATCAGCAGACCGCTATCATCGACTTCGTTCAAGCCTTGTGCGATGTATCATGGGAAGAGATCCAGTCCTCTGGTCTTTCCCAACATCCCAGGCTTTTCAGTCTACAAAAGCTCGTCGAAATTTCGTACTATAACATGAGTCGTATTCGTTTAGAATGGTCGAATCTGTGGGATATTCTCGGAGAGCACTTCAATCAGGTGAGACCGTCCTCCAGACTCACGTGTCCATCGCGAGGCTAATTATCCTGTAGGTCTGTTGTCATAGTAATCCTCATGTCGGGTTCTTTGCCCTCGACTCGCTGCGGCAACTTGCTATGCGGTTCCTCGAAAAGGAGGAGCTGCCCCATTTCAAGTTCCAGAAGGATTTCTTGAGACCGTTCGAGTACACCATGACACACAACGCGAATCCGGACATCCGGGATATGGTATGGCTCCGAAATTTTATCAGAGATTGTGCAATGACCAATCGTCTCGTTCAGGTACTCCAATGCCTTCAGCAGATGATCCAAGCTCGCGTCCAGAATATGCGTTCCGGTTGGCGGACAATGTTCGGCGTTTTTTCGGCGGCATCTAAAGTTTTGACCGGCACGTGGCATTAAAAGTTCTGTGATTTACTGCTCCCTAATCTCACCTACAGAACGAATAACCAGCTCCGCCTTTGAGATCGTCACCCGCCTGAACAAGGAACACTTCGTCGCCATCGTCCGATACGGTGCCTTTGCTGACCTGACGGTATGCATCACCGACTTTTGCAAGGTCAGCAAGTACCAGAAAATCAGTCTACTCGCGATTGCCATGCTCCGGGGCGTCATTCCAGTCATGTTGAACACGCCAGAGTGCGGTCTTACTGCCGCTGGCCCGCAGAATATTGGTGTTGATGACCCGATGATCAAGTATTGGTTCCCTGTGCTGTTCGGTTTCTATGACATCATAATGAACGGAGAAGACCTAGAAGTGCGACGTTTGTGAGCATAGACAAATACTTTCCCGTACCTCACGCTCACGCAGTGTCGGATGCAGGGCGTTAGATTCTCTCTTCAATACTCTCAAGAAGCACGGGGCGTCGTTCCCTGTCGAGTTCTGGGACACCGTCTGCCAGGAACTCTTATTCCCCATTTTCGCCGTCCTTAAATCGAGCCAGGACATTTCTCGATTCAGCACGCAGGAAGATATGAGCGTCTGGTTATCCACGACCATGATACAGGCCCTTCGGGACTTGATCGACCTATATACGTTCTACTTTGACATTCTAGAGAGGTTCTTAGACGGTCTATTAGACCTCCTGTGCGTTTGCATTTGCCAGGGTACGCCTCCTGTATTCGTTGCAAAGACAGTTGATGCTAATCTTCTTTGCAGAGAACGACACCCTCGCGCGGATAGGCACATCATGTTTGCAACAGCTCCTCGAGAATAATGTCAAGAAACTGAGCGTCGCTCGGTGGGAGCGCGTGGCGACGACATTTGTCAAACTCTTCCGTACCACAACTCCTCATCAACTATTTGACGAGAACCTTCGTGTTGAGATCGATAGCGGTACACCAGAGCCTCAGGAGATGAATGGTACATTGCTGGTCTTTGCTATATTCCGGGTCCTTCTCACCTCGTGATAGACGCTGACGGCCAAGCAATCATCCCCGCGCCCTTGTCACCAACAAACAACGACCAAAGGGCCTCCCCTAAGACGACGCTGAACGATCGCCGACGCGTTTTCAAGCAAATCATCGTCAAATGCGTTTTGCAGCTCCTGCTCATCGAAACGACCAACGACCTTCTGCGGAACGATGAGGTGTACCGCACGATACCTCCAGAGCACCTCTTACGATTGATGGGCGTGCTAGACCATAGCTACCAATTCGCGCGGATGTTCAACGAGGACAAGGAGCTTCGGACGGGGCTGTGGAAAGTCGGTAAGCGCGTCGAGCCACGAAGAAGATGCGTATGACCGAGGGTCTGACTTCGTACTCGTAGGGTTCATGAAGCACCTTCCGAACTTGTTAAAGCAAGAATCCAGCAGCGCCGCGACCTTGGTACATATTCTTCTGCGGATGTACTACGATCCCCGGCCGGAGCACCAGACAGCGCGACCGCAGGTCGCTGAGAGACTGCTCCCGTGAGCCAAGTGGGCCAACCTGTGGTGTCTTATCTGACGGCTCCCATGCAGGCTTGGATTGGGCGTCCTCCAGGACTACACAAAACTCAAGGCTGATACTCAAGCCAAAAATATAGCGGCATGGACGCCGGTGGTCGCAGAAATCCTTCATGGATTCTGCAAGTTTGATGACAAGGCTGTGCGCCGTCCTTTCTCCCCTCTGTTGTTGCGAGAGCGAGTGCTGATGGGGAACATCATAGTTCGCCCGATACCTTCCTGCAATTTACCCCCTCGCGACGGAGTTGCTGGCCCGGGACAGTTCACAGGACATCCGAGATGGACTGAGGGAATATTTCCTCCGTGTTGGCTACGCACAGGGCATCATAGAGCCCTCATGACAATATTCAACGTCGATCGATAGTTTGCTTATCACCTGTCACACCTTACGGTCTAACTTAAGTCTTGTCTTTTCCATACAACTTGATTGTTTTTATTTGCCATGTCCACGAGCGGCGCGAAGAATCGGCCCACGAAGTGTCTTCCAGAACCAGTGCGAACTGGCCGTGCGGGCCCCTGCTTGGGCCTTGTCACGGGGACTCCGCTCGACGTGCAACGGTCAACGTTCGACAGTCAACGGTCCAACAAGGTGATGATGGGAAATACGCACTACTCTCAAGTAACTTAGTAAAGGACAGCTGACAAGTGCAGCTGACTGAGGCCGAACTGAGACCGGCGAACGTCATCGATTGCGCCCCACCGGAAAAAGGAAACATCCACATATATAGGCCCAGCTTACTGTAGGTGAAGATAATCACCGCAATATGTCTCCAGTCGAGTTGAACACCATCGAAGTTGATGGAGTGAAAGTCTTCTACCGATCCGCAGGTCCACCGACTGCGCCGGTTCTGCTCCTGCTGCACGGCTTCCCATCGTCGTCTTTCCAATTCCGCGAGCTCATCCCGCTTCTCGCTCCAAAATTCCGCGTCCTGGCTCCTGACCTTCCCGGCTTCGGCTTCACCGAAGTTCCAGTAGAGCGCAAGTATCAATACACGTTCGACAACCTCTCTTTGACCATCGAGGCATTCCTCAACACCCTCAAGGTGGACAAATTTGCGGTCTACATCTTCGACTACGGCGTACGCATCTCGCTTCGCTCAAAAGCCGTCTTGCCGAACGACGCTGACAACATTGCAGTCTCCCACGGCGTTCCGCATCGCCGTGCGACACCCCGAGCGCGTGACCGCTATCATCACGCAGAACGGGAACGCGTATGTAGAGGGGCTCGGTGAGGACTTCTGGGCGCCGCTCGAGAAGTACTGGGCCGCGTCGGTGTTCTCCACGACCTCGCACGAGGCACAGGCGCTCCTGCCGTTCCTGCAGCTCGGCCCGACCAAGTGGCAGTACACGCAGGGCGTACCCGAGGCGCTGCTCCCGCGCATCGCGCCGGAGGCGTACACGCTCGACGCGGCGCTGCTCGCACGCGATGGACAGCAGGAGACGCAGCTCGCGCTGTTCTACGACTATCGCACGAACCCGAAGCTCTACCCGCGCTGGCAGGAGTACCTCCGCACGAGCGGCGTGCCCGTGCTCGCGCTCTGGGGTGCTCACGACCCCGTCTTCGTTAGGGCCGGTGCCGAGGCGTTTGCGCGCGACGTGAAGGACTTGGTGCTGGACTTTGTGGACTCGGGGCATTTTGCGCTCGAGACGCACGTGGGGTACTTTGCCGAGCAGATCGACAAGTTCTTGTCGGCGAGGATACTCAAGCTGTAAGAAAGATGACCTCGGTGCCGTTGCACGGGATTAGTACACTTAAGTTTCACGTAGCATGTATGTTGTATGTTCAAATTGACGAGTGTCGAAGTCAGTGCACAAGCTACACAGGATTCAAATTTGTTCTGTGCGGGATCAGATCCCAACGTTTGGGTGTGAAACCCGGAGAAAGTGCCAGGGGCGGACAACAGCCCATACTAGTATCGGTGTTGTCCTAGATCTACAGTTCGTCGTTCGCGAAAGGCGGTTGCGACGTAAATAGGGTTATTGGATATAGAGCATCCGGTCCATTGACTCGAAGAGAATAGGATAAGTGCGGATGGTGAGAAGAATGAAACCTCTTCCGGGAAAGCGTACAGGACACGATGTTAATCGCTTCGCCAGTGAATGGGGCGCTGCGACATGAGCCGCGTCTGTAGAGCCACTGGGTATACCGTAGTAATGGTACATTTTAAACGGGGTCCCAGGTCCTGTGCACTGCGCTGCAACAAGGAAAGGAAGGCCAAACTAAAGCGATGACGTCTGCAGTGGTCACGCGGTGAAGCGTCAAATGGTAAAGTAAAGTATTAGTGTCGCACCTAGTATGTTAATTCGTGGCCTGTAGCGACTCTGGGTCAGTATGAGACTCGGCTTGGGTCTGATTACCACTTCCCTGCCTACGACCAGACAAGTCGGAAGGGGTACTCCCTTTCAACAAAAATCACGCGCATTTCACAGCTAAAGGACCGTTGTGACTTACACTCATGCGATGTTAAGGGAGAAGCCTGAAGCCTGCGTTGACTAGTTGACTCTTGGAGTTGCGGGCATGTTCCGTCGCCGGGGTCACATTCACTCTCCGCTATTTCTTGTTCCTCCAACCGTAGTCCCTGAGATGACAAATGCCCTCCCCACCGCTCAACGACATCACTTGTCCCCATCCATTCCCTGGTACCTCTCCAGCACCGACACATGGTACAGGAGAGCGTCGCCGGCATGCAGCGACAATCAACATACTCCCAGATGAAATATTTCTAGAAATATTTGCCCTCTACCTATGCAACTGCAAGGGTGCCTCTTGGCGCATGTGGGAATGGCGAAAACTAGTGCGCGTCTGCCAAAGATGGCGACAAATTATATATGGATCACCACGCTATCTTGATTTGCTTATTTACTGTTCAAACGGGGCCGGCCGCCGAGTGCCTGTCAAGAAGGATCTCAGTATCTGGCCAGCACTTCCCATCGCCATGAGATATAGCGCTCAAGTTCCCCATGACTGAGATGAAGTCCTTGCTTTACTCAGGCATTCCGATCGTGTACGCCTCCTCGAGCTTACAATATGCAACTCGCAGTGCGGAAATGTGGTCGCGGCGATGCAGGGGCCATTTCCGGTGCTCACATGTCTTGAGCTTGCCACTGAGTATTCACTGGGTGTGGATGTGCCAGTCCTTCCCAGTGGATTCTTGGGTGGATCTATCCCGTGTCTACAACAACTCGTTTTATACCGCGTCCCCTTTCCAGAATTACCAACACTTCTTTTGTCGGCTCGTGACCTTGTTTCTCTCCGTCTCGACTATATACCCCCGACCGGTTACATTTCACCGGAGGCGATGGTTACAGCATTGTCCGTATTGGCCAAGCTCAAGACCATTTGGATTATGTTCTCTCCTCGGATTTATCTGCCCGAACAAAGGGGAAGACGTCCGGATCCCCCAATGCGGCCCGTCCTTCCCACTCTCACCGAGTTTACATTCAGAGGTCATAGCGAGTACTTGGAGGACCTTGTGGCTCAAATCGACGCCCCTCGGCTCAATGATTTCCGAACGGAGTTGCATCGGCCCAACGATGTCCGAACGGAGTTGGATGGGCTTGACTTTCAAGTTCTACTTGGGTTTCCCCAACTTTCCCTGTTCATCTGTCGCACCGAGAATCTCAAGTTTAGGCGAGCAGAAGTGGAATTTAGTGATAACGAGATTAAGATCAATCTCCGAGTCGATCCACATCGGCTTGATTCAGATGGGGTCCGACCTCATTTTGCCCTTTCCACCTCATTCGACTGGTCAGATACCCACGTTGCGCACCTGGCCCTCATAATCAGTCAAATTTTTGCCATGTGCTCCAACCTGGAATATCTCGCCGTCAATGCCAGTGATTGCCATCCAGGTTGGCACGACTATGTCGACAACACTGAATGGCTGGCATTCTTTCGTCTACTTACCACTGTGGAGACACTGTATATATATGGAAGGTCGGCAGCGCAAGTCGCTCGTGTACTCGAAGATGTCCCTGGGGAGATGGTCACCGAGGTATTACCATCCCTGCGCTTTTTTATGCTAGATGACTTCGACGGGCTGGTATGCGTAGAGCAGTTCGCCTCTGCGCGCCGGCTGCATGGGCGTCCTGTAACCATCTGAGATGCAACCATTCGTCTGAGTCGTCCGTGACAATGAACACCCTGATCAGCGTATGCGGATAGGGCCTCTTGGTGAACAGCGTCCAGGACACCCCGAGAGAATCCTCCTAGCTCAGTCACAGGCAGAGGTGGGGCTCCCTAGTACCAGTGTTTCAAGTGATCTACAACGGCGGCGCAGATCCGACATTGTTTTTGAAGTTAATTCCGAAGCGAAGTTTGATGCGCGTGTTGGCCACGACGTGGCCACCCACTGGCAACACGCGCGTTACTGTATGTCCAAGCACTGGCAGGCTCGCCCTTTGCTTGTCACGGTAGTTCTTTTTGTTTTTGCGCTGGTATCTATCGATATGGAACCTGCTGCTGTATGCTAGCGACTAGCGACCTATCCATATATAGACAGTCGCTGTGCCCATATGGTCCAGATGATGTGGCCATACTTTTCTCATATATCCGGGATCTATATTTCAAGAAACCTGCTCGACTTGAAGCATGCTCGGCTCCAGAAAGCCTGACACACGTCCGAGGCCACAACATTTACAAGAGTGTGTTTGAAATTGCGGACATACATAATGCCAGTGCTTATAATCAGTACATAGATCGAAGCGTGGGTTCTAGCTCCTCTCGGACCGACCGTCGCTCCTGACTTAAGACGACTGACCAACGCCAACGACTACTCTTCCCACTGCTCAAAGTCGTCTCTCACCATTCGCCCTCTGATACCACTCTAGCACCGACACATGGCACTCATGTTCACGGTACGTGTTCGGGTTCTGATTTGAATCTCGCATGGAGTACTGGGTTGCATGTCACAGGAGAGAGTTGCCGACACGTAGCGACAATAAACGTGCTCCCGGATGATATCCGAGTCTATCTAAAAATATTTGCCGTCTGTCTGCGGGACTACAAAGACGATAATCCCTGGCGTATGGGAGAATGGCAAAGACCAGTGCACGTCTGGAAGGATCTCCGAGTCAGCAGCTGGCCAGCGCTTCCTATCGCCATGATATATTTCATTCGAGTTCCTGATGACGAAGATGATGTCCTCGCATTACTCAAGCACTCCGATCGTGTACACCTCGTCGACCTTTCAATAATGAGGCCTCCAGTGGGGAAACGTGGTGGCGACGATGCAGAGGCCATTTCCGGTGCTGACAGATCTTCATCTTTCAGCAGACTACCCAGTAGATGTGGACGTGGCGGTTCTTCCCAGTGGATTCTTTGGTGGATCTGCCCCATGGTTAAAACGACTCATATTGCGCCGTGTCCCCTTTCTAATATTGCCAACGCTTCTTTTGTCAGCTCGCGACCTCGTTTCTCTCAGTTACAACTACATACCGCCAGTTGGTCACATCTCACATGAGGCGATGGTCGGGGTTCTGGCTGTGTCGACCAGGCTCGAGACCCTTTTCATCAAGTTCTATCCTCGGATTTTATCTGCCTGAACAAAGGAGGCGACCGAATCCTCAAATTCGGGCTGTTCTTCCCGCTCTCACTTGTTAGGTTTTGGCGAGTACTCGGAGGACCTCGTGGCCCAAATTGACGCCCCTCGACTCGCTATGACGTTGGATCGCTTTGACTGTTCAGGTTCACCAACTTTTCCTGTTCGTCGATCGCACAGAGGACGTCAGGTTTAGTTGAGCGCGAGTGGACTTTTGTGGTGGCCGAGTTAATATCAACCTAGTCGTTGGACGCCCATCCTCGCGCGTTCTTCGACCTTATTGTTCATTTTCCACCTCACTCGAATGGACAAATACCCAAGCTGCGTACCTCACCCTCGTGCTCAGTCGAATTTCCGCTGTGTGCTCCGACATGGAACCGACATGGAATATCTCGTCATCTATGACATTGAAGACCGTCCAAGGTTTGCGCGATCATATAGACCACATCGGATGGCCGGCATTCTTCCGCCAACTTACCACTGTGAAGACGCTGTATATATATGGGAGGTTGGGGCAGATCGTTTGTGCACTCGAAGATGTCCCTGGGGAGATGGTCACTGAAGAGTTGCCATCCCTGCAACTCGTTTTGGCTGGTGGACCCCGACTTGATAGGGCCCGTAAATCTAAAACCCGCTGAGCGGTTCGTCTCTTTGCGCCGGTTCTATGGGCGTCCTGTAACCATCCGCGACACATACTACGAGGACGGGTTCCTTGAAGGAGTTTGAAGCTCACAGTCCAGCACCCGCCTCTTATAAATATGTTCCCACATAATCACCACGGCAACGGATACTACATAATACAATACATAAATTTGCTGATTTGCTGATATCCAATTCGAGTATTAAACGCAAAGAATGATAAATAAATAACCATCCGACCGAGTCAATGGGCCATCATTCGTCCGAATCGTCCGAGACAATGTTGATTTCTGGAATTGGAAGACCCTGATCAGCGTACGCGGGTAGGTCCTCTTGGTGAGCAGCGTCCAGGGCGCTTCGGGAGAATCTTCCTAAATCGGTCACAGGCACAGGCGGGACACCTGCGTGTTTTCTGCCGGCGGAGTGGTGGGTTAGTAAAAAATACCTCCTGATGCACGTACGAAAGTAACTTGAACGCCTACCGGGCTTCCTTAAGGAGATCGCCTCGTATGTGCTCGAACAAGTCCGCCCCTTGGTTGATGCCGTGTTGCCAGAAGTCATTTAGTGAGCTGATATGCGATTGGTACACGGTCTTGCACTGATTTTCGTCCCACTCAGTGTCCTTGCGCGTGCCATCCGTCCACTCATCAATGCAGCACTCGACCTGATAGTAATGGACAGATTCGTCAGATAAGCGGGCTATCAGACATAAACACAACCCTCACCACCGCGAGTATAAAGGCGATGGCTGGGATCGACACCGGAGAAAAATGTTCGTGATAAGTGACCCCGTCGGCTTCCTTGTCTTGGAACCACGTGATATTGATCGCCTTTTGGAGCCCGGGATGTCGGTATGGATGACGAGGGATCCCACCAGAGTCAGGTTCCTGCAGGGTGGTCAGTGGGTCATAAATGGTGATGGTGACAGACGAACACGGTAGATAAAGGCCATATGAGACAACAATGCCTGAGCAAGGCTTGCGTTTCTGCTGATACTATCGGGTGCATGACTCGTGTCAAAGCCATACTGAGCCTCAACAGCATGCATGATCTTTGTCTTCGTATCGACGAAAAATTTCATGTTACTGTCTGCAAACTGAAACTAATAGTGAGGACACGCGACGTTGTGGTGGGAATGGGACTTGCCAGCTCAAATGGCATAAACAATTCAAGATTGGAACCCGTCTTTGTACACGCTTCGTGCCACACAGTCATTTCCCATGCCTCCTTCGTTTGGGGCGTTGGGAAGGCGCCTTTACAACTAAGATAAATTCTGCGAAGGGAGAGGGCGACGCCAGTCACGTGGTCACGGTCTCTCACCTCTTCCCGTTTACGAAGGGAATCACGTTGGTCAGACTCGAGAATTCGGGAACTGTAAAAGGTGCAACCAACCGGGTACCGACGACGTATCAGGTTGTTGCCCGGCGAAATAGGCGTTGTCTCTGCCCCTATCTGACACAGTCTGTACCAAGAGCAATGAGTTGTATGCGAAGAGTCACAAGACGGAACAACCTTGGCGGCATAAAATGCGGATTTTGCGGCCTTGCGATATTCTCGAGCCTGTAACAGCTTTGAAAAGCCCCATCTCGTATCCAGACCCGTCTTCATCTCTCTCGCACTATTTGACATTAGCAGCAACGTAAGCTTAGTAAACGAATACTCACTAAATGATTCTCTGCTCGACCACTTCGCGGTCGTCAGCGTGGATTACTTGCCGGTGTTCCAGAATCAAGGAACGGGGTCCTCCAGCCGTTTGTCTCCTCGCCTCTCTTGTTCAGACGGAGTGTACCTGGCGACAAAGCCCAACATCTTGTCCACTAGGACACCGCTTGCGTTTAACCCGATGACCTGGTTCATAGACATTATGGGATAGCAAAGGATGGGGGGTTGTTAGAAGACCGCGGGGCTGTAGCAAAGGAATTGGGGGGATTGTGGGTTGTTCCGCGAATCACGGGGGTTAAATGCTATTGGACTGGACATAATTATACATCCTTGACCATGCGTCGTATGGATCACGATGGCCGCATGTCGCGGCGATGAGTAAAGAGGGCATACGCGGATCTGGAAGTAGAGGACCGTGTACTTGAACGTGGGAGTTTGACAAGTAACGTAAATAACTTGAGGACTTCCATATCCGGGCTGCCCTGAGTCGGGCAACCGAGGCAACCTCGATCTATCAAGGAATTTGGTCGGCCGCTTTGATAGGGCATCTTCGAGCTTTCGATTATTAGACAAATTGTGGTCTCTGTGCCAATGGAGGCGTAGTGCGAAGAGGGTAGAAGTGGACGCGAAGAAACAAATTCTTCACGGAGCGTAGTTCAGAACAAGCATTGGCGTAAGGCGTGGATACCGCCGCCCGCCTCTTCTGAGTCTCCTGGGCGTCCGCGTTTCAAAACAAAGTCTTTATCTCGCCACAGGCTAGAAGGATCATTCAGAACAGCCTCAGGCAGTTCTGCGCCAGCCATAATAAGACGATCGTTGGATGTTCGTAATCTCGCATCTCTCCGCAAGCGGGAAAAATGGAAAAACGGCCTCGTTCCTTTGCTCATTCCGATTGACCAGGTGACATCCTCAGCGGCTGGTGTTGCGAATCCTCCGCAAGTTGGTCGAAAATGCGGCGATCGACCCGGTCCTGAGGCTGACATACAGCGCGTCTGATGATGGATCCTGTAATGAAATTCAGGACATGAGGCCTTCGAACCGTAGCGACCAATTCATCGGCTTCAATTCTTTGGTGTCCATGACAAGGACCAGTCAACGCTTGAGTCAACGCGTCCATGGAGTGTTCTGCTCTTTCAAGGTACTGCCACTGGCACCATGCAGTCTTCACACACTCTGTGCTTCAAGTTCGGTGACCCACCCAACCATGGGAATGGCCCGATGGAGACAATTGACGACGGAAGATAAGTAAGTATGACCACTCCCGTTAGCCCGAATTATTTTTTCCCATCTGAGCACGAGCACACCGAATGAGTGACCAGTTTCACGTGATCTACGACGGCGGGCGTAAATTCCGATTCCGATGCGAAGCTTGATGCGCGTGTTGGCCACGCCGTCACGGCCCGTAACACACGCCAAGCAGGTTCACCTTCACTTGTCACGGTAGTTCCTAACTCTTCAGAGAGGCGATGCACGCAGGACTTCCGATATGACCCCTTTAGGTATTGTACAGCCTCTTGAGGGGCGAGAGGGCATATTATCGCGTCTGACCTCGGACGAATGAACTACAATTGCCCGTTTTTATTCTTCATTCAACTTCACTTCGTCCACAGCGCGGTCAAGGGGTGCACCATTCTTAGCGCCTTTCGATTAGCACGCTCGTACTCTTCAATTGTTCACGGGTTCGCCTCGGCGATCATGGCCATCATCGATATTCTTGGCTTTTGCATCTCTATCTTCGGCGTCGTCATTTACCTCCGATTTTTACTTCCACGCAATATTATCCCAAATATATCGACCACGTTAACCGACGCGGAGCAGTCTCTCGCCCTCGCTTTGACAATCGGCGCGATCTCGGAAACGAGTGATTATAGAGTGGATCTCGCGATGTAAGTTATATATCTTTTCTCCCACTAGAATATCGCTTCCTCACCCATTATCACAGGCTCGCGAGACAGCTCGCACTCATCCGTATAGAAAGCCACCATTCTCCTAGATTGGCCCCACAGATCTGGCTCGCTGTTCGACGCACCTACAGGCTTTATTCGCTGGCTTCGCAGATTGCGGTTATTAGGCGAGAAGTCGAAGTACGTGGTATCACTCTTCGTATCTTTCCCATGACCGAAAGAGGTATCACAGATGGCGATGGACCTTTCCTTGCTTGGCACTCCGCAAACTCAGGCTACCATTACACCTCCCCAAGCCCCTCCCTCACCGATTACTGCTAACCCGACACGTCCGCCACCGGTTTCCATGAATTGATCCATTGCCGCTGTCGTATTTATCCAGTAGTGTATCTTCTGCACATCTGCGTCGAGTTCTTCCTTATATCCTATGAGCATCCTACTGCAAGACCGAACGATCGCCTCTTGTGTTCCACTGTCCACGAGGGTTAAACATTGTATCTTGCATACTCTTTCCGATTGAATCCACTCCGTTAACACCATTTGCAACCCACACTTGCCCATTCGACCAGGTGGATGTGATGACCGGAAAATTGTCTACCGTACAAGTAACTTAGGCACGGCGGGAAGCAACAGAGTACCACCACTTCTGCTATTCAGGCTGTGCCTAATTGTTAAGATCAGACGACCATTAAAATTCCTTCCACAGCTCCTCGAGAATAATGTCAAGAACTGAGCGTTGCTCGGTGGGGGCCGTGGCGGCGACATTTGTCAAGCTCTTCCGTACCACAACGCCTCATCAACTATTTGACGAGGGCCTTTGGGTCGAGATCGACAACGGTACACGAACTGTACGTTTGCTGGTCTTTGCTATACTAGTCTGGAACTGTCTCATCTTGTGATAGATGCTGACGGTCAAGCAATCATTTCCGCTCCCTTGTCGCCAACAACCGACGACCAAAGGGCCTCCCTCAGACGACGCTAAACGATCGCCAACGCGTTTCAAACAAATCATCGTTAAATGCGTTCTGCAGCTTCTGCTCATCGAAACGACCAAAGACCTTCTGCGTATGGATGAGGTGTACCGCACAATACCGGAGCACCTTTTACGGTTGATGGGCGTGCTAGACCATAGCTACCAATTCGCGCGGATGTTCAACGAGGACAAGGAGCCTCGGTCCGAAGTTGTTGAAGCAAGAATCCAACAGCGCCGCGACCCTGGTACAAATTCTTCTGCGGATATACTACGATCCCCGACCGGAGCACCAGACAGCACGACCGCAGGTCGCTGAGTGACTACTCCCGTATGCCGAGCGCGACCTCTGGTATCCTGTCTTATTAACTGACGACTCCCATACGCGCGTAGCTTGGACTGGGCGTCCTCCAGGACTACACAAAACTCAAGGCTGATACTCAGGCGAAAAATATAGCGGCATGGACGCCGGTGGTCGCAGAAGTCCTTCATGGATTCTGCAAGTTTGATGACGAGGCCGTGCGTTCGTCCTTCCCCCCTTCTGTTATTGCGAGTGCGAGCGCTGATGGGGAATATCGTAGTTCAAGTTCTCCCGGTACCTTCCTACAATTTACCCCCTCGCAACGGAGTTGTTGGCCTGGGACAGTTCACAGAACATCTGGGATGTACTGAGGGAATATTTCCTCCGTGTTGGCTACGCACAGGGCATCATAGAGCCCTCATGACAATATTCAACGTCGGTCGGTAGTTTGCGTGTCACCTGTCAGGGTCCCACCTTAATGTCTAACTTAATGTCTTGTTTTTTCCATACAACTTGATTGCTTTTATTTTCCGTGTCCACGAGCGGCGCGAAGCCTCGGTTGGCCAAGTGTCCGCTGGTGACAGATGCGAACTGCCGAGCGGGCCCCGCTTGGGGCCTTGTCCGAGTCGGCAGTCACGGCGACTCCGAGAACGTGCAACGGTCAACCTTCGACATTCAACAAGGTGATGGTGGAAATATGCACCACTCCCAAGTAACTTAGTAAAGGCCTGTAATTCCTTTCCAACCGGTCTGAAAAACCGGATCATTTGATTTTTTCCCGCCCACCTTTTGCTATAGGATCGCTGATGAGGATCGCTGTAGCCGTCGACGCGCATCAGGTCGCTCCGAGAGGGTTCCCACCCGCCCGTCGCGACCTCGCCTCGGCAGCAGAGACCCTCATCCTTGATCGAGAAGCGCTTTCGCCCGTTCTCTATGCCCCAGTTTTCCTCTCATATCGCCCGAGCATGGACTTCATTTTACCCTCATTACTCACAACGCTTGTACGTGCCCCCGAGATCGAATAAAGCCCAGTAGCCCGCATCCTCTCGGCGTTGACTATCCCTCCGTACTCCTCAGCCTCACTCACCCACTCATCGTCCAGCGCTGCACGGACCCTTCCCTCGTAAAAGCAAAGCTGCGACTCACGAAGATCCCGAATGTACTACTGTGGCGGTAGTCCTTACGATGTGACTGCCAGTGGCGCTTAACTGTAAAGACATCGGGAGATAGAGGGAAGTTCTATTGGTTACACATACTGCAGTCGGTCAAGGGAAACCAGAAGACGCAATTGTCTCCGTTTCGGTTAATTCCAGTTGACTTGAAAAATGCTACAAACGCGATCGTACAAGTGACACGAATCATGATCAACACGGGATAAATAATACTGGTGATATGTTGAAGAGGTGAGAAACGGGTGTGTCAAGCGTGATCGACTGTGATCCTAGGGAACGTATCGTCATAATCTGGAGGGGTGTTTGGACCGGGCTGGTCGTCCTCTTCACGAACAGTGTCTAAAGCCCCCGGGAGGGACTTCGACGAACCCACGGGATCAGGTGGAACTCCGGCGTGTTCACTGAAGATAGGCCGAGTGTCAGCGAGTGGCGTCCGTGGTTAGAAAAATACCCTACCGCGCGTTCCGCGACAGATCGCACTGCAGTTGATACAGGCTCGTAGGTCTTTGTGCTTGAAAATCGACAAGCGAGGAGAAATGCGAATCATACACGGTTTGGATCTTTGCGTCATCCCAGTTACAGTCTCTTTGCATGCCATCGGACCACTCGTCAATGCAGCACTCAATCTAAGCAAAAAGTAAAAGTCGACATCGTCAGTATGTGTTGAATATTAGAGCTTAGTGAGACTGGTCATACCACTGTGAGGGTAATAGCAATGATCGAAATAGGCATCGGGGAAAATTGTTCATAATTCACGATACCAACATCATCCTTGTGACGAAACCAAGTAGTGTCAATGGCCCGTTGGATGATGGGGTGGCGGTATAGGTCGCGGCCAGTTCGAGGTTCCTATTGATGTGATACAGTCAGTGTCCCTCGATCAACGGCTTGGGTACTTGCTTAAATGGTGAAGACGAACAGGATAGATAAAATTTAGATCCCTCAGCAATTCTTGAGCGCGCCCAGCGTTATAACTTATGCTAGCACGAGCTTGGCTCGTCTTGAAGTGATACATGGTTTCCACAAGAGTCGCCAACCTAGGTTTCATTTCGTCACACAGCCGCTTACGGAGGCTTGTTGTCTGGAGATCCTAATATATTTTGAAGTTCGGAAGAAGTGGGCCACGAAGATAGTAGAACGTACCTTCTTGCTTGCCCCAAAATCATTATCACTTAGGATAGGGTTTTGCACCGTCACTTGCAATGGAACAACACGGTGACTTCTTGCCAGTGAGCGCTGTCTAGGTATGGGATGTGGCACCGCCACCGCCGGGCTATGTCCGATTGTGGCGTCTCTAGCTCGGTCGAAGACCGTCTGCGATGATATGAGAAACCTCATTTTAAGCAATGTACTGGAGTGACCTTGACGTATTTGAGAGTTTCCTTTGCAGCCTTGCGATATTCACGAGCTTGTAAGTACCTCGAGAGACCTCTCTTTGATTCCAATCCCTCCTTGATCTCGGCCATACTGACTTGCGTTGAGCACAAACAACAATATGAAAGTAATACTTACTGGATGATTCTCTGCCTAATTATCTCCAAGTCGCTGGCGTTAATCATTGTTTCATTGTCTCTGACTAATTCACGAGCGCTATCCAGCAATCGATCACCCCATCCTTCCTGAGTCGATGGTTGCTGGTCAGCCAGGAATTGTAGCAGGTTCCACATCGGGATACCCGATGCGTCATCCAGCCGTCGGTTACTTCGTCCCTCTTGAGTCGATGGTCGTTGGCCAGCTATCTGGACCTTGGTCGCACTGACTTGTGTTGCGTTGAGCACAGTCCACTATATGAAAGTAACACGTACGGTGTGATCCCCCCACTAAAGATCCCCCAAGTCAGGTCGACGATAATAGAACAGCACCGGAGCGGGTCACTAACAAGGTCACTAACCTTTTTGGATGCGACTGTGGCAAATAATCACCCCCTATGTACGTCACCTCACTCATGCAATCGAGACTTTGACGAGATGAGAATAATGTCGGTGAGGGAGCTATCAGGAGCAATGTATTCAAGGATCAACCCCCGTAGAAAGTAAAGCTCACACCGCCCTCCGAACATCATTGAAAGCGTAGCGACCCTGAAGGTTTCTGCATCGGTATTTGCACTTTTACTAAAGGAAGACGGATCTTTCGTGCGGGTGCCACTACTGAGAAATAGAGAAGTTGGGAACTGGTGGGAACTCACCCGGGCCAAACGTAGCATCATGAACTTCCGGCTTGAGGCACCGTAAGTGACGTAACACCGTATCTGGCTGGAGGGTTTCTAGTGACTGAAGGAAAATCTCAATATTGATCGGTGTAAAATGTAAACACTCACGCACAGTGTCATCAATGAGACCATCAAGTAGGACCAGGTCATCGTCATGAACGAGGGCCATATCACAGTGAGGCGCCTCCTATGAGATCCATATCAACGCCAAACCGGTGAAATAGTAAGACTTCTGTCACACGACACTCACTTCCGCGATATATTCTAGTAGTATATGAAGCGGATCCCGGTACTTCAAGAGCTAAGGCGGCGGCCCGAAAACGCCAAAAAAAAATGACTTACCTCAGGTACAGCCAGTGCCGATGTGAATTCTACATCTGGCTCATAGTCGTAGCCCTTTGGATCTGGATTGGGTCCAGCCGCTGCTTTAAGCCCCCGTGGTAAGATCACGAACTTGCGAGCGACGCGGAACCCTCGTATAAATATGCACTGGTCTTCGAGTAGGCCCTGGAGAGAACGGAAACATGCAAGAGGTATCTCAGGATTCGTTGACCAACAGAAACTGGGTTCTGTCATACCTCACCATCTGGCCACATTAGCTCCCAATGATACCTGACCGTCTTCCGGGCCTCCAGGGAAAGCGACATTAGTCCAGGATCTTGTACGATGAGTCCCAGTGACCAGGATTATATCCTCCATGCGGTCAATCCCCAGGCCAAGATGTCGGGCCCAGGCAAACCAGCAGTCAATATGTTTGGTTATCCACTCGCCAAACTGTCCGAGCGCAAGCGTGTTCCTGCACCTAGCTTGTATTGGAAGAGATAATACTGCGCCTTGCTTCCCTCTGCATGAAAATGCGACTTCCGCGGGGCTGTCAGGCCTGAAGAAATCTGAGTAGCGATTTACCAGATCGTGAGCCTCAATTACCCAGTTGCCAATATCCTCGATGAAGATTCCGAGGCGACTCTGGCCGAACAAAAGTTGTTGGGACTAAGCGTACTAGTGATGATGTGTTCCCTCATGCGGAGAGTAAGTTGACTGTGGTACTCTGGGACACCAAGGTTTTCATGGGATGGGTCATCTGCGGGCAGTAGAGCGTTGAAGAGACGGTGGAATCTGCCATCGCGAATGAAACCAACATCGCCGACCTCCACTGCGGGATACGAATCGCCTGGACTCGGCTCCCAAAGGGCATGTCCATAAGCGGGATACTTGATCGCAAGGTGGTGGCGAAAGATGTCATAATGGGCCATCGTGATGAAGGAATCGGGGACGACGAAGGGATCCGAGTCGAGCTCTAACGTAGAAAAAAAAATAGCGATCTATCCATATATAGAAAGTCACTGTGCATCCACATGATGTGGCCATTCTCACTGGCAACTTTCTCATATATCCGGGATCTATGTTTCAAGAAACCTGCTCAGCCCGAGGCTACAAAATCTACAAGAGTGTCTTTGAAATTGCGGACATGCTCCTACTTAATACACAAGTCGAAAGCGTGGGTTCCAGACTTCCAGTCCCTCTCGACCGACCGTCGCTCCTAATTTAAGATGACTGACCACTGGCAACGACTACTCTTCCCACTGCTCAAAGTCGTCTCTCGCCATTCTCCTCTGGTGCCGCTCTAGTACCGACACATGGCGCTCATGTTCGTGGTACGTGTTCGGGTTCTGATTTGAAACCCGCATCTTGACCCGCATGCGGGGTACTGAGTTGCATGTCACAGGAGAGAGTTGCCGACACGCAGCGATAATAAACATGCTCCCGGATGATATCCGAGTCTTCCTAAAAATATTTACCGTCTGTCGCGACTACAAAAATGATTATCCCTGGCGTATGGGGGAATGGCAAAGACTAGTGCACGTCTGCCAAAGATGGCGACAAATCATATATGAATCACCAGGCTCTCTTGATCTGTTCACTTCTCGAATATAACTATTGTCCAGAAGGATCTCCGAGTCAGCGACTGGCCAGCGCTTCCTATCGCCATGATATATTCCATTCGAGTTCCTCATGCACGGAGATGATGTCCTCGCATTACTCAGGCGCTCCGATCGTGTACGCTTCGTCGACGTTTCAATAACGGGGCCCCAGTGTGGAAACGTGGTAGCGACGATGCAGGGGGCATTTCCGGTGCTGACAGATCTTCATCTTTTAGCGGACTACCCAGGAGATGTGGATTGGGGGTCCTTCCTAGTGGATTCTTGGGTGGATCTGCCCCATGGTTACAATGACTCATATTACGCCTTGTCCCCTTTCCAATATTGCCAACGCTTCTTCTGTCTGCTCGCGACCTCGTTTCTCTCCGTTACGACTACATACCCCCGGCTGATCACATCTCACATGAGGCGATGGTTGCGGGTCTGGCTGTGTTGACCAGGCTCGAGACCCTTTTCGTCAAGTTCTATCCTCGGATTATCTGCCTGAACAAAGGAGGCGTCCGAATCCTCCAATTTGGGCTGTTCTTCCCGCTCTCACCTGTTTTAAATTCGAAGGTTTTGGCGAGTACTCGGAAGTCCTCGTGGCCCAAATTGACGCCCCTCGAATCCACCGTGTCGGTATCACGTTGGATCGCTTTGACTGTCTTCAGGTTCACCAACTTTCCTGTTCGTCGGTCCCACAGAGAACCTCAGGTTTAGTTGAGTGCGAGACTTTTGTGATGGTCGAGTTAATATCAACCTAGTCGTTGAACGCCCATCCTCGCGCGCTCTTCGACCTTATTGTTCATTTCCCACCTCCCTCGAATGGTCAAATACCCAAGTTGCGTACCTCACCCTCGTGCTCAGTCGAATTTCCGCTGTGTGCCCCGACATGGAATATCTCGCCATCTATGACTTTGAAGACCGTCCAGGTTGGCGCGACAATATAGACCACATCGGATGGCTGGCATTCTTTGTTGCAACGGCGCAGGGTTAGGGCGATCTGGCACACCAGAAGTATCAGAACGACTGGGGAACTAGGTGCGCGTAAGGCGTCTTAAGTACATCGTAAGGACTGTACAGTGTGTCTACATACACGTGAAATAAATGTGCGGACAGCCGTACTCCGTTTGAAACGAACGTGAACGATAACTCAGTAGAGCTCCGTGATTGTCCTGATCATAACTACCAGTGATCGTGTTACGAGCCTACGCTCGCATCTCATCTCTTCCGATCACACATGCCCGACGCCGAGACAACTCGCACGTGGACGCTCGACATTTCAACATTCTTCCGCCAACTTACCACTGTGAAGACGCTGTATACATATGGGAGGTTGGCAGAGCAAATCGTTTGTACACTCGAAGGTGTCCCTGGGGAGATGGTCACTGAAGTGTTGCCATCCCTGCATTCGTTTGGCTGGTGGACCCCGACTTGTTAAGGCCGGTAAATCTAAAACCCGCTGAGCGGTTCGTCACTTTGCGTCGGCTCTACGGGCGTCCTTTTACTATCCGCGACACATACTACGAGGACTGGTTCGTTGAAGGAGGACAGCACCCGCCTCTTGTATATTACAGTAAATATAGTTTCCCACATAATTACAACGGCAATGGATACTACCACATAATACAATACAGAAATTTGTTAATTTGCTGATATCCAATTCGAGTATTCAACGCAAAGAATGATAAATAAATAATCATCCGAGTCAATGGGCCTTCATTCGTCCGAATCGTCCGAGACAATGTTGATTTCTGGAAGACCCTGATCGGCGTACGCGGGTAGGTCCTCTTGGTGAGCAGCGTCCAGGGCGCCTCGGGAGAATCTTCCTAATTCAGTCACAGGCACAGGCGGGACACCTGCGTGTTTTCTGCCGGCGGAGTGGAGCGTTAGTAAACAAATACCTCTTGACGCACGAACAAAAGTAATTTGAACGCCTACCGGGCTTCCTTAAGGAGATCACCTCGTATGTGCTCGAACAAGTCTGCGCCTTGGTTGATGCCATGTTCCCGGAAGTCGTTGAGCGAGCTGATGTGTGATTGATACACGGTCTTGCACTGATTTTCGTCCCACTCAGTCTCCTTGCGCGTGCCATCCGTCCACTCATCGATGCAGCACTCGACCTGATAATAATGGACAGATTCGTCAGATACGCGGGCTATCGGACATAAACACAACCCTCACCACCGCGAGTATAAAGGCGATGGCTGGGATCGACACCGGAGAAAAATGTTCGTGATAAGTGACCCCGTCGGCTTCCTTGTCTTGGAACCACGTGATATTGATCGCCTTTTGGAGCCCGGGATGTCGGTATGGATGACGAGGGATCCCACCAGAGTCAGGTTCCTGCAGGGTGGTCAGTGGGTCATAAATGGTGATGGTGACAGACGAACACGGTAGATAAAGGCCATATGAGACAACAATGCCTGAGCAAGGCTTGCGTTTCTGCTGATACTATCGGGTGCATGACTCGTGTCAAAGCCATACTGAGCCTCAACAGCATGCATGATCTTTGTCTTCGTATCGACGAAAAATTTCATGTTACTGTCTGCAAACTGAAACTAATAGTGAGGACACGCGACGTTGTGGTGGGAATGGGACTTGCCAGCTCAAACGGCATAAACAATTCAAGATTGGAACCCGTCTTTGCACACGCTTCGTGCCACACAGTCACTTCCCAGGCCTCCTTCGTTTGGGGCGTTGGGAAGGCGTCTTTACAACCAAGATAAATCCTGCGAAGAGAGAGGGCGACGCCAGTCACGTGGTCACAGTCTCTCATCTCTTCTCGTTTACGAAGGTTGGTCAGACTCGAGAATTCGGGAAATGTAAAAGGTGCAACCAACCGGGTACCGACGACGTATCAGGTTGTTGCCCGGCGAAATAGGCGTTGTCTCTGCCCCTGTCTGACGCAGTCTGTACCAAGATGAGTTGTATGCGAAGAGTTACAAGACGGAACAACCTTGGCGGCATAAAATGCGGATTTTGCGGCCTTACGATATTCTCGAGCCTGTAACAACTTTGAAAACCCCCATCTCGTATCCAGACCTGTCTTCATCTCTCTCGCACTACCTGACATTAGCGGCAACGTAAGCTTAGTAAACGAGAACTCACTGAATGATTCTCTGCTCAACCACTTCGCGGTCGTCAGCGTGGATTACTTGCTGGTATTCCAGAATCAAGGAACGGGCGTCCTCCAGCCGTTGGTCTCCTCGCTTCTCTTGTTCAGACGGAGTGTGCTTGGCGACATAGCCCAACATCCTGTCCACTAGGACACCGCTCGCGTTTAACCCGAAGGCCTGGTTCATAGACATTATGAGATGGCAAAGAACTCGAACGGGGGGTTGTTAGAAGACCGCGGGGCTGTAGCAAAGAGATTGGGGGGCTTGTGGGTTGTTCCGCGAATCACGGGAGTTAAATGCTATTCGACTGGACGTAATTATACATCCTTGACCATGAGTCGTTTGGATCACGATGGCTACTGCGGCCACTGCATGTCGCGGCGATGAGTAAAGAGGGCATACGCGGATCTGGAAGTAGAGGACCATGTACTTGAACGTGGGAGCTGGACAAGTAACGTAAAAAACTTGAGGATTTCCATATCCGGGCTGCCCTGAGTCGGGCAACCGAGGCAACCTCGATCTATCAAGGAATTTGGTCGGCCGCTTTGACAGGGCATCTTCGAGCTTTCGATTGGACAAAATTGTGGTCTCCGTCACGGTGCCAATGGAAGCGTAGTGCGAAGAGAGTAGAAGTGGACGCGGATACTTCATGTGGCGTAGGGCGTGGACACTGTTGTCCCTCCTGGGCGTCCGCGCTTTGAAACAAAGTCATTTTATCTCGCCACAGGCTAGAGGGATCATTCAGAACAGCCTCAGGCAGTTCTGCGCCAGCCATAACAAGACGATCTTTGGATGTTCGTTATCTCCCATCTCTCCGCAAGTGGGAAAAATTGAAAAACGGCCTCATTTCGATTGACCAGGTGACACCCTCAGCGGCAGGTGTTGCGAATCCTCCGCAAGTGGTCGGAAATGCGGCGATCGATCCGGTCCTGACATACAGTACGTCTGATATGATGGATCCTGTAATGAAATTCAGAAGGACATGCGGCTTTCGAACTGCAGTGACCAATTCATTGGCTTCAACTCTTTGGCAATGATAAGGGCCAGTCGACGCGCCCATGGAGCTATTATGCTCTTTCAAGGTGTTGCCACTGGGCATCATGCAAGTTTTCACACATTCTGCGCTTCCGTGACCCACCCAACTATGGGAACGACCCGATGGGGGCAATTGGCGACGGAAAAGAAGAAAGCTTGACCGTGACGCGTGACCAATCATGTCCGTCAGCCCGAATATCAGCCCTATACAGTACGCGGTTCGTATGGCCGCTCATACCGCAATGAGCATAACCGGAACGAGTGACCAGCACTGGCACCAGTCTCGAGTGAGCGACGCAGATACCTTTGCCGAAGCGAAGTTTGATGCGCGTGTTTGATGCGCGTGTTGGCCACGCCGTGGGAACCCAACACGTGCATTACGGTATGTTCACCAGGCTCGCCTTCGCTTGTTACGGCGGTTCACGATAGTTCCTAACTCTTCAGATCTTCAGAGAGGGGTCGCCGATGTGCAGGACTCCTAATATGACCCCTTCAGGTATTGTATAGCCTCTTGATGGGGTGAGATATTATACCCGTCTGGCCTCGCACAACTAGATGAACTACATTTTCCCGCTTCTATTCTCCGCTCGACTCCACGATCGTTCTCACAGCGCGGTCAAGGGGTGGGTCGTTCTTAGCGCTTTGCGATTGCACCATAAACTAGCAGACGGGCCCTCGTGTACCCCCGTCCAAATTCCATGCTCCATAGTTTGGACTTCATCGAGTCGACGTCACGAACAACACTACTGTCCAGTGAATGCCCAGCGTCGGTTCAAGAGCACAGGGTGGTCACGTAGATGTAGATCGGGAAAACAGAGAAATTGGGACGCTCTTTCCAAGTGAGACCTGGTGGCGAAATCATTACGACGATATCAAGCGCTGTGGGTATCAACTTCGTCCTCGGTACCGTCCAGGATGGGTCCCATCGTGGAAGCACTTGAATAATGATTTCTTCTCCATGGAAGACGGACAACCCTGCCTTGTGAGTGCCGTCCACTCGTAACTTTCTGCATTGACAGACTGGATTAGTTACGTGCCGCAATGGACGCCATACGCATACACGACGGCAAACGAGTAATGCTCAAGAAGGTTCTTCCCGAGGAAGGGCCACATGAACTGCGGATTAGTCGGATGTTCTCAGCTAGGGGGATCGCAACGAACTCGCGCAACCATTGTGTACCACTGCTTGACGTTATCAAATTGCCCAACTCTGGCCAGCAATTGATGGTCATGCCATTCCTGCGCCCCTTCGATAACCCTCATTTTCAAACGTTTGGCGAATTTGTGGCCTTCTTCACCCAGGTCTGTGAGGTATGATCGTGCCTTTTTTCCGGATTAGCTATGATCGGTGTTGATTGGCTGCGATTGGCCAAACAGGGTCTCCAATTTATGCACGAGCGAAATATTGCACACAGGTTCGCGCCGATTCTTGAGTCTTGCCAGCCAGAGCCAGTTTCTCTTTCTCATACCTTTCCAGAGATTGCACGGCAAACAACATCATGCTTGATCCATCTAGGATGTACCCCAATGGCTTCCACCCGACCCAAATCAACCGAAGACCAGACTTCAGAGGAAGAGCCAAACGACACACTCGGACCGGACGACCTCCCCGTTATTATCTCATCGACTTTGGCTTGTCCCGGGAATACGCCTCACGTGACGCATTCGACGCACCACTCCGCGGCGGCGATAGGTCGGCACCTGAGCACCAAGACGGAGGCTGGTGCAACCCATTCCAGACGGATATCTATTATCTCGGAAATCTCGTTCGTGAGGGGTTCATACAGGTAACATAACCGCATAATTTTGCACGGCCGCTAACGGAATGCATAATTAGAAGTACCGTGGGTTCGAGTTCATGAACGAGCTAGTTTCCGAGATGACGCATAGAGAACCCGCAAAACGTCCCCTAATCGAGGAGGTTGTCGTCAGGTTCGCCCGCATCTGCGAGTCGCTTAGTGGGTTCAAATTGTGCTCCCCCATGACGTCGAAAAAGCAACCTAGCTTGTTCACCGCATTCCGCTGCGCCAGGCAAGCAATCCGCTCGTTTTACTATGTTGTCTCAAACAAGAGCGCAATACCCCGACAATAAATATACCATCAAACCCGAATAGTATGGCAAGCAACGACCCAAATTTGCATGCAACGCGGCGGCCTAAACAAAGAGAAGAGACAGGGGGAACCTATGCGGTTTCTTTGATTTATATGTTGAGCGTCATCTTTAGGTCTTCAAAAACAAGAAAAACACGGAACTACCTCTCGCTCCTTTGCTTGTTTGGATCACCGTCGTCGGTTTCATCTACCAATATGTCATATGCTCTTGAATATGCCCCCACAAAATCGATACCTCTCACTGTCAAATCAACATTCATAACTTCCAGTAGTCCAGTCCGCTAGTACCAAACCACCATTCTCTCCACCCATAAACAGTTCTCACCCATTTCTCACCTTATAGTACTTTAGTTTTGCCATGCTCTTTAGTTCGCGTGTGTATATAACCTTCACTCTTTTACAGTAGTTCTCGCGCGCTCCCAGCACCCCTTCTGTCCTTCTCCTACTCACACTGCTTTGGTTCTTCACGCGTTCATTACTTCCCTTTTCGTTCTTCCAAACCTGAGTCATGAAATCAAATATTACAAATGATGCACCGATATATCACGAACCATGATATCACTTCTACTTGTTTCACCGGCTACCAGCTGAACACCCCCTGGAGGGTGCACAAAGTACGCAAGTACAGCACAGTTAAGGCGTGGCCGTGCGAATGGGTGCCATTTTTGCGACACCTCGATCTACACACCCTTTGCAGCTGGGAGCCCCAGTTCCACTTTCCTTCACCTTTCACGCAAATCCCTGCCAGGGTTGATGCAGTACTCCTAGTATATGCAACGAACGCGCCTTGTGTATGCTGAGGGCGTACTACTCCCAACCCGCACACCTCAAGTGCATGGGCCGCGGGAGGCTGAACATGAAGTTACGTCAGAACCTCATGCATGTGACAGGTGTCAGAATAGTCTAACATAAGTTTGGCGGGTTGTCCTCGGCCACTACAGTACAGGAACTCCGATACTGTCGCTACCATTATTCCCGAATTAATTTTTTGGTATTCCCGTACGTACCCGTCTTCGACCTCTCACACGTCCCGACTGGATCGTAATATACCGCGACATTGCCGTCTTGGCATGGGCCTCTTCCCTTTGAGTCTAGGTGTCACGCAACCCCAACAACCCGACCCCACTGCGTTTCGTTCATCTGACCACACGCCTACTGCCCGCAACAGTTCGCTTCATCGGTTCCTACGCCTTTGCACACCGATCCCTCTGAGAGCCACCGTTTCCTGCTACTCCGGCACCGGCGAAGCCACAACTGTGGAACTAGTATGATGGTGCAAGCTTAAGCAAACAGATGTCCAATCGCTTCGTGTTTTCCCGAGCATTTTCCCGAGCATCATGATGCTCGATAGCATCCATCCGGGTCTCAATGGCGGTTGCGTCCTCGTATTTCCTGTCCTACTTATAGTTACAAGTCATATACATCAGAAATTTCCGAGACAAGAGCGCATGATGGTATCAAGTGTATAACAGGAACACGTGTTCTATCATAGAGGGATGTGCTATACGATATTAAATTGGCCATGCAAAGAGTGTGAAGGGTGATCTCCTGTGTACCTAACACCAGGAGAGCGCCATGAAGGACCTGCGATAGTGATACCACCAAGTGACGATGGTGGCGGGGACTGTGTTGGGGAATCTATGGCAGCCATGATTTTTTCCCGAATTGCCGAAGGGGGATCAAGAGGGTCATTTCCCTTGTGCAGTGCAGCCATCACGCGGCCCTCTCCCTCAGTAGCAGCATCCAGTTCGGGTGACAAAAGACAGCTGTGGACGCCAGGAGCTGCGGGACCTAGCAGCGACGAATGTGGGTCTGGCGGAGAAGATGCGTGAGGTCCAGTCATGGAAGGGTCTAAAGACAACTGCCGACCTGTAGGGGGCATGTCTTCAAGAACCGGAATGGAAGAAGGTAACGATGGAACATCTAGAACCTCCGAATAAGTGCTGCAGTCTGCGATGTGCTGGGCGGTAACGACGATGGGTGGGGAGGTCGAGGCCATTGAGGTAGGGGGGGTGGGTACCAAAGGTTCCGAAGTGGAGAGGGAGATCGTTGTCGTGGAGGTGTCAACGCCACCCTGGACCGTACAGGCGGTGACTGGATCCTGGGAAATGGCAATGTGAAGGTCTTCGATGGCTGTCTGATGAGCTGGGTGGAACGACCGTGGAACATATATATCGTCGTCAAGCGGTGGCACATCCGTGAGGCTTTTGTCGACAGGACGTAAGGTGATGGACGAGCAAGGTGCATCGGGACCAGTAAGGGAAACGAGCGTCAGCGCAGCATTATCGTGCAGGACAGTACGAACAAGGGTTGGGGAAGCAGACGTGTCATGGGTGTGAGATGTCAAGTCCGGATGATGGTCAGGGATGTTGCACAGTGGATACGAGGATAGTTCCCATGGAATTTCATTCTGAGTGCTAGTGGAAGCGAAAACTTGTGTTGGAACAGCATCGGTATGATGGTGTAGAGCCATGTAAGCGTCGCGAATCGGTCTCAAGATTTTGGACGCCATCCACCGAGCGTTGCCATCCCGTACTTTGAGAACGATTTGATTCCAGAGCGCACAGAACTCGTGTTGTAGTTCAGGTGCTGTGGCTTGTACGTTGAGTTGCGAAGCTGCCTCTTCTAGAACTCGCGAGAGCATATACTCAGGCCAGGACGATTTCCAGAAAAGGCTAAATTGCTGGCGAACGACGTGAATCAAGATGGTAAATGACAGGCTATCACCATGTGCGCCGTAATCTCGGAGGACGGCTTCTGGGACACCCAGTTCATCGGAGGCGAGAATAAACCAAGAGTCATTGCGCTGTTCCGCCCTCGCGACAATACCAGTCAGTACGGCTTGTACAACCGATGCAGTGTCTTGGTTTACACAGGGCAGGTGCCTCACGATAAGGCCAAATTCGCCAGTGCGCAGTCCCTCATGTTGGTTTCCATACATGATCCTATTGAGGATCCATTGATATGCATCGGGAAGTTCTGCCGAATCAATGGCCTTCACGCAGATGATGGCTCGTCGAATTTTTTCTGACTTGGGAAGTAAATCAGACGAGAATGTGCGGTCAAGCAACCCTATCAGTGCTTTACAAAGCCCTTGTTTTTCTTCTTTGGTGAGACTGGGTAGAGGATCATTGACGAATTTCGAGCTGCGGAAGCCAGGTATGCCGAAAAAGAAGCGCTCCAGTTCGTGGTCTTCGTCCAAACTGTCGAACGTCCACAGAAATGCCCGAGTATCGATCTCCGATGATAAATTTAGAGCGGTTTCCTCGGCCGTCTTCTGCGTGCCTTGCGAGAGCATCTTGTAAAAGTCGTCCTTCAAGCGACGAATGTAATCGGACGAAATGAAGCACCGAAGAACCCGAAAGATGAGATATAATGCCCCGATAATAATGCGCCACGCCAACGATGTAAGCGGGGTATAGTACGGGCTGTCATGGCAAAAAAGTGGGATGACCGTGATACACCCGTAGAGAGCTATGCAAATGCTGACCCATGACAGAACCAACTTGAAGATCGTGAGGTTAATGTTGCAAAGGAACACAACCAGGCCGGCAAAGAACAGGAAGAGCGAAATATGAAGTAGCGTGGGCAATGCCTCGACTGCCCATGGAACGAGAAACTTCCCGACCCCTTCAGCAAAGAATGTGCGGATCCGCGCCCGCCTGTGCAGGCTGTAACGTGGCTGAGTGGCCTTGAGGTACCTGCGTGCCCACTGCTGTAGCAACGTCGCGAGCAGAGCAGAGGTAAGACTGATCACTAAGCTCATGAACCAAAGGGAATTCACCCAAACAGCATAGTTTGGTGGAGAAAATGTGGGCGGGGAAGGAAGGAGGGGACTCGAAATATTGAATCCATTTGGGTCGGCAACGGTCCGATAGATATTTGCGAGGTAGAAGTTGGAGGTGTCCTGTGGGTTTGGTCGAATGTCCTGGATTGACACCGAGATCAATGATGCGACAGCAGCAGAGAATAAACCAGTCTTTGGTCAATGAGTCAGTGTGAAGCACGGTACTAGAGGACTAAGCCCCACAAATATAAGGATCCCGTCGGCATCCGCTTTCCAGTCCTCAGCCATCTTCTTGTCTTCTTCCGTCGCCATTTCCAAATACATAGAGTAAATAGGTCCGGACCCATCGACAAAGTTGGACACTCCTTGTGGTACTTGAGTCGGCGCCGACTGGGGTGACCGGTGGTCACCTATGGGTTGGCAGTGGAGGGTAAGGGAGGCGAGGACAGAACCAAGTGGGATAAAGTACCTGCACCCAAGCCTATGTCTGCCCCATTTGTGTCGGAATTCTCAAGAGGAGCTGGGGACATTGCGGACTATTGCGTGAGTCGACTATGGGAATACAGGATGCCAGTGAGAACGTGCCAACCGTGCCACCAACACGTGCCACCAACGTTGGGAGACTGAGGGCCGGCTGGACCGACGACTACTCCATTCGATTCCACAAAACGTCAGTCATTCTTTGCGACAGCTCCACTAAATAGCATACGGTTCCCCCTCCAGACTTATTATTCCATTGGACTTAGCTTTCATCGAGTCGACGCCACGATGGAGCAAATGCCCGGCGCCATTACAAGAGCATACGGCGGTCATGTAGATTGGGAAAACAGTGAAATTGTGACACTCTCCTGGAGTGAGGTCTGGTGGGGAGATAATTACGACGATATTGAGAGGTATGGGTATCAACTTCGTTACCGATACCATCCAGAATGGGAGTCGTTGAAGGGGTCAAATAAAGACTTCACGGTGGAGGACGGACAAGTGAGTGCCGTCCACTCGTAACTCTCTGCATTGACAGACCGGATTAGTTACGTGCCGCAATGGACGCCAAACGCATACACGACGGCAAACAAGTAATGCTCAAGAAGGTTGTTCCCGAAGAAAGGCCGCATGAACTGCAGATTAGTCGGATGTTCTCAGCTGGGGGGGTCGCAAAGAACTCGCGCAACCATTGTGTACCACTGCTTGACGTTATCAAATTGCCCAACTCTGGCCATCAGCAGTTGATGGTCATGCCATTCCTGCTCCCCTTCGATAACCCCCGTTTTCAAACATTCAGTGAGTTTGTGGCCTTCTTCACCCAGGTCTGTGAGGTAGCCTTTTTTTTTTTTTTTTTCGAATTAGCCATGGTTGAGGCTGATTGGCTATCAATCAGGGCCTCCAATTCATGCACGAGCGAAATGTTGCGCACAGGTTCGCGTCGACCCTTGAATCTTATTGGCCAGAACCGATTCTGATCATTTCTCATACCTCTTCAGAGATTGCACGGCAAACAACATCATGCTCGATCCGTCTGGGATGTACCCCAATGGCTTCCACCCGACGCAGATCAACCGAAGATCAGACTTCAAAGGAAGAGTCAAAGGACATACTCGAACGACGCGACCTCCCCGTTATTACCTTATCGGCTTTGGCTTGTCCCAGGAATACGCCTCACGTGACGCATTCGACGCACCACTCCGCGGCGGCGATAGGTCAGCACCTGAGCATCGAGACGGAGGCCGGTGCAACCCATTCCAGACGGATATCTATTATCTCGGAAATCTCGTTCGTGAGGGGTTCATACAGGTAACATAACCGCATAATTTTGCACGGCCGCTAATGGAATGCATAATTAGAAGTACCGTGGGTTCAAGTTCATGAGCGAGCTAGTTTCCGAGATGACGCACAGCGAACCCGCAAAACGTCCCCTAATCGAGGAGGTTGTCGTCAGGTTCACCCGCATCCGCGAGTCGCTCAGTGGGTTCAAGTTACGCTCCCCCATGACGTCGAAAAAGCAACCTAGCTTGTTCACCACATTCCGTAGCGCCAAGCAAGCAATCCGCTCGTTTTACTATGTTGTCTCAAACAAGAGCGCAATACCTCAACAATAAATATGCCATGAAGCTCGAATAGTGTGCCAAGTAATAACATGCAACGCGATGACCTAAACAAAGAGAAGAGACAGGGGTGACCCATGCGGTTTCTTTGATTTATATGTTGAGCGTCATCTCTAGGTCTTCAGAACAAGAAAAACACGGAACTACCTCTCGCTCCTTTACTTGTCTGGATCACCGTCGTCGGTTTCATCTACCGATATGTCATATACTCTTGAATATACTCCCACAAAACCGATACTACTCATCGTCAAATCTCCATTCTTAACCTGCAGTTGTCCATTCCACTACACACCTTAGTTCGCGTGTGTACCTACACTGCTTTAATTCTCGCGCGCTCCTGACACCCCTTCTTCGGTTCTTCTATATTCCTCTTACACTACTCCTTTGGTTCTTCACGCATTCATCACGGTCCTTATTTCCCTTTTCATTCTTCCAAACCTGGAGTCACGAAGTCGTATAAGTATTACAAGTGGCACGCCAATATATCACGAACTCGCAAGATGTCACCTCCCCTTGTTTCACCGGCTACTAGCTGATCCCCCGAGTACCCCTAGAATGTACACACAGTAGGCAAGTACAGTGCAGTCGAGGTGTGGTTACGCGAGTGGGTGCCGTTTCTGCGACTCCTCGACCTGCCCTATCCTTCGCAGCTAGAAGCCCTCGTTCCACTTTTTCACGCAAACCCTGTCAGGGTTGGCGTAGTACACGCAGCGAACGCGCCTTATGTATGCTGAGAGCGTACTGCTCTCAACCCGGAGACCCTAAATGCACGACGCTGGACATGAAATTACGACCTCAGAACGACCGCAACCAGCTCGCGCACGCGCACGACGCAATTAAAACATGGCTATGTCGGAGATTTGTAAGTCGGCGGGTTGTCCCCGGCTACTGTAGTATGGAATACGTCTACTACCCGAACTTGTCCTTCAAAACGCACCACCTGAACCTGAGTGCTGAGACATCGTGGTCCGAAAACATCGTAAATGGATACCCGACGGTGCGTATCCAACGAGTATCAAAGACATAGCCACGAAGTAGTGCGCGCACCGCGTGGCGGTGCTACTTAGTGGGAAACACGTTGTGGATGAATGGCACGAGATTAGCGAGCCTCGTGGGAACCTCGACTCGGGGACAAGGGTGGGAAGCCACGAGCTACAGTAAGTACTGACGCCAAGAAGTGCCGTAGTGGCCTGGCTTTGTGATGATACCCTCCCAGGCTCACGCCATCATCTAGGTAGGCTGCTATCACAAAGGAGGGTAGTGGTATGTGTGCTACCCTGATCAGTCTCCGGCCCAGTTGCTGAAGACTTCTGTGCAAGAGTGACGTCCACTGTCTGTGACTGAGAAAGGTTCACATTCTGGCATCACGATTGGCGGTGGAGGGGATGGATGGCTCGTGGTGCACTGCAAATTTAATTTGACGCACTGGCCAATCATTACTGGCACGCGGTTGTCACAAGAGCCAGTTGCGTGTATCACTGGTATGCGACAGTGTGTAAACGGTTCAGAAAAGAGCCGAAACCGCTGCGGAGACTGCCGCCGCGACAGTATGAGAAACGAGATGAAGCCCAGATCTGCGTATCCCGAATGTAGCCCTTATGATGACTGGCTCAAGGGGATACTGTGCTGTAATAGTGGGCAAGTTCAAGATACACTTACTGCGGTCGTTCGAGGAACCAGAAGACGCAATGGTCTCCACTTTGGTGAATACCTCCTAAACTAAAAGATGCAACAAACGGGATCGTACAAGTCATGGTCGTACAAGTAACATGATCAACATTGGATAAATAATCCTGGTAAGATGTTGAAGGGGTGGGAAACGGGGATATCAAGCGTGATTGATTGTGATCCCAGGGAACGTATCATCATAATTTGGAGGAGCGATTGGGCTGGGCCCTGGACTGGGCTCTTCACGCACAGCGTCTAAAGCCCCCGGGGGGAGCCTCGACGATCCCGTGACAGGATCAAGTGGAACTCCTGCATGTTCACTAGCGAGTAGACTGAGTGTCATCGAATGGCGCACACGATTAGAGAAATATCCTACCGCGCATTCCGCGATAGATCGCACTGCAGTTGATACAGGCTCGTAGGTCTATGTGCTTGAAAATCGACAAGTGAGGATAAATGCGAATCGTATACGGTTTGGAACTTCGCATCGTCCCAGTTACAATCCCTTTGCGTGCCATCAGACCACTCGTCAATGCAGCACTCAATCTAAACAAAAAGTAGAAGTCGTCATCGTCAATATGTGTTGAATATCAGAGCCCAGTGTGGGTGGTCATACCACTGTGAGCGTAATAGCAATGACCGGGATAGGCATCGGGGAAAATTGTTCATGATTCACGACACCGACATCGTCCTTATTACGAAACCAAGTAGTGTCAATCGCTCGTTGGATGATGGGATGGTGGTATAGGTCGCGGCCAGTTCTGGGTTCCTATCGATGAGATTGAGTCAGTGTTCTTCGATTAACGACTTGGATGTTCGCTTGAATGGTGAAGACGAACAGGATAGATAAAATTTAGGTTTCTCAGCAACTCTTGAGCGCGCCCAGCGTTATAACTTATGCTTGCATGAGCTTGGCTTGTCTTGAAGTGATACATGGTTTCCACAAGAGTCGCAAACCTAGGTTTCATTTCGTCGCACAGCCGCTTACGGAGGCTTGTTGCCTGGAAATCCCATTGTATTTTAAAGTTTGGAAGAAGTGGGCACGAGGATAGAAGCACGTACCTCCGCGTTTTCCCCAAAGTCATTTAGGATAGGGTTTTGCACCGTTACCTGCAAAGGAACAGCAAGGAGGCCTCTTGAGCGCTGTCCAATTATGGGATGTGGCACCGCCACCGCCGGGCCTTGTCCGATTGTGGCATCTCTAGCTCGGTCTGAAACCGTCTGCGATGATATGAGAAACTTTGCTTCAAGTAATGGACTGGGGCAACCTTAACGTATTTGAGAGTTTCTTTTGCAGCCTTGCGATATTCACGAGCTTGTAGGTACCTCGGGAGACCTCTCTTTGAATCCAATCCCGCCTTGATCTCGGTCGTACTGACTTGCGTTGAGCACAGACCACTGTATGAAAGTAATACTTACTGGATGATTCTCTGCCTAACGATATCCAAGTCACTGGGGTTGATCAACGTTTCATTGTCTCTGACTAATTCACGGGCGCTGTCTAGCCGCCAGTCACCCAGTCCCTCCTGAGCTGAGGGTCTCTGGCCGACCAGGAAGTGCAACAGTTTCAACGTCAAGACACCTGACGCGTCGAGTGGAGGACCGGACATGATTCCTGACACAGAACGGGAGTAAGAGACACACGCTTATTCTGGGGTGAAGGGTGGGGGGGGGGGGCTTAGGGGACTCTCCGCGGGGCGTGTGAATAAAAGCAGTAGAGCCCCGGGCCCGAGGTACGATGTTTCCGATAGTGGTCATTTGGGAGATCGTGACCAGTAACAAGCCCAGACAGTGCGTGTAGAGCTGAGAGCTCCAGAAACCGCAGAGAAGCGCAAGGATGGGAAATCAGCTCCAATCTCTCACAGGGTGCCCGAAGTGAAATGCGAAGCATATGCGGAGAAGTGGACGGCCTCGTGCGCAAGCCTTCCAGAGTCACCCAGGATCCGGGAAAATGTCAGGGTGAGAAAGAAACGTCCCCCACGAGGTTTATTACGTTGACCGCAAGCTGATCGCGAAGATGGGAGTCGGAGTGTGTTCGGTTTGCCTGGCATTAACAACGAGCACAAGACTAACGTAATGGCGGTCTCGTGCCAGATCAAATTTCGATCAAACGTGGTACCGTGATGGTTCCTGCACCTGGCGAGGTCAGTGATGGCCAGCCAGCCTCGCCTGTCACTCACGATTGTGGTTGGCTAGTTTCGTCAACACCTCTTCGTAATTTTATCCAGAATTCCTTTGTCACACCATCTGTCGATCCGTGTCAGCTCTGTGTAACTACGGGGCTAAAACATGACTATAAATTACTATCGGACATTGGGACGAAGAAAGTGTATGCTCGTGTCGTTGAACGATGTTGTTGAACAGATTAGAACACAGTGATTCCCCTGTGATACCCAAAGACTGGAAAAGGAGCTGGGATAGTAAGAGAACGTGCCCGTAGGCAGTGTGGGTAGTGGCGAAAGTGCGGTACAGTTTCAAGGGGGTGGCCACATTTACAACCAAGCCGACAAAGAACATTTGTGATGTTTATGTTTTGATGAATGCATGACACTAGTGATAAATCGTGAGGTGGCAGTGGGCATCATGACGAAGGTTTTAACTGCTCGTGCCCCTGACCGAAGCTAGCCCTTGAGCCTGAGCCAGCTCCCTAACACAACCGCTGAAAGTAAAACTCCAGGTAAGCCCCGTCCCTGTACTATAGGTCTTGATAGTACTGTGCAGCCCAGAACTCTGCAAGAACACGATTGATGCGACTCATAGGTCAGTATGGGCCTGTGACGAGAGGACTGCTGTAGGCGTCAGTGTTGAACATCACGACTCGAGGTTAACGACTCGAGGTGACGACGTTGTATTTTCCCAAAATAGTGAAGTATCGCGGCCCGGCGAAGCGCTGAAATGAAGCTTTGGTCTAGTACTAGGGGCCGCTCATGCTCATGCTCGATGCGTGATGATGTGCGCGTGAACCGCTAGCTCTCTTCCAAGCGATATTTATGAACCACTGCACACCATGGGTTCTTCCCACTACCACCACGATAACGAATTAGTTCTAACTCTTGACGCCTCCCAACCTCCGCATACACATCATGCCTGCAAGTACCGCCACGAACGACTTTGCCTACAATGAATCCAACGACAGACAAGCGGGAACGCTCGTGATGACGGAGCGTTGGTGGCGAGATCGCTATGATGAAATTGCAGAGCGGGGCTACAAGCTCCGTCCTCGGTACCACCCCCGGTGGGAACCATCCTGGTTCAAGACGGGCAAAGATTTCTACACCGTAGAAGACGGTCAGGCTACCATAGTGCGTGCTGTTGCATTCCTTACCTTCCCATCTCCTTACATGCTATCTTAAGTTGAGAGCGGCAATGGACGCGACCCGCATACGAGATGGCCATCCAGTCATGCTGAAGAAAGTCCTCCTTTCGGACGGGCCACATGAATTGAGAATCAACAAGCTTTTCTCGTCGCTAGAGCATTCCAGGGAGCGCGACAATCACTGTGCCCCACTGTTGGATGTCATTGAACTGTCGACGGGCTTCGAGTCTCAACAATTGATGGTGTTCCCGCTTTTGCGTCCTTTCAATCAACCACGCATCCAAACATTTGGGGAGTTTGCCGCCTTTTTCACTCAGATATGCGAGGCGAGACCAAATTTTACAAGATTTATTCGTGGATCATCCTGATCCTCTCCACAGGGCATTCGATTCATGCACCAGCGAAATATCGCCCACCGGTATGAATCCCACGATTACCCGTGCTGATTCAAGTCTAACGATTTTTGAAGTGATTGCACGGCTAACAATATCATGTTTGATTCGTCAAAAATGTATCCGAAGGGGTTTCACCCCGTCAAGATCGATCGAAATAGGAACTTCAACGGTACTGCGAAGGCTTATACCAGGACGCAGCGACCCTCCCGTTACTACTTCATTGACCTTGGTCTGTCTCGCCTGTACCCCTCCCGAGATGCAAAGGACGAACCACTGCGGGGTGGAGACAAGTCAGCGCCGGAGCATCGATCAGGACTGCGATGTAACCCGTTTCACACTGACATATACTACATCGGCAACCTTATACGACAGGAGTTCATAAAGGTAAGCAAGCGCGTCTCCGGTTCTCATAAATGAACTCACCTTCGCTGACAGAAGAGCAATGGTTTCGAATTCATGGAGGATTTGATCGCCTCGATGACCCGAGATAACCCTGCGGAGCGCCCTCCGATCGAAGAAGTACTGCATGAATTTTCTCGTATCCGAGCGTCTTTGAGTAAGAGAAAGCTTCGCTCCGCGATTACATCGAAAAATGCTCCCAAGGTCTTGGGGATATTTCGGCAAGCAAGGCAATCTGTCCGCACCCTGCGATACATTGCATCTCGCCGGCCAGCGATTCCGGATTCTTATACCTAATTTTATTCTGCAACTCGGAAATATGTGCCTCAAGGGATTGGGACAATGCCATTTGGAACATTTTGACTTTACTCTCCTGCCCACATTCGACCACTCGCTGAATCAGAGCCTATTTATATTTTTGGGTCCTGGCGTATATTATATCTTGTTCATGCGAGCTGATCGTTGTGGGTGGTCGGTGTGTTGTAATTACTTTCATATATTGTTATCGACTTCACAATGTATTATTATTTACGTATTTTCACTGTTACGGAATTCATCGCCCTCCACGCCGTGCCACTCAGGCTAGCAGGCACGCCGTGGTGCATAATATCTCATACTGTACTACCTCCTTGCAAAGCCCGTCCGGCAGTTTTCCGCTAACTCTACAAACATTTATTTCGAGTATCGCGGAAGCGCATCGACATGACTCTGGGTTGACACTCTTTCGGCAATATCCGGCAGGTCTCGCTGAGGTCAAACGGACTGCTGCCCAAACTTTCCTGACACGCTGACCCTGGGATGATTGAAGGAACGAAGTCGCGAGCTTATCTCGATAGTCTTATGTAGGAGTACGTTCTCAAATAGTGTTATTCGAATGGGCGGGGCTTCAGCCACACAGCATGGATGAAGGTCAATAGGTAGTGACCCAACTGATCGATCACCGATCCATCATAGAATTATCATAGAATAATGAGGTGTCAGACCAGCGCCGATCTGTAGGCGACGTCCATAGACAATGGTAGGGGAAAGGGGGTAGGAGGTGGGTGATCGATCAAGAAGCGAGCAACCCTTGACAGGCTGCATTCACCCTGTCCTGCGGCCATATATTATGCGTGGCCTGGGAAGTGTGGGTCAGGGAGACGCCTGCGTGCTTCCTGATTCAGGGGAGGCATGAGTCGGACTTTAGACATATAATACAACACCTTACCGTCCTTCGTCGTAAAAATCGCGCCGTAGTTGGTGCAGTGGGTCACAGTGGCGTGTATCGAGACCCTGTTGGGTGAGAGCCTTGAGCGCAGTAAGATGACTCATGTAGGTCACTTTATAACGCTCGTAGGTGAACGGGAGTTCGGTCTGGACGCCATTACTCCATTCATCGAGGCAACACTCGATCTACAACATTGTGAAAGAGGCTCAGGTTTTCCAAGCGTAGACGAACTAGAAGTTCTTACCGCAGTGAGAACCAGGGCAACAGCTTCGTAGGGCATGGGGTTGAATTCGTTAGGGAACCTGACCCCCTCGCTGTGGCGGTCTCCAAACCAGACAACGTTGATACACTGTTGTATGATGGGATGGCGGTATGGAATTCCGTGCTCTCCATTGATGAAAGTTGTATCGGTCTTCAAATTTTGCGCTCTCTCCGTGTTCCGGTTCAAGATGTCTGCAGCTTCGCCTGTCTCAAACCCATAGAACTTTGTGACAAGTGGCATAACCTTCGCTTTCACGTTGGTCAGGAAGCGCGATACAACGAGTGCAAGCTGAGCGACTGTATTAAGCAGGCAGAAGAGGGCAGCAAAGTCATAACACACCCTGTCTGCGAGATCATCAGGTGGGCTGAGTCGGGTTCCAGTCTTGGTGGATGCGACGGGCCATACAGATTTCGCCCAGTTCGAGGCCTGTTCAGGGGTCGGGAAGGGGTCTTTGGAGCTAAGGAAGCATCGGTAAGTTGCTTCCGCTGCGTCTATGGTGCGCCTCATTTGCTCGTCGTATGTTCCATCTTGGGGCCCACCGAACTCAGCATCTCTGGCTCTGTCAGAAGCCGTCTGTCAAGGGGAAAACTTATGTTATCTGCTAGAAGAGCTACACAAACTCGTGAGTACCTTGACGAGGTGGAGCGTTTCTTCCGCGTGTTTTCGATACGTTCGCGCATGAGACCACTTGGAAAGTCCCCGTTTAGAGTCCAGCCCGACCCTCATCTCGGTTGTCCTTGGCACGCGAAGTGTGAACTCCGAACAAGCCATGAAGAATGAATGAATTAAGCGTACATTGTGATACGATTTTGAAGAGAAACCATTCCGTCGTTGGGAATCATCTCCCTAAACTGGTCTCGCAGGCTACGAGCGCGATCGAGATTTTCGTCGCCTCTTCTTGCCTGTGCAGATGGGAGGAGATTGGACATTTACTTTCGTCGGGATCACGGATGTTTGGCAGAAGGGTGTATTAAAGAGCCTGACCCAGAGGTAGCGACAAGTTCGTAGCGGCCGAGAATCCCTATAGCCGCTATTATATTGCACAGGCTGATTGCAAGAGTCCAAGAAAGTAGCTAGGGGATTGTTCTGTGCGCTTTTTTCGGTGCCACAGATAGCCTGAGATAGCTACGGATCATAGATGAAGTGGGTTTCCCCAGTTGGGATCCATAGTGATTGGCTTCTTGATTGCACTTGAAACAACTTCAGCAAGAGGAGGTGCGGAAGAGATAAGTTAAGTCAATAAAGGCAAAAAATTATATCACCGTGTGGGTAAATGTTTTTGAAATTTAATTCGAACCGTGTCCGTGTGACTAGGTGACTAACCATCGGGTGTAAGGTGGCGCCGCCACGCACGGTGAGAATCGTCGCAAACAGGATGAGGAAAAACCTCCCAACAGTCTGGCAATCAGGCGATCACCAGTGAGCGATCAGTCTGAACTAGGGGTCTTGCTCTAACCTCCCTTAAAGCTAGAGAGTCACCAACCCCTTCTCGTCACGACTTCTTCTCTCAGTTGCATTGCGGCCAAGTTGCGTCGGCAGTCAAACTTGTAGTGACTTTTGCAAGGACTTTCGTGACCTCCTCCCACCTGACGCATTAGTCATCCCGTTTTTCTTTCCCGACTCTCAGCCTAACAGTAGACTCGGAGATGGAAGAACGATCAGCTGTGCATGTAGGTGCTGAAAACGGTCGCAGAGAAATCGGTGTCCTCTTCAGCAGCGAACTGTGGTGGCGGGATCGTTATCGCGATATCGGGGCCAGCGGCTACAGACTTCGACCCCGGTATGACCCTGACTGGCAGCCATCTTGGAAAACATCAAGAAAAGACTTTTTCACGACGGAAGATGGTCAACCCACCTTGGTGGGTGTTTTTCCGTCGATCCCGTATTGTGCGACAGGCCCTGACGGACTGCGTTAGTTGCGAGCTGGGATGGACGCGACACGTATAAGTGACGGAAAGCAAGTTATGCTCAAAAAAGTTCTTCCTGAGGAAGGACCACACGAACTATCCATTACCCGATATTTCTCTTCTCCCGAGCTCAGAGACGATTCTCGCAACCATTGTGTGCAGTTGCTCGACGTCATCGACACGGCCGACACCAAACTTGATAAAAGATTAATGGTTATGCCATTCTTGCGTCCATTCAATGATCCGCATCTTCAAACGTTTGGAGAATTTGTAGCCTTCTTTATGCAGATCTGTGAGGTCGGGCCGGGAAACCCGTTCCGGCAAGGAGTTCTAACCAATTTCTACTTAGGGTCTCCAATTTATGCACGAGCGAAACGTCGCACACCGGTGAGCACGGTGTATTTTCTCAGGAGGAATCCCTTTTTCAGGGCATTTTCTTATAGGGACTGTACCGAGAACAACATCATGTTCGATCCGTCTGGGATGTACCCCAAAGGGTACCATCCCGTACGAAAGAATCGGAGTAGAGATTTCAAGGGAAGGGCCAAGCGATACACCCGAACCGACCGACCACCCCGCTATTATTTGATCGACTTTGGTTTGTCTCGCAGGTACTCTTCGCGAGATGTCTTGGACGAACCTCTACGTGGGGGCGATAAAAATGCACCGGAACATCTACGCGGAGGACGTTGCAATCCCTTTCCCGTCGATATATATTACCTTGGCAATCTCGTCCGCGAGCAGTTTTTGATGGTAAGGCCAGCGTTAGCCTACCTTCACCTATTCGCGAGACTGACAGAACATTGCAGAAGTGCAACGGCTTCGAGTTTATGCGGGAACTAGTTGACTCGATGACAAACGAAATACCAGAAAGGCGTCCCACGATTGAGGTAGTTATTGAAAGGTTTGACCACATTCGTGACTCGTTGAGCACCACCAAGTTACGCAGCCTCATCTCACTAAAGAAGGACCCCCGATTATTCACTGCGTTCCGACATATCCGACAGTTCATACGTACAGCTCATTACATTGTTCTTAAAAAGGCCGCTATTCCAATTCCTTGACTTGCTAAATCGCGTAAGCAGAGGTACCTTTCTCCGTTCATTAACATATAGTACTGGTACGTGAGAGATAGAACCCTATGCAGCACAAACGTCTCGCTAAGTTAAGTTACAACCTCCCCGTACCTTGAACTTCCACCAGTGATACAATGTGCCCAAAGAGGCGTCAACTCTCAGGGCAAAAATTAATTGTTATCCTACGAATGCACACGGGAACAAGTCATTATACTGTAAGCGAGCACACGAGTCGCTTCTTACGTTGCCATGAGGCAAGCGCGTGTAGCTGATTTCCAGACTCGTTGACCGCTTTCAGGGGCGATAAGCCTCGTGAAAGTTCGGTGCGCCAGCTGGAGACATCACATGGGTTGGATTAGCTGGTGAGGGTTTGGCTGGTGTCTCCGGCGTCAGAGGGGGTGTGGGAAGGGGAGAGACTATGATCGCAGGGTTGACTGATGGTCTGATTTCCTTGACCACAGCGGCTGAAACCAGAGCGATCTCGTCGTGTGGTGTTGCATGTTCTCGGGGAAACTGGTCGTCAGGGGGTGTTGGGAGACCGGAGAATGGCGGCGGCCGGACGTGGGCAAGTACCACCTGCAATGTGGGTCCTCTAATTGGCGCACTTGATGCGAGAGAAGCCGCTGTGAAAGCGCCAGCTGGGGTGGTCGTGCTTAGAGAAAACGTGTCGTTTGATACCGCGTCGGAGTCTGTATTGGTCTCCGTCACAGTGACCATGTGTTCATGTTCCGTCAGAACAGCAGACGCATCCGCACTCCGTATCTTAATCACCCCCTCTAGTGTAACCTGCTGTGAGGGGACTTAGCATCTCTTTGAGAGATAGGTCTCACACTGCACCTTGACGGTTCCCAGAGTTTCATGAGCTTTGTCGAGGTAGAGACGAGACTGCTGTGATCGACGGATTACGCTCTTCCCTTCTAAACCGTGCCGAAAATCCCTCGCGCTTTCAATCGCCGTGTTCGAGTTCAGTCGATCTGGGAAGTAATGGCACTGTCCGCGGATCTACTTACCTCGTCAGCAATGCCCTTGCCATGTTGTAGTCCTCCTCGTTTGTGACTTCTCTGTGTTGTTCCAAGAGTTCCGTGGCTTCATTCAGGAGGTCGTCCGCCCGCCTAGCCTGTGTGGATGGTAGTCGATTGTGCAGATTTCGCATTCTGGTCGTCTCCGTCTTCCCAGTTGTGGAGATGTCGGCGGTTGACAGCTAACGACGCCTCGGCGACTTGTTTTAAATACCAGAAGTTGTCAGACAACCATCTGTAAGGGCGCTTCTGGTTTGCCGTAGGATCCGGAATGAAGCTCCCGAGCACCGGGGGGAAGCGAATAGTGAGTCACCGCCAACTATTCCTACCGGGGATGATTGGCTACGGGTGGAGAGATACTTGTTCCATTAAGCAAGCTCGGTGGTCAACACGTTCCTAAGGGTTGCTGGGCCGTCATGTATCAACCGCTGGGACGTCGAATGTCAAAAATGTCAACAGAAGTTTTGGCTCTGCCAGCTTCCGTTTCTAGGGGTTGGGCAAACAAGAAAGCGACTGGCCACTAGATTGAGATACGGAAGTAGGCCGTGACAGTACTCGTGGATGGTAGTTCTCGGCAACCAGGAAAGGTTAGTTCGTGAAGACTAATCACTGCGCTTGTCACAATCTCCGCGCAGGTATCGTGTCCATTTTCAGCAGCCTGCCCTTTGATCTGCGCGGACACAAGCGTTTCTACTGTATTGAAAGGCCTGGGAGAGATGATGGACGTTCATTCATACGGCCTCTTCTATTTCCAAAGGTCCTCGTTTACGTACATTGCGGACATTTCCGGTTAGTGGAGCAAACCCATAGCGGAGGAAAGCAAAGATGCCCGATTATTCGCAGGACCTAGGTCGCTCAGTTACCATCGCGCAGATAGTAGTAACGTAAGCTTGAGATACGCGCTGGCAGAAGTACCGACGAATCAATACAGTATGTGTTTGCGGAGGTACTGTAGTGACTGTAATAGTGTCACACCAGAGTGAAACGTGAAGAGACAACTTGAATTCTTGCGATAGGGACCAAGGTCGTGGTTTCGACACATCCAAGATGCATGGTGCGTACGGATCCTTCAGGTAATGTGTGACCATAGTAAAGAAAAGCGGCCTGCCAGCCAGGTTGTGTATCGCAGCATGTCACGGTCCATTTCCGGCGCCAACAAGGGCGGCAATGCAAAGAACGACGAAAGGCCCGGAAATGGCTAGCGCTAAATGTTCCTCGTGCTGCTGGAGAGTGTAACCCGCGTTTCCTTACCCCCGAATCGAAGTAGAAAGTCAGGTAGAACACACCGAAACCTCCTGGTTCCCACCTACTACTTGCAGTCACGGTAGTTGAGCGCTGAGCGCTGAGCCCTTGTTTACCCATATTTATATGAGCGGACTTTGGCGGTGACGACCTCGCACGCCGAACTTGAGCGAGTACAATACAGTACATGGCATCATGTACTTTCCTTTTGGATGTCTAGATCCCAAACACCAGTCTCCAGCGCGTCGTGGCCATCACGGGTACATGCTTCTATGAAATGCCCTTTCCTTTTCTTACGTTTACACTTCATCTCCCTCAGTACACATGCCCCAGAGTGCCCCACTACCCAACTCGAACGAAAGGCAGGGCGGGTTGGGGACAAGGGAAAGAGGGACTCTGGTAAAGAGTGAGCTCTGGTGGAGAGACCACTACTACGACTTCGAGGAGCGCGGATACAAGCTTCGTCCTCGATACCATCCTCGTTGGAAACCTTCTTGGATCAATTCGAAGAAAGACTTCTTCTCAGTGGAGGATGGTCAACCTACGATCGTAAGTCGTCTTTGATTCCCAAAAAGGCTCCAGATCCCGGCTCAAATCTAGCGACAGACAAGAGCTGTAATGGACGCCGTACGCGTGCGAGATGGCCTTCCCGTCATGCTCAAAAGGTTATTTCCCGACGAAGGGCCCTACGAGCTCGAAATCAATCAGTTATTCTCATCCCCAGAGCTCGCCAACGACCCTCGCAATCACTGTACACCGCTTTTGGACCTCATCAAATTGCAGTCCACTGAATCTCACAAAATCATGGTATTCCCACTTCTGCGCCCTTTCGATTGTCCCCGATTTCAAACCTTTGGCGAATTCGTCGCATTCTTTACTCAGATGTGCGAGGTGATTCAAAATTTACCTATCTTGCTTCGCGCTATAATTCAAGGTTGGTCGTACAGGGCCTCCAATTTATGCATCAATATAACGTGGCCCATCGGTATAAACCACCCTCCTTAGTCCGGTAATTCGAGCCTGACAGCTTTTCGAGGGACTGCACAGCGAACAACATCATGCTCGAACCGTCTAAAATGTACCCCACAGGTTTCCATCCAGTCAAGCGCGATCGGAACAAAGACTTCAAGGACAAAGCGACTGCTTACACTAGGACCCAGCGTCCTCCCCGTTACCTTTTCATAGACCTTGGCCTGTCTCGTCAGTATCCCACGCGGGACATCACAGATGAACCGCTGCATGGCGGAGACAGAACGGCTCCTGAAATCAAGTCGCGAAAATGGTCCAACCCGTTCCATACAGACGTATACTATATCGGAAATCTCGTTCGCGGAGAGTTCATAAGGGTGCGCAGCCGGATAAACCGACTTGTTGTTACGGTCTCGTTTTGAGCTTACTTCCTACAGAAATACCACGGCTTCATGTTCATGGAGGAGTTGATCGACGCAATGACCAATGAGGACCCAGCGAAGCGCCCTAGTATTGAAGAAGTTATTGAGCGATTCACGGTAGTCCTGGAATCTTTACGTAGCACCAAGCTACGCTCCGCGTTAACGTCGAAGAAACTGCCCAGAATCTTTAGCGTGATTTGGCAGGCAAGACAGTACTTTCGCACGATTCAGTACATCCTTTTGCGACAGGCTGCTATCCCAAACCCATGACGTGGTCATTCGAGCTTATCAATTTATGCTTGTAGTAGCTAGTGTATCCATGGACGCAAACAGTAGACCTAATATATGGACTGAGATATGGACTGCCAGTGAGCTATGAGCATAAGGTCGGGAATCGGGACTTGTTTCCGTACGTGTAGCGTTTGTGTATCCCTATACCGGCATCTTCCGTCCCTCGATGTGCGACCACATTGCTTGTATCGGCATACCTTTGATCAGAACCCTACTGCACTGTGGTATTGTTTCCGTGGTCCTGGGACTCTTGGCCTCGTGCCTGGTGGGCCCCACCAATCGATCAAGAGGTGGTGTATGGGCCCAGCCCAAGCACATGTCTGCCCCAAACCCAGCTGCGCGCAACTAAAAGTATCGACACACCTGCCGCCATTATACATACGGATACAATACATACGAGGTGAATAAACAACGCCAGACACGAATGATTAACGGGGTTCTGGATACGGGTGCGGGAACGCAAGAATCCAGACCATGTACAAAGTCACATCCGGCGACCCCTAAAAATGTGACTTGCGTAGCGCTCAATCACTCGACGCAATCAGGGCTGCATCACAAGCTGCATTCACCCTTTCTTGAGGCCAATGTAGCCCCTCATTCTTGGTATTCCCGGAAGCCAGTCCTGCGTGCTTCCTGATTCGAGTGACGTGAAATTAGCTCGAATTAGGAGATACAACAGGTGTCTCACCGTCCTTCGTTGTAGATATCTTGACGGAGCTTGTGCAGTGGGTCGCAATGCCGTGAACTGAGCCCCTGAGTTGTGAGACCCTTCAGCGCTTCGAGATGGCGGCTATAAACTTCCTTGTAATCTTCATATGTGAAGGGAATTTCAGCCCAAGAACCCTTGCTCCATTCGTCGATACAGCACTCTATCTTTCAAATGTAAAACACCATCAGCGCTATATTTCAAGAGGGCCGGAGGCATCTTACCACCGCAAGTACCAGGGCGATGGCTTCGTAGGGCATGGGGTTGAAACTGCTCTGGAACACGATGCCGTCGCTAGAACGGTCGTTGAACCAGACGACGTTGACTGCCTTCTGGATAGCGGGGTGTCGATACGGCAACTTGTCTCCTCTGTCATCATTGATGAAGGCCGAGTTTGTCTTGAGATTCTGTACGTTCGCGGTGTTGTCATTCAAGCTCTCTTGGGCCTTGCTCGTATCGAAACCGTAGAATCTCTCAACCAGCGGCGTGATCTTCTTCTTCATATCGGCGAAGAAGTGCGATCCTACGCCCGCGAGCTGTTTCTGATCAGAACGTGAATATGCAACACAGAAGCCGGGGCATGGCACACCACTTCGGCAAGATTGGCAGGTGGGGCGAGGTCTGTCCCAGTCGCAGTGCACGCCACTGGCCAGACGGCTTTCCCCCATCTTAGCTTCTGCTCGGGGGTTGGGAATGCGTCCTTGTAGCTGAAGTATGTCCGGTAGACAGCCTCGGCCTTTCTGACAACGCGCCGCTCTTTTTCATCGTGCGGCTCGTGAACGTGTGCGATAAACTCTGCATCTCTGACCCGGTCAGAAGTCGTCTATGTCCCTCAATCAATCCCAGTAGGACGTCCGAATAGAAAAAGGCGACCTTGACAACTCGCAGTGTTTCTTTAGAATATTTCCGATACGTTCGCGCATGGGTGATCTTCGAAAGGCCTATTTTTCCGTCCAAGCCATGTCTCATCTCCGTCGCCCTGCATAATGCGAAACGTGAACAAACTGACATGTGGGGTTAAGACGAACGAAACTGACATTGTAATTCGGTTCTGGACAGCGGTCAAATCGGCGCTGGGAATTATCTGACCCCACTGATCCCGAAGGTTACGAGCTTCGTCGAGGTACCCATCGCCCTTCTTTGCTTGCGCTGACGGAAAATATGTCATATTGCTGTGGAGTTTTATTGCAATGACACAGAGTGAGCTGTCGACAATACTTCGACAGTTGCCAAGAGACCTTTGAAAACTGGCAAGCGAGACAGGAAAAGACGAGGGGAGAGTAGAAGCGATACGTGGCCTTTAAGGGCAACATATGATGGATATTATAGCGACGGGCAGAGCCCTCGTGCAAGAGATCCGTCCCACAACATGTCGATAGGTCAATGACACGACTCCAGGGTCCTGATTAAGGTTGTAATGCAACATCCCAGGCCGGTTTTCTTGTAGTATCATCTCCCAAACGTGCTGAGAATAATTAATCCGCCATAGCGTGCGATCACTCAGCGCCGCGCCGTCGGGGCCAAATCCAACCCACTGCCCATAGAACGTTACTGTATAACCGGTACCGGGGGATATGATTGCCATTCAGCGCCCAGCACCAGAATACAGTGCAGAGCCCCGAATGGTAACTTAAACCATGCCAGCTCACGGGAACAGTCCTTCAAGTCACAGTTCTGTATCGTCGAGTCGTGACGCGTGATGCCAGTGCATGATGCATGATGACTAGATGACTGGGAGCGAGTCGAGACAGATCATGACGTATTACGTACATCAACCGCAGTGAGTCTGATTCGAAAACGCATGCCTCTCTTACCACTGGCACTATCTTGGCACGAAGTATTAGACCGTCCGACAAGCCGTCCAATCCGATCTTCCGACATCGGAGACCCTGGTTACGGTGCCAGTGGATGGGCTCAGATATGATGATACGGTGTACCTTTTGGTCCTTTTCTCCCTCAGGCTACTGGCTACAACTTGAAGTCGTCATTGGGTTGATACGCAAGTTGATACGTGAGCGTTCTGTGCTTAATCACACACTTCTCAATGTGGGTAACCTCATTTCTTGCACACAGCAGGCCCCATGGGACTCAGGTCAGACCACTTAGTAGGTCGCACCAACTTTGAGGATCACTTGTTCAACTTTGAGATTCACTTGTTTGCCACTCCTAATGAGACTGCGGTGGACCTTTGAAGTTGACTTATTCTTCGTAAAGTTCTGAAGTGCTGGCATTTCTTAGACATATATACCCACGATCCTGATTCCTGATGCTCTCCTTGACATTCTTATAATTCGCTAGCAGTACAGGAGTGGCGTCCGAGTTCCATCGATCATTTTCCTCGGGTCCATTTGTGCACCATCATGTCACTCAGGTTGTTGACTCTCTGACCTTGTCTCCGAGTCCAGTTCCCGGAGCAAGAGCAGGAGTGCAACAAGGGCTTACACACAGATAAATTGACGCGCCTTTCCCTCGGACTAGCGAGTTATGGTGGGGCAACTCATACGCTGAGATCGAGATCGTTTTTGGTATTGTACTAATTAGAAACCATCTTGAAGGGAAAAAAATACACCTTTTCAAGACTTTTACAGTCGAGGATGGTCAACCAAATCTCATGGATGTTGTCTTGTCTAATATACTTCGTACCGATACCCCGCAGTCCTGAGAAGGATGCATCAGAACGGGAGATTCCTGTGCGGCTCTGATTTTTCTTAGGCTCTTCTGCGGAATTCAAACACGCGCCCAGTAACTCTTGCGCACTGTTGCTAGAATCTTTCGGACCAACAAACGCCATTCGTGATCTGAAACTGGTGATGGTGCCATAGCAGGTCATTTGATGATCCTCATCTCCAGAACTTTCGGCATGCTCGTAGTGTCCTTCACTCAAATTTGCGTTGCGAGACCTGGGCATATCAATGATGGTCTGGTACGACTCGGACCTCACTAGTACTAGTATCACTCCACATTAACTTGGACTACGGTAGATGGCAACCCACAGTAAGTGTGCATCGGTTTGCCTGAATTAATTTCTTTTTTTTGTGCGAAAACCTTACCTCAAATTAGTAGTCTGTTAAGTTGTTTTCTCGGGGGGTTTTTTTTTATTACGCAGATCCCAGTTGCGAGGACGATTGACATCAACTGGTCATCCGTTCATGATCAGTCGGACAAAATACTGACTCGACAAAGATTTACGTGACTGCTAGAGCACTTGTGTGATTTAGTGTGAAGGTCTGACGGAGGGCCACATCAAATCAGTAGGTAAGACGACACGTGCGACATGAAGCTACGGGAATTATAACTACAGTATTCTGTCCGAGGGTGCTACGTAGAATTAACACAAAAGTAAATCAAAACAAAAAATCTCACAGGACAGCGCCGTGCGAGGAGGAACGAAAGGCTATGAAAGAAGTCATCGATATGCCAGTGGTAGGTAGTGAGAGTCCGTTGAAGTAATCCCTGTGTTCGTGTGGTTCTTCTGAATGTAGATTACTGGCAATACTGGCCTAATGTGAGTTCCTGCAAAAAGAAAAGGATACTATCTCAGCGTCCCATTCTGTGATGACGAATCAAGTTCCATACCTCGATGTTTCGTAGTGTTTCCTGGGCCTCTTTGAGGTAGGTCTGCGACTGTTGATAGCGACCAACCACATGCTTGTCCTCTAAACCGCTCCGGTAGTCTTGCGTCCTTTCGAAAACAATGGTCAGCTTTAGATAGCTCGAGACAACAACAAATTTACTTACCGTGTCAACCACCCCCTTGCCATACGATAACTGTCCGGGCCTACAGTGTCTTTGTGTTGTTCCAACAGCTTCAAGGCTCGATCCAGGACAAGATCTCCCTGTTCTGCCCGTTCTGACGACCTTGTAATGTGCAGGTTCTGCATTCTGGCCAATGTTACCGTGGCGACGCAATAGGAGAGAAAACGGGGTCGGGTACCAGTGGTGCACTGGTACTCCCATTGTCCGCGGTGCTTTAAGTATTGAGAGCATCGCCACAAAGAAACAGATATTGAAGTAGTGCAGCTGTTGGGAACATGACAACGGGTTGACGTGAGAAATGCTGAGAGTTTCCGCGCTACTTGGAGAAGCTAACAGGAACGTTCCCACCAAAAATTATTACATAATACCCCAGCGATCGGGAATTCACGCCGAATTTTCTGTATGGGTTTTTCAACCCTCCTGCCCGGTCCCCACAATTATTTCCAAGTCACCTTGTAACCCAGACTGCATCTCAAAAATTAGCCCGACGACGCGTGCCCCAAGCTTGTGCATATCTTGATTATTCAATTGTGACGCGAGCGGACTGTAGCAACAGTACTGTAATATCGCCGAGAGTCGAACCAACCCGTTTGGTACTGTAAGGGTGTTCAGTTCATCAGATGTCAGCCGTGTCAGCGTCAAATACGTTAGCGTCTACTCGCGCCGAGTCCTGGATCCACATGGCACAAGTGGAATGACGCCTGGTCAGTCATCGACTCATCTTGCGAATCTGTCGAACATGACATATCAAGATCAAGAGATATCATATAACATATAGCGCTCTGGCTCTTGGGATGTAAAGAGCGCGAGTTTTGGGGCGAGCGATTCGGCCTAGGAAGGGCACTAGCACACTCGGCACCATAGTACTGCGGCTCGTCACAACTGCTATGCGATGCATTAGACTTATTAGGGTCTGAAGCCCGTGAGGCTATGCACCATGTTTAGCCCGATGCCGTCCACCTTGCTCAATAGACCCAACTTTGCATAATTAGATGACTGTCCGTTTAATTGGGTCAATTCTCTATTGACTAGGTCACAGCCTGGCCATCATGATATCTGCATCTAACAAGCACGGTCCCTATACTGAAAATACATCTAGGAATGGCGCAGGTGAAGATCAAATCTCTCAGCCCAGTATGGCACATCTGATGATTCGGAGATCACACAATCAATCATCTACATCTGAGCCATATCCTACCACTGGCAATGTTCGTATTTCCAAGGGCCCGTGATGAGCCCCAGTATTGGGCTGAGAAGGGGGGAGGACAGAAGTGGGCAAGCCCCACGGAATAAAGTGGATTGATTTGAGCTTCTACTGTAAGAAATGCGTGCAGAAGAAACGTTTGTTGCGGAAGCAAAGTGGTAGACAGGTGGTGGCGTTCGTTCAGAACAATGTGTGGGTGTAAGCGCCAGAGCTGGTATGAATGCGGAGTGTGACGAAGGTGGATGCTCCAAGTCTCGAGGCCAAGCTCGAGGCATGGGTGGTTGAGGTCCGCGAATATCGGGCGAATGGTGAACCAAGAATAACAGGGAGGAGAGGCGAACAATATAAATGTGTGGGAAGGTTGGTCATGAGTGACGAGGGTACAGGGTACAGTACTCACCGGACAGAGGTGCGGTGGACAAGGAAAATGGGGAAATATGCAAGGGGACCCCAATAAGCCTGTGGAGGGTTATCAAACGAATCGATGGGAAAAGGTGGAGAACTGAACTATTGGTGAGCAACAAATGAGCCGCGTAGTACACGGCAACAACCTCGCATTAAGGAACCAGGGCCAGTGAGCGAGAGCCAGTGTACGATATTGTTCTCATCACAAAGTCTTCAAATTGGGTCGGCCTAGTAGACGAGATAGGAGTAGACTCTCCCCGTCTCGCTTACCTCCAAGTCCCTGCCCCTTGATGCTATACTCGAGCTAAGAAGGCCCCGAACTTCGAGCATTCACTGGCAACAAGTGCAGTGGGGCATTGATTGATACTTTGAAAAAGCTACTAGAGAATAAACGTCGAAGCCAATAGCTCTTCCATGAAGGGGGGGGCGAAAGACCTCCTTCACAATCTGGTGTAGCGGGGCAGTACGGGCGGTTATTCGGAACGTGGAAGACACGTTTCAGGAGATCGATCTGACTAGTTAACTACATTTTAAGGTGCCTCGACTGTCATCTGGCCCGGTCCGAGGAAATTAGAATAATACAAGGTATAAAGCGATTGGGCAATCCAGGCCTCAACGCAGAATCGACAGCAACAGTGGAAAGGTTGTTATACAGTAGAGGCGGGAAGCTGTCACCAAGCCCCTTCCTTTTGGCTCCCGATTTCGATCGTTTCGTCGACGATTCTCTATGGGATAAAATATGACCTATTAGTACCTCTCAAGACAGATGTAATCGTTCGAAAGACCTTGATCATCCCTAACGCTTCTTGAGCACGGTTTAAATACCGTTTCGCCTCCTCTGCTTGGGCCAGCCAAAACCTCTCCTGCACACTGCGTTTGAGGCCCTTGGCGCTGCGGGTAAGGTTGTCTGAGAATCTGGAATATAGCAGCCTGGTGGAAGTCCCACTCACTCAATCATTCTATCCTTGGCCTCCTCGCGATCCTTGGGTTCCATGATATTTTCATGCTCTTCGTACAGGACTTGAGCGCGTTGCATAAGTCTATTGGCCTGCTCCACGATTTTCATAGGTCTCAAGGAGAAAGGAGCAATGGTGGTGTGCATGATGTAGGAGGGTAGTGACAGTAATCCACCTTAGTTTGGGCGTCTTAATATACTATCCAGTGCCAACCACGGCACATAATACGCATGGTCCCCAGCCGGAGTAGATGCAGCGACAGCAGGCGAGAAAAACCAGGTCATTCGCGACTCAGAAGAATCAGTGTGACAGTGTCCAAAGCTGACAGGTTTAGCCTGAGGTAGACTCGCCCTTGGGAGGGCGCCGCAGCGGTTCTGATAAGAACAGGTCCCGCAGCGGGGAGAATAATGACTTTCGGGCGTCTACGTACTACGTAGAAAACGAGTAACGCCGGCGTTGATACTTGTGGATAAAGCACGTTCATGTCGCCTACGTTCGGTGGGCACTCGCGCCTCATGGGGGGTGCCTGCTCGGTGTGTGCACCTACAGCGGACGAAGACCTCGAGGAAGTGGCACGGCAACTCCGTGTGAACAAGGGTCTAGTAGCAGCGTGAACGGTATCACTGGCATTATGGAACAAAATGCCTGTGCCACGTGCGAATTAATCACACATCACGCGTCACGAATCACGTGCCAATAACGACAGTCGGCACCGAAATCTGCATGCCTTTGCCGTAGTGGAATACAAACACCGCAGGTCCTAATACATAACGTGGCAGTCTATCGAAATAATAGGTTGGGCCAAGATGCAAAACTTCGATCTGAGCCAAATATAGCGGGGGCTATATTGTATACATCGCGCATCTCTACAATCAGTATAAACTCAGGACGAGTCGCCCACAAAAAATGAAAGATTAGGTACAACACCAAACCTATCCAGCCTCATGCCGCAACACGATTCTAATCCACCCTCACAATTTCTAGTGCAAGATCGGGCACCAGGAAAGAAATCATGATGCACTAGCAGTCAGCATTTCCATTGGGAAGCTGGTGGTTTCACGGTATATTCCAATGCTGATTACAAAATAAGCCATCAGCCACCTGAAGCGACATCAGAGGAACAGGGAAAAACCTCGATAAGCGCAGCGCGTTGTCGGTTTCCCTGAAATACCTCTTTGCCTGTCCGAGTCGACCCAGCGGAGTCATCCCAGGCTGGCCATTATATGATCTGGAATATTCGGCCCTAAGACAACGCCGGAGGAAAGCCTACTCACTGCCGCAGAAATCCCTGTACTCTATCTCGATCATGAGGATTCGTCACGGGATTGAGTGACCTTCTGGCTTGACCTGACTCAGATAGCGCCACTCTAGCTCTCTATCGATCCATAAATTTCTTGGGTCTAATTTGTCGAGAAATCCCATGGGTGCAGAGCCGACTGTCCGGTGTTGGGGGTGGAACCTGGGGTAGCTAGGCTAAACCAGCTGGAATAGCGGAAGCACCACCGGATTTAGTGGAACGAACAAAGAGAAGGGTGCCCAGCAATTGACAGGTTTCGAACGAATGAGCTCTTCCAGTTTCGAGACTCAGTTCGACTTTGTCTCATCTTTTGGCGCTTTCACCCCCTAGGGGTTCATAGCCACTCACTTCCCTAATGTACTGTTTAGAACAGTTACGGGTAATCCAATGACTACTCTCACAGATGGATGCGTGATTCGTGATGCGTCGGAAAGATATAATGTGTCCGCCGAGAGCCACGGCATCGATAAAGCTAGAGCAGTACTGTGACACGTACTATGTGGTCGTTTTGGGTACCGCATGATCGCATGGTGCTCCAGTCTGAGCGGCTGCGTGACAATGCTTCTGTTGTTCTGCAATATCAATCTCATGCCGACAACTGGATCTGGTTGGGTGGTTCAGCACGTTCAGGCTCGTGATGGCGACCCGATCTGGGAGCCTTGCCGGGAGCTTCGGGACGGGAGGTAGAAAGCAACCGGAAGGCGGTGACCGGTATCACCAAGGTCAACCGGAGATAACCTCATTGAGCTCCAATGTATTGCCTGGAAGAGAAAAAGAAGAGCTTCGCGCACAGAAAAAAAGGTGGGGCCAGTCTGATGCATACTGTAGGAACTTGAACCGAACTTGAACCACTTGGAAAGTGGTGTGACGCACGCTTGAACCAATACTGGTCCGGCAATCCCGCACCAGTCCTTGTACAGTGCCAAGTATAGTACTCGTACTCAACCTATGAAAAGACCAAGTAATGTGAAGTTCCAAGCGATAAGTAATCTACAGATACAAATAGAGACTCATAATATGGGACAGCGCGACCGTGACGATATCACAACTAGCGACTTATAAGATTTCTTCCCACTCGCCTGAACGCCGCACGGTGAGCATGCCTTCTTTTTGGCTTCGGTTTTCGATCGCTTCGCCCACTGACTCCTAGTGAGGCAACAAGAGTCAATTATTATATACTTTGCCGGGGGAGATAGGGATTAAGCTACCAACCTTGACAGTTTCCAACGCTTCTTTGGCATGACTTAAATATAGTTTCGCCTGCGCCCTTCTATCCAGCCATGACTTCTCTTCTGCGCCGTGCTTAAAATCCTCGGCGCTGTGAAAAGGTACTTCAGGACCGGGAAACAGCAACATGGTCGGAAAAACGCCACTCACATAGCCATTCTACTTTCGGCCACGGTGCGATCCCTGGGCCGTATGATGTGCTCGTATTCCTCGTAGAGGATTTGAGCTTGATTCATCAGCTTATCGGCTTTTCTCACGATTTGCGTGGGTATTAGGGGGCAGCGAGTGTCGGTTGACTCAAAGGAGTGCATGGTATGGGGGTGGATAACGATCACCATGGCCGTCTCCTTAGTTTTAAATATTGGAGGCCATATGTTGTCGTAGCACAGCCGTGAGGCTGCATGAGGGCTGTGCCAGACCAAGGAATGGAAGGTGACCGGAATCAAGCATGGCCGGGACTACTATCTCATAGTAGCATAAGAAGGCTCCATGCTTTTCAGAGTCGGAGGGTTCAGCCTTGAAGGAGTGAGTCTCAGCGGCTCGGCTGTGAAAGCGCCAAGATTATTATAGAAAGTCCCCGCACGCACCGGAAAGAATGGTCGAGATCGTCCGAATCCAAACTAGAACGAGCGACGCTAGCCGCGCTGGTACAGGCGACACAACTTGAACCATACTCACGGCGGTGCCACTGGCAACATCCTACCACTCACGACGGTACCTGCTTTTCGTACACATGGGCATACGGTATTTGAGGGAGAAGTCAATGTCACGAATGGGGGTACAGGAATGTTGACCAAAACGCCCATTTCCACAGCCTGACTGCCATAGGTTCAATTAAATATTAAATTAAATAGCAATAACGACCAAATCGGCTTCATGCTAGAAATGAAAAGTTAATCACGGAACAGCGGTGTTTGAATGGGAAAATTTAAGTCACTCAGGCGTTCGTCCAACGGGGCGGGGACGAGTAAAAAAATCTCGGAATGACCGGAAATCATTGTTCAAAAATTTCAGTGCCTACCACGTCGTATAACCTACTTGCATCAAATAGAGGCGTGTCATCACAATCTCGTTATATAACACGTGGCATTTGGCGCTGGAATGGTCTGAAGCTCATTTCCCAGACAGGGCAATGGAGGGAAGAGAGGGCCAAAATTAGATCGCTGAACCATCTGACGTCGCAAGCAAGGAAAACATTTTGGCAAGGGAAAGTGTTCTGCTTTGAAGACTAGCGTCTGGATTTCGTACGCACGATGTAATGAGGCCGCCGCGCCGTGTGGCGCGATTAGTGATTTAATCTGTGTGAGTGATCGTGGAACTTTGCGCAGGCCTTACAGGCGGCAGTGCCAGTTGGCAGCGCGGGAACCTTACTTACGAAAGTCTTACAGGGGCGTAATGCAAAACCTTGACTGGAGTCCGAACCAATGGACAAACTCAGGGGTTGGTTGCGAAAAGGAAGATCAGACCCATGCCAGTGGGTGTATTTCTATGTTACAAGGATTGATCACTGCAAAACGCCAAGCGTTCTCGCCGAGAACAACAGGGAAGCCCCGCAACTGCAACGTACTTCTGTTTCTGCCTCACAATATCTGGGCGCGAGCCTGTGCGCCGAAAGAGAAATCACGATGAGCGAGCATTGCCATTGGGCAGCTGATGTCGCGTTTGCACAATGGTCTACAAAATAGACGTGAGCGGCGTCGCTCAAGCCCCATGTCATCGCGGAAACAATGACCGACCTCGATATTCTGCAGCGCTTTGTCGGCCTCTTTAGCATACCGCCTTGCCTGTCTGTATCGTGCTAGCAGAGACTGGCCGTCTTCTGGCCTGAAATCTTCAGCGCTGCGGCGATGCGATATTTGAGCCTGACTGTAGTCGCTGGGCGGACGAGGACCCGCCACTTACCGCTCGATCCAACCTTCCGCGGCCGCTCTGTCGTGGGGATTCCACACGAAGTCGAGCAGGTATTCGGCACCATGCATCCGCCCATCGCCACGTTCCAATAGTTTTCCAGGCATCAAGTTGTCAAGCCCTTTCATAGACGAAGGGCCAATGTTCAGTTGTTGGGAAGAAAAACCGGTGAACCATCTCCCGGCGATGCTGCGAGCTTAAATGCAAGGCCCTCTACGGTACCGCAGAACAAAAAGCACACGATACTGAATGACCACACGATATGAACAAATGAAATCGCCGGGTACCGAGATTCGGGACCGATCTGGTCTCGTCTCTCTCGGTGCCAGCTTATACCCCTGCGGGGATTCATCGTTCACCGAAAAAGGGAAAGGCTGACAGCTTCATCATTTGGGGCATTTGGGGACCATTCGATCAACTTCTTGGACAATACGATTCGTACCCGTCAAGTAAGAGGTGCTGCGGCTGTGATGCACTGTAGCGTGGAGGTCATTAAGTTAAGGGCCGCAGGAAGGGGTGATAGGCCTTATCATAGAATGGCTCTGCGGACAGCACTGACATATAAGTTGACCAGACACTGGCAGATGTGCGCCCATCTACAAAAAAACTGTAACTGAAATCAATACTTTAACCAAGTTGGTCCAAACGTACGACCGCATGTAGGGCGAGCCGTTAGTGAGCCATATCAGAGAGTATGTGAGAGTGGCAGCGTCAGGGTGGCTTCTATTCGCTTTTGTGATATCGATATTACATACACAATTAAATGTGCTTCGACCGGCGAGCACCCCAGAACGCCACGCCACGGAGGTGACGAGCAGCTCGGGGGGTTCCGAACCGGCAAGCCGAATCCGACTGGAGCCTGGGGGCAGTGACAAGTGGCTGTTGATCATAACGTAACCTAAACGGGGAGAACTTCGTTCCGGTATGAAGCCAAGAAGCGCCTCATTGCGGCGATGTGGCGAGTGCAGCAAGAGCAATTCTTCAAAAAAGAACGCAGGTGTAGATGGACCAGGGAGAGTAACTAGGAAAGGGCCACGTGTGCACATCGGGCGCTAATTGCAGTTATGCTTCGGCAACCTCATAATACAAGCCCATCGGTCAGTCAAGACGCAAGGTGACGCGGCACGCAGAAACAACGGGTCATCCTCCATTTCGCCGTCAGAGGGATGCGTTGGTGCTGGGCCAGAAGCGATTACGTAGCATGCTGTATACGATGCAAACTCACTGAACCCAAACCATTTGGTGCGTTGTATGAGAAACCTACGCCAGTGCTGGTGGTGCGACATGGTTCGCCGTGCTAATTACGCGCTTGCCGTACTTGGGAGCATTGCATTATCCGGAAAAGGTGTCATTAGATGTGTTTGCAACAAATCAAGATTGCGCTAAATCTTCTCCTAGGTGGAATGATTGAGACAAACGAACGGATCAACAGCGGGAACTATAACCCACTATAACCGCAGTAGGGTCTAAACATTCGTATGTTCACAGCAGATGTCGTGAAATGTCATGCTTCCAAACGTACAGAACAATTCAATTGTGCCGTGAAGCCGTCATCACATGATGACGCGAACGCCACCGTACTCGGCTAACTCCCATGGATGGTCCCGGCCGAGCGAAACCACACACATTCGGCTTCGTGGAACTTCGAGGGTGTGAGAAGTTGCTTCAACGAGCTGTTTGTTTGTTGTTTCGGGGGATCGAGTATTGAGCGCTCCATCTATGACCAAATCAAGAAACGACTATGAACTCACGGTCGGGTTAAATGCACCTGAAACGAATGCGAGACTTGAAAACGAGTTAGAAAGATGCAACGTACGATAAGGAATTAAGATACGAACTCGACAGTGATCGTGGGGAACGCCTCATCTAAGAGACGCGCGTTCGGATGGAGCTCGCTGGGGATCGCATCGATGGTTCTATACGCATAGACGAATATGACCGTGCGTGCATCTGGCGCGTTCTTCTGCACGGAGAGTAATGCACGGAGCATGACATGGATCTAGACGAGAGTGCTATAGCGTATAGCAGAACAGGTACAGACGTTCAAAAATAGAGACGCACGTCGTCGTTCTTTATCCACACGCAGACACGGGCCGCTCGACGCGCCTTGTACCACGAGACCAACCGGCGTTGCCATCCCCGGGTCAGCCTCCATCGCAAAAGCGGACTGGTCGAGTAGAATTGGAGAGCGAGCCTCAAAATCGTTGGCTGGGCACTTGTTGCGAACAAGGCGATGAAAATCACTGCGAAAGACACAGCAAAAACGCCAAGGGAAATGGGGCTGCGCACGCATAAAGAATGAGCGAGGGGAAAGAGGTAAGCAAAGGACATCCGCGTACGCGAGCGCGATGTTGCCTGCAAATGTTACAATGACTACCGCGAAAGCCATTAGGAGTGCGAACACTCCCGAGTGCGGTGGGCGGGACAAGCCGGGACGGTTCAGCTTGAGAAGAAAGCAGGACACCGCGAACTGCGACGTGGTCAGACATGATTCTACGGCAGTCGATGCGACTCACCAGAAAGAGCTGAAATAAGAAGGCGACAGAGAACACGTATGAGACAGTCAACAGGCTCATCCCCGAGCCAACGTAAAGTAATAAGGATAGTCCCGTAGAGAGTAGCGTCGCGATGTACTGGCTTCCAGTTATTGGGAGCCTCAGACTGAACCAACGTGGCAGAATATGGTCGCTGCGGGAGAATGCACACCGTCAATACCCTCGACGATACATAATCGCATTCGACTTACTGGGCCATGCGGTCGAGTAGCTGGATAGCTGTGACCGTTCCGGTCATCACGCCACCGAGGAGTACAGAAACCGCATCGATCAAAACTAAAATGCGAAGCCAGTTCCCACCCGAGAGGCTCCCAAGGGCCGACAGGACATTCGAGCCATTCACGATAGTGTCCACCGGGAGCAACGCGCACGCGAGCAGGGAGAGCACGGTGTTGAGTATGGCCGAGACGACTATCAGGTTTCGCAGTATGGCGGCGTAGTCTTTGGGGCGGATCATTTCAATATAGGATGGCGTGCATTCGAAGCCTAAAGAGTTGATTATATAATATATCCGGAGTGAGGTGTCTCCACGGGCCAACACAAATGCATACCCGTGACTCCGATAAACGCGACGCAAACGCCATAAAATATTGCGCGTGCGGTCTCGACCGCAGTGCCGGGGCGTAGGGCCCAGTTTTGCTTCAAAATAGTAGAATGGGGGTCATGGGTAGCCCAGTGCACGATACCCATAACCGCTAGTGCGGCCATCGCTAGAATCTGGAGAGTATATGGTCAGGATGCGGGGGATGCGGAGCGGACGGGTGATGCGTACATGAAATACGAATACGGCCGCTGTTGCGGAGGCACTTTCTCTAATCCCAGCAAGGGCGAGAACGCCAAGCGCAACAAGGAATAGGACTGCCAACACGCTCGCCGAGATGGGCATAGAATGGATCTCAGCGCTGAGATAAGCGCTTGCAGTCGCTGCGGACACCGCGGACGTAGCCACCGCGTCTAAAAGTGTTGCTGCTGCCCCAATAAGCGCCATAGTCTTCCCCGAAAATTGTAAGAGGTAGATGTAGTTCCTGGAAAATGACGTGAGCTTCGGTGTCAGCGCGGAAGGAGAAGAGACACACGATCCATTGATGCGGACGGTAGAAGCCAGCTCAAGCAGGACAGGTCGGAAGAATAGGAGGAGCAAGGAAGCCGTCAGCAAGCAAAGCGGTGAGTATATTCCTGTCTCCAAATCGTCAGTCGGACGGATAGTCAAAGATAGCGACCTTACCGGCGGCGGCGACAACGAGTGGAAACGCGTAGAAAACGCTTCCAGAGACGTCATTACCGGAAACGGACATCGCGGCCAGATGTCCGAGGATTTGGCGCGGGCCACTCAGTCTGCCTTCGGCGTCTCTCAGGTCCCCGGGGCTAATGTCTAAGTAGCGCATTGAGCCCCATCCCTAAAAGCAAAATACAGCACATTTTAGGAAGGACAACACGGGGATAGAAGGAATGTCTCACGGAAAACTCCCACTCGGCATTCAAATGGGGCATACGAGAGTGAGAGACGGTCATCTTGAGGCTGTTGTCCCCTCGCCTGCGGCGCTGACGACGGACAATCTACGCCGAAGGATGAAAGGGGAAGGATCAGCATGCGCGCACGCGCAAATGTGCAAGACAGCACGAATCGAAACGGGGGGGTTGGGGTGACGAGACAAAACATTACCGTATAAAACTCGCTCTGGGCGAACGAAGGCAGACCTGGCCGCGCACATGCGGTGATTTTGACGGCATCGTCCACGAGCGACGCACCCGGCTCAACGTTGCTCCATTCCGACGAGTCGTGCGGTGTCGTACCTTCGGCGAGTGGAGGAGGCTCGTGTCCCTCGCAATCACCCTCCGATACGGGCAACTCCTGAATCTCCAGCTCCACCAAGCCCGAGCCGTCGTCGCGTGGGGTTTTTTCGTCGTCGTGACATTCCTGAGCAGACGGTGGCACGTCAGACTCGAGCGCAGAAACTTCTTCATCGGTCATTGATACAGTTACTCCGGTATTCTGGTGCGTACGACAAACTGGCGAAAAAAAGAGCCCAAACAGAGGCCGTTAGGAGCAATGAACCTGGGGTGGTACCAGTCTACCAGAGCCGCTCGGTGAAAGAGGCTGCGGTGAAAGAGGCTGAAGCTGAGTCCCGCAAAGGGGCAATCCCCGATCAGACATAAGCCGTGGCTATTAGCAGGTTGCCATTGTTCTTGTTGCCCCCCACAACGACTTTCAACTCCGATCATAACTGTTTTCCAAAGAATTATTCAGCCCAGCACGCCGCAGCGATGCAGAGACAGTCATAATCCAGTCAGGAAAAAGGCAGTCTAAATCAGGGCACAACATTTCAATGCATGCTGTTGCAGGAAGAAGTCGCAGTTATGCATTTACAATGTTTCCCCATCTGGTGAAGATCTAACTTGGGTGACAGAAAACCATTATTAGGTCTTACTAATTACGTAACAAATACAAAACAAGTGGCCTTTGTTCATCTTTCTCTCGTCGCCACGAGGCACTCTTTTTCTGTTGCATGCTTGGTTGCATGTTGCAAAACTACTGAAGGCACGTGATCACCTTTGGGGACTTGGCGCAATACACGGGGTGCCTGATTCATTTAGACGGGACTACTGGTCTTCCAATCATGTCATCAACTGCACCACTATCGGGCAACAGGAATCGACGGCATCTAGCAACACACTCACAAAGAACATACGTACAACAGACCTCGTCGTCGTCGCCGTCTCCTCTTGTTCAAGGTTTACGCTCGCATCGTACCAAGACCGACGCCATCCTCCCGCTTAGGCGGCTGCGGCGTTGTTGCGGATGGCGAGGTTCGCCGTTGCTTCGGAGAGCTCGTCGGCGTGGCCTTCAATGATACTCGTAACCTAGATACACAGTTAGATAGAAGCAATCAGTTTCGGGTGACGTGCGAACCTTTCCAATTGCCACTGTTTTTCCTGTTCAAGAGAGAATGTTTGACGAAACGGTGCCAAAAGAAGAAAAAAAGGATGTACCTTCGTCGCGCAGTGTGAAGCGGCCAAGTTGGGGGTAATCGACGAAGCGCTCTACACATATCGGCGCAGTCGTCTCTATCAACGCGACGATGCGCTGGCCCTTCTTTGCAAACTGTGGCGGCTTGCGCGACTTGCGACCCGTCGTCTTGTCAAAGTAGTGCAGCAACGCCTGTTTTCCATACTCAGGTCTCTACGGTCAACGTGGACGACACACGGCGCGTACGTACCGAGAGCGTCACCTCCTCCGCGAGGGTGTGCACGTGCATGACGGCCGAGTAGCCCGCGCAAATGATGTTCTTGTGGTCCAGGACGGCGAGCTGCGCCTCGAACTGACGCACGGCGTGCACCGGCTTCTGCAGGCTGGTGAGCACGAAGCCCGGGCTGATGTCGTCGTCCTCGACGCCGCGCAGGCGGATGCGCACGTTGTCCCCAGAGACGGCGAGGTTCACCTCCTCTTCCAGCTCGTTGTACATCGCCGCGACCTCGACTTCGTCTCTGTTCGGCATGAGCAGGAGCATGTCGCCTTTGCGGATATGGCCCGACTCGAGCTTGCCGACGGCGATCGTGCCCATGTCCTTGTATTTTTCGGAGATCGGAATCATCACCGGTGAATGCATCTTGCGATCGACCATCGGCATTTTGTCGAGGTGCTCGAGAAGCGAGGGCCCGCTGCGAATCACGTTCACCTACGAGGGGAGGCCAATGAAAGAAATGACGACGCACTCCCACCACGCACAGACCGACTTTTCAACCCGGTCCTTGAGATTGGCACCGGTATATGCGGATACGGGTATCCAGAAAATGTCCGTCTTGACGTGGAACCCGGCGCCCCGCACAAAAGGCGCCAGCTTCTCCTTGATCTCCTCGTAGCGCGCCTTGTCCCATCGGACCGTGGGGTCGTCCATCTTGTTGATAACGACGATGATCTTGTTCACGCCGGCGGTCTTGACGAGCATGATATGCTCGCGGGTCTGCCCGCCCTTCTCGAAGCCCGTCTCAAACTCGCCCTTGCGCGCGGAGATGACGAGCAGCGCGACGTCCGCCTGCGCGGCGCCGGAGATCATCGACGGGACGAATGTCTTGTGTCCCGGCGCGTCGAGGATGGTGTATCTCCGTGCCTGGGTCTCAAAGTAGGCGCGGCCGACTTCGACCGTCTTGCCCTTGGAGCGCTCCTGGGGCGTCGAGTCGAGCGCCCAGGAGAGATACCAGGTCTCTCGACCGGCGTCCTTCGCCTCGCGCTCGTATTTCTCCATCGTGCGCTTGTCGACCGTCCCGCTCAAGAATAGGATGTTCCCGCCCATCGTGCTCTTCCCCGCATCGACGTGTCCGATAAAGACGATATTCAGATGTTCCTTGACTAGATCCAGCGCACCACGTCAGCCCACGCGTGCCATGTGAAAAATGGGAGAGAATCGAGAGTGAAGGAGAAAGAGTGACGCACTGTCGCCGAATAGATCGTCCAGCACTTCCTGGTCTGCGACCGTCGCCACCTCCTGAGCCACCGCTGCCGTGTCCGTCTTTGCACGTCCCATCGTGAACGTCTTGGATGCTGGCGCGGGAGACGAAGCTCCGGGGGTCCGTGTGGGCGTGGAAGAAGACGACGGTGGAGCTGCCTTTGCTTGCACCGTTGGAGGTTTCGCGACGGGTGGTGGAGCGGCTTGTGCGGCACGAACAGGCTCAGGGTCTCGAGCTGCTGCCGCCGCCGGGGGTGCTACGGGGGGAGGTTTAGGTCCCCCGATGTTCAGGCTGATCGTTGGTGGAGGCGGTGGAGGTGTATCCGACTCTTCAGGACGAGAGAATGGAGGGAGGGGTGGTTGCTGAGACTGCGGTTGTTGCTGGGGTGAACTGAACCTCTTTCCTGGAACGAATTCGAAAGCAGAAGCGTTGAGTCTGCTCATCTTTGAAGACAAAAGTGACGTGGACGAACACAAGGAAAGCAAAATGATTTTGGGCGTTATAATCTTATCGCGGAGCGGCCGGCCGGCCATCTGATCAGACGTCATTGGCGGCCTAAGTTATACATTGTACTGCTACGTTATGCTCTCTCTTTTCGTGCCCAGGCGTCTACTACCTCCTTATCCAAGCTAATACCATGCACAGCCTGCAAGTGCCGACGTAGGTCATACGCGCGTCTGAACACGTACTCACACGGGGCAGCATCTTCGCACCACAGGTTCTGTCTACCCGCTGGCAGTGCTGACGGAAGGCCCTCCATAGTTGGATGCGGGCATTTCAACGGCGCTTGACCGCCGGCAGAGCGTTTCGCATACGCGACTCCGGTGATCTCGTCGATTATTGACGTAGAATGCGACGTCGCATGCCGAGTCTTTCGCTTCTTTGGCTGGGTCCGGGTCTCCTCTCCATCGCTGGACTCGCCATCCGCGTCTGCATGTTGCTCAGCATCCTCGCCATCTTCATCCTTGTCGTTGTTGTGCCCGCGAGCTTGATGCCGCTGTAAGATGTGTTTGTAGCCAAACGCACGTCCACAGCCATCCACTGTACAGACAAAATCCCGTTTGCCCAAATGAGTAATGGCATGGTGGGTCGTGAGAGCCTTTTTCTGCGAGAATCGACGCATCAGAATAACTATGATCACCAAAAAAAGTCGCGCACAGATTTAAAGTCTTTCGTGCATCCCTCCACCTCGCACTTCCAATCGCGCCCAACCTCGCCACCGCGCCGGCGCTTCCGCGGTAGCGCCTCATCCTCATCCTCCGAACTCGCGTGCTCGTGCTCCTCGATTGCCCTCTGCTCGTGCAACCTCAAGTGGGCGCGAAGGCCCTTTTGTGCCGAAAACGTCCTGCCCGCACACTCTTCGTGAGGACACGTGGGCGGGTGTACTGTACGCATATGGTGTTGCAGCGCAGTCCAGGTTGGGTAGAACGCGGATTCTGGACCGGCGCGGCAAGTAGCATTCACGCAGGTATAACGATTTTCTGTAGAATAGAGGGTGAGAATGGGTTTCGTGCAACGGGATAAACATACCCACCCTCATGCACTTTCAGATGGGCACGGAGTTTTTGGTTTGTGCTGAACGACTTGGTACATTCCTCATGATCACATTGGTAGGGCTTTGTCCCCGGAGAGGCGTGTTCGCTCGCCAGATGAGCTCGTAGTCTGTGATGCTTGAGAAACGCAGCTGTGCACCCCGCATGATCGCACTGCACAACGGTCATCTCGTGCCGAGAAGAACGAACCGACAAATCCCACCTTGAAAGGTTTTTCGCCAAAGTGTAAGACTTCTTTATGCGCTCTGAGGTGCTGGGCTGTCCAAAATCGCTTATCGCAATCGGACTCTTCGCAGGCAAAGGGTCTGTCCGAGTTGGACTGGTGGGAGCGTACGTGAGCTTGCAGATGGGTTTCGCGAAGATATGACTTGTCGCACGTGGTGCAGACGAACGGGCGCTAATCGCAAATTTTATCAGCACGGAAGTGGGTGATCGGTCTGCCCTACATTGCCAGTGTGAGACCGCTCGTGCTCTTCCAGACGGGAGGGCTTGGCGTAAGATTTGTCGCAGCCATCGAAAGTACATTTGTATATGCGCTTAGGGTTAAGCAAGAGCCTCCCATTCACGATCACGGGTCGAGATGTACTTGCGGTGGGTTTGACAGCGGGCTCATATTCCGACTCTGACGCGGCGGATGCGCCAGAGAGGTGCAAGACGAGTGGACTGGGAACGTTGCCCGCCTCGAGCACAGAGGTCGCAGAAAGAACGGGAGAGACAGACATTTGGCCAATGAGGCTCATGAGTAGGTCACGGGACTCTGTCGCTTCAAAAATTTGCGACCGCTTGGCTTTGTTATGACGTGTTGACCTCGAAGAGACCCCAAACCTAACGTTGAGGTCTGCACAAGGACCCCTGCACAAGGACCCACTGCAATTGCCCACAATTATATCACCATTCCATGACTAGTCATGATTCCAATACCCCTTTTTCGGATGAAGCAACTTCAGGTTTAACAACCTAACAGGACCAACCAGGTGACTAACTGCCGACACTGGAAGTGGACTGAGTGCATTTATCCCTGTTTCGGGATAAGCACTGTATACAGCAAGGCTTCCGGTACCCATTGTTCGTCAACACCGAAGGTGAAATATGCTTGCCCGATTTTGGGCAGGGCACATATGGAAGGCTCGCTTAGGGTGCCTGGTTCTAGAGAAACGTTCTCGCAACAGGGGGCACTGCACAGAAGCTGTTCTTGCTCATCTTGTCAATACACGGGGTCCAACATTCCCCCTCGGTGATATATCACCGGTCACTGCTTCCCACCGGCACCTAATGTAGCCTATATTCTCGGCCCGGAGTTCGTGATCGGTACCGCTCTGGAGGACGCACATCCAGGCAAATGGCACGTAACTTACCATCGATAACGCAGATAACGCAAGGTATGGAAGCTAGGGTGTTGCGGCGGCTCTTAACTAGTCCCTTTTGCGGCCCACCGCAGACCCCCCGTGAGGCTGAAGAATGCCAAAAATGAACATATTCAAAGGACGGGTTCACATCGAGCCGTATCGACCGAGAACGTGTGTTTGTGAACTCCACCACTGCCGTCAATGCGCGGTCACGATTCCCAATTAGTCGTTATTTAACGCGTCACACGTGTATGGACTTCCCTTCCTTGCCCGATTAGTGTGTGGCACAGGTCGTCCCAGCACGAGTGAACAAGCGGCAACATTCCAGACTTGATTCTAGACTGCCGTCACCACTGGACTGCAGGCGCCTGTAAGCAGTCCTGCTATCTTGAACACCCGGTTTACCGTACGTGACCCAAAAGAGTCACCGCTATGCACCCGGTGTTGGCGTTGTGAGTGTCTACTGTACAACGTGCGCCTCTGACACTGACCTGGTGTTGACATCAGAGTCACACGTTCTGGCAGGGCCTGGACCCTCGAAAGTTTCCCCAGTCCTCCCGGTGTGCGAAAGGACGAATCCACTTTGGGCGGAATTTGCCGACAATAGATGACCGGGATTCCCGGTATTTACTTCTAGTTCACCTGCTTCAGAACAGCCACCTACTGTGGCCGCCAACTGCACGGTGAACAGCATCCCACCAATGCTACTTAAACAAGGTCTGCATTACTGCTGTTGTTACCAAACCACCATACCACCTATGGATATCCCATATCTCAGACCCATGAAAACCGTAGAGGAAGCCGACAGACTAATCCAACACGCCCACGTCCTCTACGAACAATACGAGCACATCATGAAACCTATAGAACGCACCTTGGCTGAGGATAGAATGTCATAGTGAGTAGCGTCTTCCTCACTGCGCTAATGTATGCCCGATTCTGAGTGAACCATTCCACAGCGCCACGGATGTCAGACACGGTGTAGAAGAGAAGTTTTGGCTGGCCCAAGGAGAGCAGGCGAGTCTGTATTCCGACCTGGCCCAAGAAGCGTTGGAGACTGTCAAGGTTGTTAGTCCCATCCCCTCCCTCCAGCAAGGTACTGATAGGTTCTTCCTTGTCCCACCAGAGGTTCGTCGATGAAGCAATCGAATTTCGAGGCCGGAAAGAGGGCCTACTCGCACCCGTGCCGCAATAAGGGTGGGAGGAGGTCGTGTGGGCAGGCGGTGCAGGCGGGTTCCGGGCTGCCCCTTCGCTCAGCCAGTCGGAAGTCAATGGGCTGCTTAATATTTCACAACTATTGTACTGTGATCCTAATGTCTGTCATGCTTCAATGGCCTGGGTCGCTAAACACTTGAAACACGTGGACCCGCATGTGAGAGCGAGGAAATTAACGATGAATAGGCACCGTGCCACGTTTCGTGACCTCAAAAAAGACACCCCAATTCAGCCCTGGCACAGGTAGAGCATTTAGCTCAAATAACAAACAGAGACTACTGGTGCGACCTTCAGGGCCGTTAATCCGCGATCCCCTGTGCCCCTGGGGTTTGATAATACTGTACAACGAATTTCAGGTCATATGACTGTGCACCTTCCTAAAACGGAATTTTTGTGGGAATGACGAAACCGGGTGGCTCAAAGTAGATGACAAATGTATCCGACCTTGAAAAATCGAAAGAAATCCGAAATATATATATATCAAGCCTGTCTTCGTCATTTAAAACGACGGCGTTTTGGCCTGTAAACTCTTTATAGACCCAATAATTGACGACCCAACTTCCCAAACACAGTATCCATTATATCTCAATCCCGTGTTCATTTCTTGAGGAAAATCCAACGGGTAAAGTGGAATGACGTCGAAGGGATGTGGGCAAAGCGAGGGAGTGCAAGATGTGATGATGGCTCGTGAATTGTCTTGAACTGGTAGCGTTATCCTAAGCTCTGGCGCCACACTTGCACGACCATGCGAGGGTCATGACAACGCACAGCTGCGCGCTGCCACCATGGTTGGGGGTGCTCATGCACTCATGGCCCACGGTTGCATTGGCAAAGTGCTTTCCTTCTCCACTGCCGCCACAATCGTCGTCGTGCCTTGGGGCTCGGGTCAGTGCACCTTGCCATGGCTAGGATGCGTCGTTGTCATAGGTGCGCCGTGGTGACTTACTTGAAGGAAACTGTCAAACGTTGGTCGACTCGTGAAGCAGTAAGGAATTACCAGCCATCGGAGGGCCATCCAACTCTTTATCTCTGGAGTCTCCACAAACAGGAGGAGCTTGGGATGGCGGGGCATGAGGTTAACATAGATGACCTTTCCTGGACGGGCGTGACCCGCCCTTGACGGCGGGGTCAGGTTGCAGCTGTAGACGGTGGCCCCGAGGCGGAGAAGCTCGTTCGTGGAGAACTTAGGATCATGGAGCATGGGGTCCACATAGATAACCTCGCCTGATGCGAGCCATGAAGGTGGACCTGCCCTTGACGGGGTAGGCTGCAAGCCGCAGAAGGTGGAACCAAGGCGGTGTGGACGCAGGGGGCGGTGCAGGTGAGACGGAAGATAACCGTGAAGTTGTGAACCTGTGACTGGTTGGGTGAGACCGGAAGTCAGGGACAACGTCGCTAAGGAAGGGGACTGACTCGAGGAGGCAATCCTACGCGAGGGAGTGGGTGGCGGGGAGACCGCTGAGGCTTGTGTGGGAAAGGCGGGGGCGAGGAACGTTGCATTGGACCAGGGTCCGGGGGAAGGTGTTCGTGCACGACAACTAGGTCAGCAAATTGCTTTAAGCACATGATATCAAACCATCTCACGCTGTTGAGTACGTTGAGCTTTCTACAAGGGCTGAAGCGCTGAAGTTGCGACGCGGGCGTATTGAAACCCAGATGAATGAGATGTATACAGCAGTACACTATTGCAGTTATGAGAGTGTGACTTACGTGCATGCGCAGTCCACATGTATTAGTACAAAAATAGAATACCATATTTAGATAGCTCAAGGTCCCGCTTACATAAAGGTCCGACTACACTAGCAGTTCCGTGAGCATGAGCCCGAGTGCCATCATTCTGGCACCGTATTTCGATTTCTTTGTCGACACATTTCTGGACAAGAGATAATTTATAGTAAGCACCTCGCCTGAGAAATGGGATCGTGAAAACAACCTTGACAGTCTCCAACGCTTCTTGAGCCTGATTGAAGTATAGTTTCGCCTGCTCTGCTTGATCCATCCAGGACTTCTCCTCTACACCGTGTCTGAAATCGTTGGCCCTGGAATGTTATTTCGGGTTGTGGTTTATCATGTCAGATGGGGAAGAAAGCTACTCACCAAGTCATTTTATCCTCGGCCACCGTACGATCTATGGGTTTCATCATCTGCTCGTGGTTTTCGTAGAGGGCTCGTGCATGTTCCATTAATCTGTCTGCTTCCTTCAGAATCTTTGTAGGCCTCAAGCCATCAGGTCCATCGGTTCTTGTCGAGTGCATGTCTGATGTGGGGAAAGGGTCGAGGTACCTCACCCGGGCACTCGTCTATTTTAAATAGCGGAACGGTGTCCCAGTTACAAGTTACGGTTCAAGTAGTGATGGTAAAGTTCGAACCATTCCTCCCATTTTGCCAAACCACAAATTGGATTATGGGTTCAGTATGGGGTTTGTTTTTGTCTAGCCAAACCCCTGAACAGAATGAACCCCAGAAAAAATGTGACCGAACCCGAACCGAACGAACTTTACCATGACTAAAAGCAAGTATAGAATACGTCAACTCGAACCTGTTTTCCTAAAACGCACTATCTAAACCTGAGCGCCGAGCCATCGTGGTCCGAAAACATCGCAGATGGATATTCGGGGGTGCATGTCCAACGTGTATCAGAGACATGCGGTAGGTGCACCGCATGGCGGTGCTGCTGAGTGAGAACCGCGTGTTATGGACGATGCGATACTAGCATGCCTCGCGGAAGCCTCAACTTGGAGACAAGGGTGGGAAGCAACCAAGTTAAATACTGACACGAATTTTGAAAGGGACCTGGCCTGTATGTCCTGGTCCCTTCAGATTTTGATATAGGTATGATACTGTCATGAAGGAGGGTATTCCAGCTGTTGCCAGCGAAGGAGTATCACGATGAAAGGGAATAGTGCGGTTGACACTCGTGGTGCACTGCGTGTTGCCGCCGCCGCCGGGATAACGAAACCACTTTACTGTAGTACTAGTAGCACTGCTCACGACTAGTAGTCACACAGCCAGGAAGCACTAACTTAGCTGAAAACGGTGCACCGTGATTGGAGGCACTAGCCGGAACCCGGAACTACAATAGCGCGTCAGTCGACTGCTGCCATCAGTGTTGAATATCACTGGCACGACGCGACGCGACGACCTGGACACATTTTTGTTTTCGGACTAGCAATGTAAGTTATTAGATAGCAGAAGATAGTGACTAGGTTACCTAACAGCCCTATCTAACGCGCTAACGCGAACCTAGACCTGGACACATTTTCCAAAAGTGGAGAAGTGTCGCGGCCCGGCCAAGCGCTGAAATGGTAGTACTAGAGGCCCATGCACTAGAGGCCCATGCACTGGCAGTGCTCATGCCCATGCTCAAGGCGTGATGTGCACGTGGACCAACGGTCTTCCAAGCGACCTTTATGAACCGCTGCACACCATGGGTTCCTCCCACTACCACAACGATAACGAATTAGTTCCATCTTGAGTTTCATCTTCTGACGCCACCCAACCTCCGCATACACAGCATGCCAGTGCCCGCAAGTACCGCTAAGAACATCCTTGCCTACACTGGACCCAACGACAGACAAGCTGGAACGCTCGTAATGACGGAGCGCTGGTGGGCAGATCGCTATAATGAAATCGCAGAGCAAGGCTACAGGCTTCGCCCTCGGTACCATCCTCAGTGGGAACCATCCTGGTTCAAGACAGGTAAAGATTTCTACACCGTAGAGGACGGCCAGGCCACCATAGTGCGTACTTTTGCATTCTCTACTTTCTCATCTCCTTACGTGCTGGCCTAAGTTGAGGACGGCAATGGACGCGACTCGCATACGAGATGGCCGTCCAGTCATGCTGAAGAAAGTCCTCCTTTCGGATGGGCCCCATGAATTGAGAATCAACAAGCTTTTATCCTTGGCAGAGAATTCGAGGGAGCGCGACAATCACTGTGCGCCACTGCTGGATGTCATTGAGCTGTCGACGCGCTTCGAGTCTCAACAATTGATGGTGTTTCCGCTTTTACGCCCATTCAACCAACCCCGTATCCAAACATTTGGGGAGTTTGCCGCTTTCTTCACTCAGATATGCGAGGCGAGACCAAATTTTACAAGATTTATTCGTGCATCACCCTGATCCTCTCCACAGGGCATTCGATTCATGCACCAGCGAAATATCGCTCACCGGTATGAGTCCCACGATTACCCGTGGTGATTCAAGCCTAACTATTTTGGAAGCGATTGCACGGCTAACAATATCATGCTTGATTCGTCTAAAATGTATCCGAAGGGGTTTCACCCTGTCAAGATCGATCGAAATAGGAACTTCAAGGGTACTGCGAAGGCTTATACCAGGACGCAGCGTCCCCCCCGTTACTACTTCATTGACTTTGGTCTGTCCCGTCAGTACCCCTCCCGAGATGCAACGGACGAACCACTGCGAGGTGGAGACAAGTCAGCGCCGGAGCATCGATCGGGACTGCGGTGCAACCCGTTTCACACTGACATATACTACATCGGCAACCTTATACGACAGGAGTATATAATGGTAAGCAAGTGCGTCTCCAGCTCATACATGAACTCATCTTTGCTGACAGAAGTGCAATGGTTTCGAATTCATGGAGAATTTGGTCGCCTCGATGACTCGGGACAACCCTGCGGAGCGCCCTCCGATCGAAGAAGTACTGCTGGAGTTTTCTCGTATCCGAGCGTCTTTGAGCAAAAGAAAGCTTCGCTCCGCGATTACATCGAAAAATGTGTCGGTTATGGATAGTCTCGGGAGCCCGGGAGCAACGCGCGAGGCGAACTAGGTAGAACACGGAAGTCTCAGGATCGTGCCCGTGTACTACCCTCTCCGGACCTTTGCTTAATATTAGTATTGCCAAAGTTCAGTTCAGTGTGGTCCGGGACCCCCTAGCACTGAACCCGAACCCGAACTGGACCTGAACCTCGTGAATGTGTTTGTGTGCGTTCGGTTCGCGTTCAAACGCTGAACTATATCAATTGATTTTTCGAGGTAGCGTCTATTAGAAGGCTCTATCCAGGAGGCTACATGGATATACTGTGTAAACCTAGCTACTAGCTACAACTGTAGTGCCCGCCAGTCGCATCACTTTCGTTGTCGGCATCACCTTTGTCTTCGTTGACGTCGCTTTGTCGTCGCACATCTACCAGTTTTCACTCCCAGCCATCCGCATTGAAGGCGATACAGCTAGTCGTGCTCGGCGCGATTACCACAGCCCCGTCTGACTCAACCATCTTCGACTCTGACCCACACTTCGAGCTCGGCGCGGTCCTCACTGCACAAGCGTACCCACTCTTCGTGGAGGCTAGACGACCAGTACGCATGCACACCGGCACGTGTCTGCGATCCAAGTCAACTTACTACCCTCCCGGAACGGTTCGCCGCTGCTCTTAATAAGAGGCCCAAGTAGCTAGTGTCCGGCCGTAGATCCTACCGAAGCTGAGGGGATGTAGATGGTTACCCAGGAGCGCGTAGAGGTTACGCCTCACCCGGTGGGACGCTCATCAGCCCGCACTCCACTTGAGTTTACACATATTTCACCACGATGCGAAAAAGTATCAGTATAGTGACATTGAGAACCCAACAGTATGTGCTCTATCTCACACGCAAATATAAGAGATTGGAAGAAGCATTAAACGATATCATACGGGTATTGCGAAAGATGTGGCGGCGACGGAGATTGGGGTGGGAGATCGGTGACACCGTCCTCGACAGCAGCACCCAGATCAGGTGCTGAGGTTGGTCCTGGAGAAACGCTGGGAGAAACAGTGGCCATTATCGGGCGACAGGATCCTGGGAAAGACAGTGAGGGGTAGGATCAGGTTATCGATGAGAGTGACGGTAGCGGCGCACCTGTAAGACGTATATTGTCGAGAACTGGATTAGAAGTAGCTAAAGGTGGGTCGGAAGGCGCCAGGGGGTCTACGTTGCGCTGGAGGGCAAGGGCAGTGGATGGGGGGGTAGAGGAAAGAGGAGAGGCGGATGTCGAAGTTGCGAGTGCAGAGCGGGGTATTATTATATCAGAGGTGACAAACGCATCAGAGGTCGCTGGATTTGGCGAGGTGTCAGAAACGGAGAGGCTCTCGGTGGTCGTCTCATGAGCAGTCTGGGGGTGGAAGGTGTCGGGCGGTGGCCCATCCGTGTTTCCTTTGTCGGCATGAGGTGGGGTGGGCACGGAGGAGGGAACTTCGGGACTGGCAATGGAAGCAGGGACTAGCGAGGCGATGCGAGAAAGGGACGTGGAGGTAGAACCATCGTGGGCATGAGGTGTCGAGTCCGGACGATGGCCAGGGACGTCACACAATGGATATGAGGATGGGTCCCACAGATCCTCAATTATTGGGGCAGAATCGGACTCTCGATGTAGAGCGTTGTAGACGTTTCGAATCGGTCTGAGGATAAGCCTTGTAATCTGCCGATCTCTGTCGTTCTGCGCTTTGAGAACGATTTGATTCCAGAGAGAACAGAACCCATGCCGCAGATCGTGTGACGTATCTTGTACATTGAATGTCGACGCCGCTTCTAGAATATCCGAGAACTCGTACTCTGGCCAGGGATCTTCCCCGAAATGGTTAAATTGCTGGCGAGCGACGTGAATTAAGATGGCAAGTGACAGGCTGTCGCCGTGTGCAGCATATCTTCGGAGGACGGGTTCTTGGATGCCCAGCTCGTCGGAGGCGAGGATAAACCAAGAGTCGTCGCGCCTTTGCAGTTTAGCAACGGTCATGCAGAACGCAGCTGCCAAATTACTATTACTGCTCCCGTTCTTGCCCCATCCTTTCATAATCTGCACAATTTCGGCAGACATTGAACCACTGTATTGATATCTGGACAAAATCTTGTTAAGAACAGAAAATACCGGGATGTGTGCTGGATCGAGAGCCTTCGCGCAGATAATGGCCCTCCTGTCTTTGACGTGCTCAGGTAGCAAATCGGATGAGAAAGTGACATTCAACAACCCCATTAATGCCATCGAAAGCTTCTCGTTTTGCTCTTTTGTGAGACTGGGTAGAGGGTCGACGTCGACGACGTTCGAGGTGCGGAAGCCAGGTAAGCTGGCAAAGAAGCGTTCCAGTTCGTGGTCTTCGTCCAAACTGTCGAACGTCCACATCAAGGCGCGGGTATCAATCGCCGATGGTGCAGCCAGAGCTGTTTCCTCAGCCGTCTTCTGCATGCCCTGTACAAGCTGTTTGCGATAGCTTTCTTCCAGGGATTGAAAGTGTTCGTAGGATTCATGACCAAAATAGTCCAACCAAGTGAACATCCAAAGAGCCCGAAAAATGAGATATGATATCCCGGTGACAATGTACCGTGCCGGTAATGAGAGTGGGGTGTGGTATGGACTGTCATGACGAAAGATAGGGACGAATGTGATGCACCCGTACAGAGCGGTGCAAACGCCGATCCATGATAGCACCGACTTGAAAATCGTTAGATCAACGTTCCATAGGAACACGGAAATGCCGGCAAAGAACAGGAACAGAGAGACGTGTAACAGTGTCGGCAATGCTCCAACCGCCCACGGAAGGAGCAACGTGTCGACACCTTCAGCAAAGAATGCACGGATCCTCGCTCGCCTATGCAGGCTGTAACGCGGTTGAGTGACCTTGAGGTATCGTCTTGCCCACTGCTGAAGCAACGTCGCGAGTAGAGCACAACTGATACTAATGACCAAGCTCAAGAACAAAAGTCTGTTCACCCAAACAGCATAGTTTGGCGGAGTAAACGGGGGAGGGGAAGGGAGAAGACTCGAAACATTGGATCCAGGGTCGGCGAGAGTCCGATAGATATGTGCAAGGTAGAAGTTGGAAGTCTCCTGTGGGTTCGGTCGAATGTCCTGAATGGTTACTGAGATCAACGACGCGACAGCAGCAGAGAATAAACCAGTCTATGAGAGATGAGCCCTGGAAGCACTGCATGGCATCGAAAGATAGGGGACGCACAAAGATGAGAATGCCATCAGCGTCCGCTGCCCATCCTTCGGCCATCTTCTTGTCTTCTTCTGTCGCCATATCGAGATACATGGAAAAAATAGGCCCTGAACCATCGACAAAGTTAGAGGTTCCCCGGGGTTCCTGACCCGGCACCGAGTAGGGTGGATACCGGTGGCCACCTATGGGAATGGCAGGGGCGGGTGAGAACGGTGAGGATAGAGACAAGTGGAGTAAGGTACCTCTGCCAGGGCCTATATCTGCACCGACCATGTTGACGGTCTCGAGAGCTTGGGACATGGAAAGTTATGGAGTGAGTCGATTATAGAAGTAAAATTTGGGAGGGTACTAGGAAGCGTTAAGAGTGACTGCTCTTCGTCGGTACTGTAGTACTCTAAGCCACCATGTGGACACCATGAGGTACAATAACGGGGTTGGCCGAAACGCGAGCGCTCGATGCAACGGTTTGTCATTGGGAATTTGCGAAATACAGCAGGTCATTTCTTTTCAACCGTCGTTCACTCCAGTGACCCGAGGGAAAGACGAACCTGAGCTATCATAGGAGTGCCACCGTGACTCCCCTCTACGTAATCTCAACCCTCCTTTTCCAGTGTCGCAACCGCTACCCACCAAGTCTGCCTTTCGTTCATTCAGTCGCCTCTGCGAACCCGGTCATGGGCCCGCAGATACTTTATGCGAAGGAGCGCGCGGACCGGGGTAACGGTGATGTTGGCGGCAATGGTGCATAGTACTGTATCGCTGACTGGGAGGACAGCAGCCCGGGTCTTACTCCTTTACGACAACTGTAGTAGGAGTGCTGGATACGGAACGTGGCTATGAGATCTAGTGAGATCCGAGACGTCGGCGCACCGTCACGATTTCTCACGCGCGCCATGCACGTCGTGCCCATGCAGACCTCTCACGCCTTTCATTCGCTCTGTGAATCACTGCGATCAATACGTCCTACCTCTAGGAATAGATGACGAAACCTCCGCGCGCACCCTGTGTGCTCACGCACACACCATCGCGACCCCATAGCTACGCCACTATCTTCCTCACCACTCCGTGTTACCTCCGCGAACCTGCACGAGTCAATCACACATACGCAATTTGCCCTACGATTCACCCGAAAGAAGCTTTTGCAAACCAAACATACCGTGGCAAAGTTGTATCAATCACTGGCACATCTCGTGGCATCGAACAAGAAACCGCCATCACCTACGCAAAGGCCGATGCACAAGTGACCCTCGTGGGATGTTCGCAAGAGACTCTCGATGAGACTGCGGCTGCGATGCGTGCAGCGGTCCCAGAGGCGCAGGTACTTGCCGTTCCCGCTGATGGTAAGAGATCCCAAAGCCGGACAAGCCACGCTCGAGCGGTTCGGTCGCCTCATCGCCAACGCGGGTGCTGCGTCCGACCTCAACCAAAGTACGTTGGGTTAGCATAGAAGAAGCACACTTGTCTTGGTGATACCACGCCGAATGCAGAGTTGGGCGACAAGGACCCCGAGCGCTGGTGGAACACTTTGAGGTCAACATCCGAGGTGTTTTCAACGCGGTTCGGTACGTTCTCACCACCATGTCTCCGACCTTGAGAGCGAAAAGGTGCCACCCTCGTATCGACCCTCGAGAAAACCAGCGGACGCATCGTGGCCACTTCCTCTGTCGTCGCACAGCTATGTGCGAGCGACTATGCTATTTCAAAGCATGCTGTCAACCGCCTGCTCGAATTCATCTCCCTTGGTGCGTAGGCGTGCTCAACCATTTTCACTCAGCCTTTGGGAAGAATACCCCAAGTTGATAGTATTTGCGTTGCACCCGGGTTACATCAAGTCCCAGTTGTCCACAGGAGGGGACAATAGTAACGCTGGTGTCATAGTCTTTGATGCTGTACGACAACCGGCTGCAACAAAGCTCTATCTTACTTCTGGTTGCATTGGCTAGTTGTACGGAAAGTCCGTCCGATATTTTCCTGGTCTTTCCCACTGTTTCCAATCCGACCAATGCCAATTTTTGTCGTCCAACTGGAATCTTGGAGAGGTTGTGAGAGATTGGAAGGAGAAGGTACAGGTAAAGAATACGCTTGTTAACAATTTGGCCATTCCGGAGTAGTGTATTACCTCCGCGCTTGTGGGTGCAGTATTGTTACGTATTAAAAAGCATCGCAAAATGTTGTTACGCGGGACAGTGAACATGATACATTTATGTCGCGGCCAATGACCAGATGAAAGACGATATATTCATGAGAGATCTGAGAACATGGGATTCGAACGAGAAAACCCCGATATTTTTGCTTGCTGCAGCCGATGAGTTTTACAGTTTTTGGTCACAAAGTTTGCAGAATTATGTATTGAACTGAGGTATATTATCAGTAAATCCGGAGCAATAGTGACGGACGGCTTGAAAAATACTACTAAACATGTAGCAGATAGAGAGAAGCGATACACGACTTCATGCCGACCTTGTAAAGTGCGAGTAAGTCGATCTCCCTCATACTCAGTGTCTTCTAGATAGCTCTTGCGATGGCTACGTCCGGATCAGTAACAGGTAGCAGTGACGGGGAGTGTGATGAAAGATCTAGGCTGGCCATAGTCCTAGCGTCGATTGTGCGATTCACCGAAGAGGAACCAAGTGCGTCCCTGTCCTTGCGCAGACCAGGCCTCGGGCTACCATCGTCGGAGGTAGCAGCGCCAATATCAGAAGTGCCGGGAGCAGTAGGAACTACTATTGAGCGACGACGATATTTTTTCCAAGACAGTGAGAGGTCGGATCGAATCACGGGCGAGTATAAAGACAGCGGCGGACCTGTATTTTCGAGAACTGGAGTAGAAGAAGACGGGAGGTTCGGTGTATCGGAAGGCGTTAGGAGCTGGAGGGCAACGGTGGCGGGCGGGGAGGTAGAGGAAAGAGGAGGAGCGGATGTGGATATTTCGGGAGTGGGGTGGGGCGTTGCTATAACCAAGTTAACAATGTCCCGTATTGCGCGAGCGGCGGCCGGACCAGGTGAGGTAAAAGGAATGCGGGGGCTTTCGATGGGTTTCTGATGAGTAAGGTGGAAGTTGTCAAGCGGTGGCAAATCTGCGAGGCTTTCTACGGCATGAAGTGGGGCAGGGACGGACGAAGAAGGCGTATCGGGACTGGCGAGGGAAGCAAGGGACAGCGCGGCACTATCGTGCAGGACAGTTCGAGCAAAAGAGTGGCCGTGGATGTGAGGTGTCGGGTCCGGATGATGGCCAGGGACGTTGCACGCCGGATACGAGGTTGGGTCAAACAAAATCCGGTTGCGATTGCTAGTGGACGCGGAGTATCTTGTCGGGGCGGCACCGGAATCTTGATGTAGGGCGGTATGGATGTTACGAATGGGTCTGAGGATTTGGAACGCCATCCACCGATCGCTGTCGTTCTGCGCTTTGAGCACGATCTGGTTCCAGAGGTCACAGAACTCGTGTTGCAGTTCGGGTAACGTATTTCGTACATCGAATTTCGAAGCCGTCTCCAGAATGAACGAGAACTCGACCGACGGCCAAGATGACTCCCCGTAATGGTCGAATTGCCGACGAGTGATGTGAATCAAGACGGCAAGTGACAGACTGTCCCCGTGTGTGGCGTAGTCTCGGAGGACAGCTTCGGAGACGCCCAGCTCGGTTGAGGCAAGAATAAACCAAGAGTCGTCGCGCTGTTGCGGCCTTGCGAGAATTCTGGTGAATGTAGCTTCTGCGACTGAAACAATGTCGTCGCGCATGTTATGGCCCCAGCTCCTCACGGTCCGCACAATTTCGGCGACAAGTAGACCGTTCTGTTGGTAGTTGGACAAAATACTCTCGAGAATTATCAATGCCTTGGGAGTGATTATTGGATCGATGGCCTTCGCGCATATTATTGCCCTCCGTCTTTTGACAGGCTCGGGTAGCAAATCGGAGGAGAACGTGCGGTCAAACAACCCCATCAACGCCGTCGAAAACTTCTTCTGTTGATCCCAAGGGAGACCGGGAAGAGGATCGTCGACAACTTTCGAGCTGCGGAAGCCAGGTAAGCCAGCAAAGAAGCGCTCCAGTTCGTGATCTTCGTCCAAACTGTCGAACGTCCACATAAATGCCCGAGTATCAATCTCCAGTGGTGAATCCAGAGCAGTTTCCTCGGCTGTCTTCTGCATGCCTTGTCCAAGCATTTTGCGATAACTTTCCTCCAGTTGACGATAGCGATGATAAGCTTCGCCAGTGAAATAGTCCAGATGAGCGAGCCGCCGAAGAGCCCGAAAAATGACGAATGATATCCCGACAATGACGGGCCACGTCAACGATGTAAGCGGGGTGTAGTACGGGCTGTCGTGACGAAAAATTGGAATGAACGTGATGCATCCGTACAGAGCCGTACAAATGCCGACCCATGACAACGCCAGTTTGAAGATAGTGAGATTGACATTGCATAGGAATACCACTAGGCCGGCAAAGAATAGGAACAGAGAAACATGTAGTAGCGCGGGCAACGCTTCGATCACCCATGGAAGTAGAAACCTTTCGACTCCTTCAAAATAGAACGCACGGATCCGCGCTCGCTTGTGTGGACTGTAACGTGGTTGAGTGACCTTGAGGTACCTCCGTGCCCACTGTTGTAGCAACGTCGCGAGCAGAGCACAGGTAAGACTGATGACCAAGCTCATGAACCAAAGGGAGTTGACCCAAACTGCGTAATTTGGTGGGGAAAATGTGGGCGGAGAAGTGGGGAGAGAACTCGAAATGTTGGATCGATTTGGGTCGGAAACAGTGTGATAGATATTCGCAAGGTAAAAATTTGAGGTGTCCTGTGGGTTCGGCCGAATATCCTGAATCGAGACCGAGATCAACGACGCGACAGCGGCAGAGAATAAACCGGTCTTCGATAGGTGAGTTGGTGCGAAGGACGATATTGGAAGTGGCGCACAAAGATGAGAATCCCGTCAGCATCCGCTTTCCATCCATCAGCCATCTTCTTGTCCTCTTCCGAAGCCATTTCGAGATACATTGAGAAAATGGGTCCGGAGCCATCAACAAAATTAGATACACCATGCGGTGCTTGATTCTGCACCGACTGGGGTGGGTAATCACCTATTTGGGTGGCAGGGACATGTGAGAACAGCGAGGACAGGACCACGTGGAAGCAACGTGCCTATACCAAACCCTACATTGGGTAGGTCGGTTGCCTCATGAGGAGCCCGGGACATGTTGGTCGTCGTTGAGAAGTGCTTCCGCGCTTACATCATCAGGATGACTCATCAAGCTGTGGCGCTATATCATTGATTTCATCGATTTTCATCGATCTCTTTCCTTGGATTTGACCGTCACAGAGTTCACCGTCTCGCTCTCGATTTTCCGCTACACACTTACAACCGTTCTCCCTACCCAATGAAGAAGGAGAGAAAAGGTGGGACAAGAATGTGGAAATACTGGGAAATTCAACTTTGAAGGTAAGCTCACGAAGTTTTCGTGAATAGGCTCGTAGAACTCGCGGAGGAATGGGAAAACGAGCACGACCCGTCTCGCTACCCACTCAGCACCCTTCATCTCGAACAAGACGTGTCAGCCGCACACGCTTGCGCGCTGTCCCACTTCACCGCGCGCTCTAGCCCGCGCCGGGAACCACCTCCCAGTATGCGCCGTAGGCCGCCGGGTCTCGTACGTCACTTCATTGTTGGTAATCGACATGGCGTATTCACCTTCCCAGGTCTCTTCAGCCTACGTACGCTCCTCATTGACTTTGTTTCTATCCTCGACTCCCCAATCGTCCCGATCCAGTCACAGGTGCGTGCCCTCTTTACACAGATATTTTCCACCTGGCGTCAGAAAGTACTCATGTCTCTCACAGCTCCTCGTCCATTTCAAGTTTGGCCACATAGCAATTCACCGACCACTTTGAAAGCCTCCGCACCGAATTCCTACGGGGCTCTTACCGATACGGCAGGAGCCTGCATGATGCATGTATGTAGCTGACTGATCGCTTTGTTGTTCGTTTTAGCAACCGCGGTGGTTCGCTGTGTATTTTATGTCTGACGGAGTTGCAGCGCGCATCACTATGCTCACAGTTACTGCGCCATTCGTATTTCGTAAATACGGCTTGTATTTACGAAATACGAATGGCGTTTGTACACGATAAATTCTGAACTAAAAGTACCATGATGGTGATATCGAGATTCCAACAATGAATATGTACTCTATTCTATTGTACAGGGTCGCGTTACACGATATCATACTGGCTATCAGATGGGTGCGGAGGGCGATCTCCTGTATGTTTGGTATCAAGAGAGCGCAGTGAAGGATCCGAAATAGCAATTGATGGCGATAACTGCGATTGTGGCGGAAGATCCGGGTTGGCCATGATATCTTCGTCCTCACGAACAAGAGAGTCACAGGTGTCCTTGTCCTTGAGCAAACCAGTCTTCGGATTACCTCCGACCTCAGTAACAACACCAAGATCAGGTACAGAAGTCGGCCGGGGGGGAGAAGCGAAGGGAGAAGCGGGAGTTAGCACCGACGAGTGAGACTCTGGTGAAGAATAAGCATGGTCAGGTCCAGTCACGGGAGAGTCTGAGGACAACGGCGGACCTGTAAGGGCCTTATCGTCTAAAACCGGTGTGGGAGAAAGTGACGACGGAATGTCTGGATCATCCGAAGGAGTGCGGCGGTGCGCGTTGCGCGGAATGGCAACGGCATCTGGTGGGGAGGTTAAGGCTTTTGACCTATGAGAGACGTTGGATGCCGAAAGATCCAGGGTGGCGAGGCGCGTTTCTCGTACACAGGTATCAATGCTCCCGTGTGTCGCATGAATGGTGGCTGGATTTAGGGAAGTGGAAGGAATGCGGCGACTTTCCGTGGTTGACTTATCAACACGCAAGGAAACTAGAACAGATATATTGTTGTCGAGTGGCGGCACATCCGTGGAGTTTCCTTCGACACGAACTGAGGCACGTGTGGATGAGGGAGGCATATCTGGACTACTGGCAAGGAAAGAAGGGACGAGCGCAGTGTTGTTATGGTCATGCGGGAGAACGCGCGCGAAGGTTGTGGAGGTAGAGCCGCCATCCATGTGGGGTGTCGAGTCTGGATGATGGCCAGGGACGTTGCACAATGGGTACGAAGATGGCTCGAACAGGATCTGGTCATGATCCGTGGTGGTGGAGGAGAATCGTATTGGGGTAGAAACGGTATCATGGTGGAGACCGGCGTAAATGTTGCGAATTGGTCCCAGGATGAGGAGCGCCATCAACTGATCGTTGTCGCACTGCGCTCTGAGAACGATTTGATTCCAGAGAGTACAGAACTCGCGCTGCAGTTCAGGTGACGTATCTCGTACATTGAAATTGGAAGCCGCTTGTAGAATGACTGAGTACCCGAACGGCAGCCAGGATGGATCCCGGAACAGGCTGAATTGCTGGCGGGTGACGTGAATCAAGATGGCTAGTGATAGGCTGTCCCCGTCTGCGGCGTGGTCCCGGAGGACAGATCTTTGGACACCGAGTTCATTGGAGGCCAGAGTAAACCAAGAGTCGTTGCGCCGTCGCGCCGTCGCGACAATACTAGTAAGTATGGCCTGTATAACCAATGCGGTGCCTTTGTCTCCTCTCTGGGAATCGGCCCAGCTTCTCACGATAAGGCCAAATTCAGCAGTGCGCAGTCCCTCATATTGGTGGTCTCCGTAAACAATCCTATGGAGGATCCACTGATATGCGTAGGGGATTTCAGCTGGATCAAGGGCCTTCGCGCAGATGACGGCTCGCCGGTTTTTGACAGGCTCAGGAAGCAGATCGGATGAGAAAGTGCGGTCCGATAATCCGATCAATGCTCTCAAAAGCTTCCGTTGTTGGTCTTCAGTGAGCACGGGAAGAGGATCGTCGACGACTTTTGAGCTGCGGAAGCCGGGTAAGCCGGAAAAGAAGCGCTCCAGTTCGTGATCCTCGTCCAAACTGTCGAAGGTCCACAGAAACGCGCGAGTAACAAGGTCCGATGGTGAATTCAAGGCAGTTTCCTCGGCTGTCTTCTGCATGCCCTGCACAAGGAGTTTGCGATAACTTCCCTCCAAGTCCAGAAAGCGGTTCAGGGATCCATAACTAAAGCATGGAAAACCGCTTAACCACCGAAGGACCCGAAATGTGACGAATGGTATGCCAGTGACAATGTTCCACGCCGGCAATGAGAGCGGGGTGTGGTATGGGCTGTCATGACGAAGGATCGGCATGAACGTGATGGATCCGTAGAGAACTGTGCAAACGCTGACCCATGACAGCACTGACTTGAAAATCGTGAGATCAATGTTGCATAGGAATACAACCAGGCCGGCGAAGAACAGGAACAAGGAGACGTGGAGAAGTGTAGGTAACGTTTCGACCGCCCAGGGAAGGAGAAATTTCTCAACCCCTTCAAAAAAGAACGCGCGAATTTGTGCTCGCTTGTGTGGACTGTAGCGCGACTGAGTGACAGCGAGATATCTTCGTGCCCATTGCTGCAGCAACGTCGCGAGCAGAGCGCAGGCAAGACTGATGACCAAGCTCAAGAACCATAGCGAGTTTACCCAAACTGAATAGTTTGGTGGAGAGAATGGTGGTGGGGAAGCAGGGAGGGAACTCGATATATTGGTTCGATTTGGATCAGAGAGAATCTGATACATATTTGCGAGATAGAAGTTGGAGGTGTTCTGCGAGTTTGGTCGAATGTCCTGAATCGACACCGAGATCAACGACGCAACAACTGCAGAGAATAGACCGGTCTTTGGTCGATGAGTCGATGTGAAACATATTAGAAGATTGAGGCCCACAAATATCAGAATCCCGTCGGCGTCGGCTTTCCAGTTCTCAACCATCTTTTTGTCTTCTTCTGTTGCCATTTCTAAATACATTGAAAAAATAGGTCCGGAGCCATCGACAAAGTTAGGAACTCCTTGTGGTGCCTGAGTTGGCGCCGACTGGGGTGGATACCGGTAGCCACCTATGGATACAGCGACGACACGTTAGAAAGCAAAATTAAGTCAAGTGGGACCAAGCGGTTGCCAGTGGCTGTACCTGTTCCTGTATATGGCACGTTGGTAGCCTCGTGAAGGGTTCGAGACATTGAGGATGGATGATATCAATGATGTGGATCCAGTGAAGGGTGTAAAAAAGACATTGGGGGTGATCACCATCCTTCCCGATGAGCTCCTTGGGGGCGGTGCTGTACTGTACTGCTTCTCCGAGTCGCGGCAACGTTTTCCCGTTCTGAAACTTGGAAAATTTCCCATTTCAAAAATGGACTTGACTGATGGTTACCAAAGTTACAAGCAGTGCTACTAGTCCTGAGGACTGAGCGAACATACGGCGCACACTAGCCCCTTTAAAATGATTGTTCTTCGCCAGATACAAAACCGGAAGAGGACTGTTGACGCCATGGCAATATCTAATATCTGCGTCTTCAAAAGTACAAAACAGCTCGCACGAACTAAAGTATAGTTGTGGTCTATGCGAGTCCGTCTGATGTCGTGAAGCATGTCCAAGAGACGACGGCCTCGCCTCCTGGACATTGGGGCTCTTCAAGTTCGAGAAAGAACCCGTGTTCGACCTGATCACCCCAGCCCAGTCCAACCCGACCATCTTCGTCTGGGCTCTTCAAGCTCGACGCGGTCCTCGCTGCGCAAGCGCACTTCACGCTTCATCAGATGTTCCTAGGTTTGGTGGCATCAGGAGGTCTGCGTTGTGCTGGAGGGTAATGGCAGTGGGTGGGGAGGTAGCGGAAAGAGGAGCGGATGTCGAGGTTTCGGGAGTGGGATGGTGTATCGTTATACCTGAGTTGACAGCGATGGTTGGATCTAGCGGGGTAACAGGAATGCGGAGGCTTTCGGTAGATGTTTGACAGGCGGGGTGGAATGATCCTGGAGCATATATATCGTTAAGTGGTGGTACATCCGTGGGGCCGTGGACGATATGAAGTGGAGAAGGCACGGATGAGGAAGACGCATCGGGATTGGCAATAGAAGCAGGCGTAGCGATGTGAGAGAAGGTTGTGGAGGCAGAGTCGTCGTGGATGTGAGGTGTCGAGTCCGGATGATGGCCAGGAATGTTGCACAACGGATACGAGGACGGTTGCCGTAGGACGTCGTCCTGATTGCCCGTGGTGCCGGAGAATCGGGTTGGAGCAGCTTCGGTGTCTTGATGTAGGGCGACGTAGACGTTGCGAATCGGTTTGAGGATATACGCCGCCATCCACCCGTTATTGTCGTTCTGCACTTTGAGGACGATTTGATTCCAGAGAACACAGAACTCGTGCTGCAGTTCAGGTGACGTATCTTGTACATTGAGATTGCAGGCTGCCTCTAGGACGTTCGAGAACGCATACGACGGCCAGGTCAGTTTCCGGTAATTGCTAAATTGCTGGCGAGTGACATGAATCAAGATGGCAAGCGACAGGCTGTCACCGTGCGTGGCGAGATTTCGAACGACAGGTTCCGGGACGCCCAGTTCATTAGAGGCGAGAATGAACCAAGGGTCGTCGCGTTGTTGCGCCCTTGCGAGAGCGCTGGAAACCGTAGCATCTGTAATCGAAAGAGTATCTTCGTCACTGTTATTTCCCCAGCCTCTCACAATCCGCACAATTTCGGCGACCAGAAGACCACTATCTTGGTAGTAGGACAAAATCCTGTCAAGGCAATAAAACGCCGCGGGAATGTGTGCCGGGTCGATGGCCTTCGCGCATATCATGGCTCGTCGTCTTTTCACAGGCGGAGGCAGCGAGTCGGATGAGAAGGTGCAGTCCAACAACCCCATCAATCCCGTAAACAGCTTCCACTTTTGCTCCTTAGGGATATTGGGTAGAGGATCGTCGATGACTTTCGAGCTGCGGAAGCCAGGTAGGCCGGAAAAAAAACGCTCCAGTTCATGGTCTTCATCCAAGCTGTCGAATGTCCACATGAACGCGCGGGTATCAATCTCTGATGGTGAGTTCAGAGCAGTTTCCTCGGTCGTCTTCTGCATGCCCTGCACAAGCAGCTTGCGATAGCTTTCCTCCAAGCCTCCAAATTGATCCCAGTCTCCGTCACTAAGGTAAACTGCGGATGTAAACCACTGAAGAGCCCCATAGAAGACATATGGGATCCCAACAACAACGGACCATACCGATGATGTAAGCGGAGTATAGTATGGGCTGTCGTGACGAAAGATGGGCATGATCGTGGTACATCCGTAGAGAGCAGTGCAAGCGCCAACCCATGACAGAATCAACTTGGAAATCGTGGGATTAACGTTCCAAAGGAACACAACGAGGCCGGCAAAGAAGAGGAACAGGGAAACGTGGAGAAGCGTGGGCAATGCTTCAACTGCCCACGGAAGGAGAAACTTGTCGACACCTTCAGCGAAGAACGCACGAATCCGTGCCCGCTTGTGTGGGCCGTAACGTGGCTGAGTGGCTTTGAGGTACCTCCGTGCCCACTGCTGTAGCAACGTCGCGAGCAGCGCACAGGTAAGACTGATGACTAAGCTCAAGAACCAAAGTGCGTTCACCCAAACGGCATAGTTTGGCGGGGAGAATGTGGGCGGAGAAGTGGAGAGAGAACTCGAAATGTTTGGGTCGGAAACAGTGTGATAGATATTCGCGAGGTAGAAATTGGAGGTATCCTGCGGGTTCGGTCGAATGTCCTGAATCGACACGGAGATGAGCGACGCGACAGACGCCGAGAATAAACCAGTCTATGGGAGATGAGTTTGTGAAGCAGTACATGACGTTGGAAGATAGACGCACAAATATGAGAATTCCGTCAGCGTCCGCTTTCCATCTTTCGGTCATCTTCTTGTCCTCTTCCGAAGCCATTTCGAGATACATTGAGAAAATAGGCCCGGAGCCATCGACAAAGGTAGTAGATACACCATGCGATGCTTGATTCTGCGTCGACCGGGGTGGGTACTGGTCGTCACCTGTTTGTAGCAGGGGGGTTAGGTGAGAATGGCGTAGATAGCATCTGGGAGTAACGTACCTATGCCACTGGCAAATCCTGCGTCGGGTTGGTTGATAGCCTCGCGGGACATGTTGGTCGTTGAGAAGTGCTTCTACGCTTACATCATCAGTACGCCGGGTTACCATAGCACCGGGTAACCGGTAACCCCGACTCCATTCGTGAACCCCCTGCGAAATTACAAAGACTGTGAAAAGTCAAAGACTCTTGGCCATAGCTTGTAGCTCCAGCCGAGTGGTGACAACACTAATTTAACGGTCCCTCACTCTCCGCCACCGTTCCTCAGGCTCTCGACCGACGACCGTCGCTCCTAAGATGACTGATCAACGATCAACGCCAACGACTACTCTTCCCACTGCTCAAAGTCATCTCTCCCCATTCGCCCTCTGGTAACACTCTAGCACCGACGCATGGCGCTCATGTTCGTGGTGTGTGTTCGGGTTCTGATTTGAAACTCGCCTGGAGTACTGAGTTGCATGTTACAGGAGAGAGTTGCCGACACACAGCGACAATAAACATGGTCCCGGATGAGATCTTTCTAGAAATATTTCCCTTCTGTCTGTGCCACTACAAATATGATAGTCTCTGGCGTATGGAAGAATGGTAACGCCTAGTGCACGTCTGCCAAAGATGGCGACAAATCATACATGGATCACCAATCTATCTTGATTTGCTTCTTCACTGCTCAAATAGGCCTGTCAAGAAGGACCTTCCCGGTGGATTCTTGGGTGGATCTGCCCCACGGTTACAGCGACTCATATTACGCCGTGTCCCCTTTCCAACATTGCCAACGCTTCTTCTGTCTGCTCGCGACCTCGTTCATCTCCGTTACGACCTCATACCGCCAACTGGTTACATCTCACCGGAGGCGATGGTTGCGGGTCTGGCCGTGTTGACCAGGCTCGAGACCCTTGTCATCCAGTTCTATCCTTTGGTTTATCTGCCTGAACAAAGGAGAAGGTGTCCGGAGCCCTCAATGCGGGCTGTCCTTCCCGCTCTCACCGATTTCGAATTCGAAGGTTTTGGCGAGTACTCGGAAGACTTCATGGCTCAAATCGACGCCCCTCGATTCCACCGTGTCACTATGATATTACACCGCTTTGACTGTCTTCGGGTACACCAACTTTTCTTGTTCATTGATCGCACAGAGAACTTCAGGCCGAGTCGAATGCGAGTGAACCTTTGTGATGGCCATATTGATATCCACCTAGTCGCTGGACACCCATCCTCGCGCGTTCTTCGACCCAATTTTTCTTTTTCCACCCTACTTGAATGATCAAATACCCAAGTTGCGTACCTCACCCTCGTGCTCAGTCGGATGTCCGCTGTGTGCTCCCACGTGCAATATCAATATCTCGCCATCTATGACTGTGAAAACCGTCCGGGTTCAACTTGGCACGACTATATCGACCGCACCGGATGGTTGGCATTCTTCCGCCATCTTACCACTGTGGAAACGCTGTATATATATGGGGGGTTGGCAGCGCAAGTCGTTCGTGCACTCGGAGATGTCCCTGGGGAGATGGTCACTGAAGTGTTGTCATCCCTGCACTCGCTTTGGGTGGACACCAGCTATCGCGAGCCGGTAAATCTAAAGCTCGCTGAGCAGTTCATCGCTTTGCGCCGACTCTATGGACGTCCTGTCACCATCTGCGACAGGCACTACTAGGACGAGTCCTTTGAAGGAGTTTGAAACCCACAGTAGGTGTCAGGAGAAAGTCCAAACACCCGCCTCTTGTATATTACAACAAATATAATTTCATACATAAACACAGCGGCAATGGCTACTACTACATAACGCAATACAGAAACTTGTTAATATGCTGCTGATATCCGATTCAAGTATCAAATGCAAAGAGTGATAAATAAATAATTATCTGAGTCAAAACGCCATCATTCGTCCGAATCGTCCGAGACGAGGTTGATTTCTAGAACTGGAAGACCCTGATCGGCGTATGCGGGTAGGTCCTCTTGAAGAGCAGCGTCCAGAGCGTCTCGGGAGAATCTTCCTAACTCAGTCACAGGCAGAGGTGGGACCCCTGCGTGTTTTCTGCCGGCGAAGCGGTGCGTTAGCAAACAAGTGCCGAATATGCGAAGGAAGTAGAACTCCTACCGCGCTTCCTTGAGGAGCTCGCCTCGTATGTGCTCGAACAAGTCTGTGTCTTGGTCGATGCCGTGTTGCCGGAAGTCATTGAGTGAGCTGATGTGCGATTGGTACACGGTCTTGAACCGCTTTTCGTCCCACTCAGTCTCCTTGCGCGTACCATCCGACCACTCATCAATGCAGCACTCTACCTGATAATAGTGGACACATTCGTCAAAATCCGAGAGCTATCAGACAGAAACACAACCCTCACCACCGCGAGTATAAAGGCGATGGCTGGGATCGAGACCGGAGAAAAATGTTCGTGATATGTGACCCCGTCGGCTTCCTTGTCTTGGAACCACGTGATGTTGATGGCCTTTTGGAGCCCGGGATGTCGGTATGGGTGACGAGGGCTCCCACCAGGGTTAGGTTCCTGCATAGTGGTCAGTGGGTCATAAATGGTGATGGCGAAAGACGAACACAGTAGATAAAAGTCATGTCAGATAACAACGCCTGAGCAAGGCTTGTGTTTCTGCCGATACTCTCGGGTGCATGACTCGTGTCAAAACCATACTGAGCCTCGACGACGTGCATGATCTTCGTCTTTGCATCGACGAACAATTTCGTGTTACCATCTGCGAACTGAAACTAATAGTGAGGATACGTGATGTTGTGGTGGGAACGAGACTTGCCAGTTCGAACGGCATAAACAATTCAAGACTAGAACCGGTCTTCGTACACGCTTCGTTCCACACAATCGCTTCCCAGGCGTACTTCATTTGGGGCGTTGGGAACGCATCTTTACAACTAAGATAAATTCTGCAAAGAGAGAGAGCGACGCCGGTCACATTGGCTCGGTCTGACATCTCTTCTCGTTTAGGAAGAGAATCACGGTGGTCAGACTCGAGTAGCGAATGTTAAAGGCGCAACCCACCGGGTATCAACGATATATCGGGTCGCCGCGCAGTGAAACGGGCATCATCTCTGGCCCTGTCCGACATAGTCTGTAATAAGAGTGAGGAGATGTATATGACGAGTTACAAGGAGGAATGACCTTAGCAGTATGATGTGCGGATTTTGCAGCCTTGTGGTATTCCCGAGCCTGTAACAGCTCTGAAAAGCCCCACCTCGTGTCTAGTCCCGCCCTCATCTCTCTCGCACTATCTGACATTAGCGACAACGTAAGTTTAGTAAATGAGCACTCACTAAGTGATTTTCTCCTCGACTACTTCGCGGTCGCTTGGGTGGATTAGTTCCTGGTGTTCTAGAACTAAGGAACGGGCATCCTCCAGCTGTTTGTCCCCTCGCTTCTTTTGTTGAGATGGAGTACGCTTGGCGACGTGGTCCAACATCCTGCTCATTAGGACACCGCCTGCGCCTACCCCGATGTCCTGGTTCATAGGCATTATGAGATGACAAAGGACGGGGGGTTGTTAGAAGACCGCGGGGGTGTAGAAAGAATTGGGGGGCTTGTGGGTTGTTCCGCGAATCACGGGGGTTAAATGGTATTCGACTGGACGTAATTATACATCCTTGACCATGGATCACGATGGCCACTGCGGCCACTGCATGTCGCAGCGATGAGTAAAGAGGGCATACGCGGATCTGGAAGTTGAGTTCCGTGTACTTGAACGTGGGAGGTTGGCAGGTAACGTAAAAAACTTGAGGACTTCCATATCCGGGTCGCCCTGAGTGAGGGCAACTGCATCTCGATCTATCAAGCTATGGTCGACCGCTTTGACATGTCTTCTTCTAGCCTTCGGTTAGACCTTTGTGCCAATGAAAGTGTAGTGCGAAGAGGGTAGAAGTGGACGCGAATTGCAAGTTCTCCAGCTGAGGAGGCGTGGCTCAAAACACATATTGATTCCGACCGATGGCGGATATTTTATGTGGCGTAGGGCATGGACACCACTGCGCGCCTCTTCTCCTGGGCGTCCGTGTTTTACAACAAAGTCATTTTATCTCGCCACAGGCTGGAGGGGTCATTCAGAACAGCCTCAGGCAGTTCTGCGCCAGCCATAACAAGACGATCGTTGATGTTCGTTATCTCGCATCTCCTCTGCAAATTGAAACACGGCGTCATTCCGAATGACCAGGTGATCATGACATCCTCAGCGGCAGGTGTTGCGAATCCTCCGCAAGTTGGTCGAAATTGCGGCGATCGATCCGGTCCTGACATACAGTAATGAAATTCAGAAGGACATGCGGCTTTCGAACCGCAACGACCAATTTATCGGCTCAATTCTTTGGCCACTATAAGGACCACTTGACGCGCCCATGGTTGCCACTGGCAGTCTGACACCATGCAAGTTCTCACACATTCTGTGCTTCCGTGACACCCAACTATGGGAACGACCTGATGGGGACAAATCCCGGACAATTGACGACGGCCCGGGATGACTACCAGTGCATGACTAATCATGCCCGTCAGCCCGAATATACTTCCCGTTGAAAATTATAACGCTAAGTTATGCGCGTGGATATGCGGTTCGTAAGTTATGACCGCTCATATTGCGATGGGTTTACCGAAATATGTCTTGAGTTTTAGGTGATCTACGATGGCGGCGCCGATATCCTTGCCGATATCTTATCTGGATATTGTTTTTTGATGTTCCGATTCAGAAGCGAAGTTTGATGCGCGTGTTGGCCACGACGCGGGAACCCACCACGCGCGTTACGGCAGGCTCGCCTTCGCTTGTCACGGTAGTCCTAACTCTTCAGAGAGCGGTGGACGATGCGCACAGGACTTTCAATATGACCCCTTCAGTTATTGTACAGCCTCTTCAAGTTGAGGGGTGAGATGGCATATCATTCCCGTCTGATCTCCCAAACTACAATTGCCCGCTTTTTACTCTCCGTTCAACTCCACGATCGTCACGGTCTTCATCACATCGCGGTCAAGGGTCATTCTTAGCGTTTTTCGATTGCCCCATAAACTAGCAGACGGGCCCTCGTGTACCCCCGTCCGAAATCTATGTTCTATAGCTTGGATTCCCCCGAACCGACGCCACGAACAACATTACCGTCAAGTGAATGCCTAGCGTCGGTTCAAGAGCACAGGGTGGTCATGAAGATGTCGATCGGGGAACCAGAGAAATTGGGACGCTCTTTCGAAGTGAGACCTGGTGGCGAGATCATTATGACGATATCAAGCTCTGTGGGTATCAACTTCGTCCTCGGTACCGTCCTGGATGGGTGCCATCGTGGAAGCACTCGAATAATGACTTCTTCGCTATGGAAGATGGACAACCTTGCCTTGTGAGTGCCGTCCGTTTGTAACTCTCTGCATTGACAGACCGGATCAGTTACGTGCCGCAATGGACGCCATACGCATACACGACGGCAAACGGGTAATGCTCAAGAAAGTTCTTCCCGAAGAAGGGCCGCATGAACTGGAGATTAGTCGGATGTTCTCAGCTAGGGCGGTCGCAACGAACTCGCGCAACCATTGTGTGCCACTCCTTGACGTTATCAAATTGCCCAACTCCGGCCATCAGTTGATGGTCATGCCATTCCTGCGCCCCTTCGATAACCCTCATTTTCAAACGTTCGGTGAATTTGTGGCCTTCTTCACCCAGGTCTGTGAGGTATGTTTGCGTTTTTTTTCCGGATTAGGCATGATCGGCGCTGATCGGCTGCCTGTTTTACAGGGTCTCCAATTCATGCACGAGCGAAATGTTGCACACAGGTTCGCACCGATTCTCGAGCATTGCCAACCAGAACCGGTTTCTCATGTCTTTTCAGAGATTGCACAGCAAACAATATCATGCTCGATCCGTCTAGGATGTACCCTGATGGCTTCCACCCGACGCAGATCAACCGAAGACCGGACTTCAGAGGAAGAGCCAAACGACACACTCGGACCGGACGACCTCCCCGTTATTATCTCATCGACTTTGGCTTGTCCCGGGAGTACGACTCGCGTGACGCGTTCGACGCACCTCTCCGCGGCGGTGATAGGTCAGCACCTGAGCACCGAGACGGAGGCCCGTGCAACCCATTCCAGACAGATATCTATTATCTCGGGAATCTCATTCGTGAGGAATTCATACAGGTAACATTTGCGACTGCCTAATTCTACGCGGCCGCTAACGGAACGCGTCATTAGAAGTACCATGGCTTCGAGTTCATGAACGAGCTAGTTTCCGAGATGACGCACAGCGAACCCGCAAGACGTCCCCTAATCGAGGAGGTTGTCGTCAAGTTCGCCCGCATCCGCGAGTCGCTCAGTGGGTTCAAGCTGCGTTCCCCCATGACGTCGAACAAGCACCCCAGCCTGTTCACTGCATTCCACTGCGTCAGGCAAGCAATCCGCTCGTTTTACTATGTTGTCTCAAACAAGAATGCAATTCCTCAACACTACTAAATATGCCATCAAACTTGAATAGTAAGCCAAGCGACGACTCAATTTATATACGACGCGGTGACCTAAACTAAGATAAGAGACAGGGGGAAACTATGCAATTTAATTTAGCGTCATCTCTAGGTCTTCAAAAATAACAAGAACAACAAAGAACTACCTCTCGCTCCTCTGCTTGTCTGGTTCACCGTCATCCGTCTCATGCCAATATGTCATATGCTCTTGAATATGCTCCCACAACATCGACACCTCTCGTCGTCAAATCGCCATTCGTAACCTCTAGTAGTCCAGTCCGCTAGCACAAAACCACCATTCTCCCCACCCATTAACAATTCTCGCGCATTACTCGCGCACCTTATAGTACTTTAGTTCTGCCTCACTCTTTAGTTTGTATGTGTATAACCTCCACTCCTTTAGTTCTCGCGCACCCCCGACCTCTTCTTCGGATCTTCAAGTATTTATTACACTCCTTATTTCCCCTTTTCATTCTTGCAACCTGGGGTCATGAAGTCGAATATTACAAATGACGCGTCGATATATATTACGGACTCACTTCCGCTTATTTCACCAGCTACCGGTGTTGAACCCCCCGAGTACTACCCCTAGAAGGTGCGCAAGTACAGTGCAGATCAGGCGTGGCCGTGCGAGTGGGTGGCGTTTCTGCGACTCCTCGACCTACCCATCCTTCGCAACCGGAAGTTCTAGTTCCACTTTCCTTCACTCCTTTCACCCAAACCCCTGTTAATGCTGGCGCAGTACCACCTAGTACATGCAAAGAACGCGCCTTGTGTATGCTGAGGGCGTGCTGCTCTCAACTCGCACACCCTAAGTGCATAGGCTACGAGATGCTGAACACGAAATTACGACCTCAGAACGACTCGCAACCAGTTCACGCATGCGCACGACGCAGTCAAGACATGGCCTTATCGGAGATTTGTAAGTCGGCGAGTTGTCCTCGGCTACTGTAGCGTGGAATACGCCTACTACTCGAACCTGTCCATCTAAACCTGAGCGCTGGGCCATCGTGGTCCGAAAACATCGTAAATGGATACCCGAGGGGGCCGTGCGCGTCCAACGACCAAAGACACAGCCACAACGTGGTGCACGCACCGCGTGGCGGTGCTGCTAAGCGGGAACAACGCGTTAGATGGACGAACAGTGCAAGATTAGTGCCTCGTGGAAACCTCGACTCGGTGTGGGAGGTCGCCGAGCTACTAGTAAGTACTGACGCCAAGAAGTGCGATGTCGGCCTAGCTTTGTCACGGTGGCGACCCTCAGGCTCACATAGGTGAGGTGCTATCATGAAGGAGGGTAGTGGCATGTGTGCCATACTGATCAGTCTCGAGCCCAGCTGCTGAAGGCGTCTGTGCCAGTGACGTCCACTGTTCGTGTCTGAGAAAGGTTCACATTCTAGTCTCGATTGAAATTTGAAACGTTGAAGGGCTGATGGGGTGCAGCCGCGGTACACTGCACATTTCATTTGATGCAGTCAACCATCGTCACAAGCACGTGGTCGTCGCAAGGGCTATCGTCAGTTGTGTGCATGACGGCGATCGTGACGTTTTCGCAAATCTTCCCGGAACCGGCGGGATTTTTGTTGTCGCGACGAGCCCCATTCGACGATGTATTAACCCTCATACTCGTATCGTTGCCAACGCAAGGGAACCCCTAATTTTAGCGCAAGAAGTCCACGAGTAGAGGTACCCGAAAGTCAGTCAGTGGATCAGGACCAGAGGCCCGAGGGGGTGAAGACAGGAGCCCCCTATGCCAACCCCACAATTCATCGTCGCGCAGATCGTCCTGTTCGGACATATTGTACTTACAGGCCAAGGGTTGCCTGCTTCTGGCGTGTGTCATGAGTACTAGGGTCACAGACTCTCAGAACCCCTTGGCAGTCAAAATGAATCGACCATATGAACTTAACTAATGACCGAATCATTCATTAGCGTAATGTTGCGAGACGGAAATCAATGCGCAAACCTTTCAGAAGAGGGTTAAAATCGCTGCGGAGACTGCCGTGGCGACGGCAACTTGAAACGAGATGCCCCAGATCCGCGTATGCGGGCGGGCGGGCCGCCCGCCAAATGTAGTCCTTATGACGACTGGTTCAAGGCATCTACTGTAATGGGCGAGTTCTAGTACACTTACTGCAGTCATTCGGAAGACGTCTCCACTTAGGTGGATACCTCTTAAATTAAAAGATGCTACAAACTTGAACGCAATCGTCTTGGCGATCATACAATAAGTCGTACAAGGATGATCAACATGGGATAAATAATACTAGTAAGATATTGAAGTATTGAAGAGGTGAGAAATGGGCGTATCAAGCGTGATCGATTGTAATCCTAGGGAACGTATCATCATAATTTGGAGGGGCGATTGGGCTGGGCCCCGGACTTGGCTCCTCACGCACAGCGTCTAAAGCCCCCGGGGGGAACCTTGATGATCCCGTGACGGGATCAGGTGAAACTCCTGCATGTTCACTAACAAGTAGATTGAGTGTCATCGAATGACGTACACGACTAGATAAATATCTTACCGCGCATTCCGCAACAGATCGCACTGCAGTTGATATAGGCTTGCGGAGCTATGTGCTCGAAAGTCGATAAGCGAGGAGAAATGCGAATCATACACGGTTTGGAACTTCGCGTCGTCCCAACTACAATCTCTTTGCGTGCCATCAGACCACTCATCAATGCAGCATTCGATCTAAACACAAAATAAAAAACGACATCGTTAATATGTTGAGTGGACATACCACTGTGAGGGTAATAGCGATGACCGAAATAGGCATCGGGGAAAATTGTTCATGATTCACGACACCAACATCGTCCTTGTTACGAAACCAAGTAGTGTCAATCGCTCGTTGGATGATGGGGTGGCGGTATAGGTCGCGGCCAGTTCGAGGTTCCTATCAATGAGATAAAGTCAGTGTTCCTCGATCAAGGACTTGGATGCTTGCTTGGATGATGAAGACGAACAGGATAAATAAAATTTAGGTTTCTCAGCAACTCTTGAGCATGCCCAGCGTTATAACTTATGCAAGCATGAGCTTGGCTCGTCTTGAAGTGATACATGGTCTCCACAAGAGTCGCCAACCTAGGTTTCATTTCGTCGCACAGCCGCTTACGGAGGCTCGTTGCCTGGTGTATTTTAAAGTTTGGAAGAAGTGGGCCATGAGGATAGAAGCGCGTACCTCCGTGTTTTCCCCAGAATCATTTAGGATGGGGTTTTGCACCGTCACCTGCAATGGGACAACACGGTGACTTCTTGCCAGTGGGCGCTGTCCAGGTATGGGATGTGCCACCGCCACCGCCGGGCTATGTCCGATTGTGGCGTCTCTAGCTCGGTCTGAGACCGTCTGCGATGGTATGAGAAACCTTGTTTCAAGCAATGTGCTGGAGCGACCTTAACGTATTTGAGAGTTTCTTTGGCAGCCTTACGATATTCGCGAGCTTGTAGGTACCTCGGGAGATCTCTCTTTGATTCCAATCCCTCCTTGATCTCGGTCGTACTGACTTGCGTTGAGCACAGACCACTGCATGAAAGTAATACTTACTGGATGATTCTCTGCCTAACAATATCCAAGTCACTGGGGTTGATCAACGTTTCATTGTCTCTAGCTAATTTACGGGCGCTGTCCAGCCGCCGGTCACCCAGTCCCTCCTGAGCCGATGGTATCTGGCTAACCAAGAAGTGCAACAGTTTCAACGTCAAGACACCTGACGCGTCGAGTGGAGGACCGGACATGATTCCTAGCACAGAAACGGGGTAAGACACACACACTTAGTTCGGGGTGAAGGGTGGGGGGGGGGAGCTTAGGACTCTCCGCGATGTGTGTGAATAAAAGGAGTAGAGCCGCGAGGCACGATATGTCTCCGATAGTAGTCTTTTTAGAGATCGTGACCAGTGACAAGCTCAGACAGTGCGTGTAGAGCTGAGAGCTCTAGAAACCGCAAAGAAGCGGAAGGATGGGAAATCAGCTCCAATCTCACGCAGAGTGCCCGAAGTGAAGTGTGAAACATGTGCGGAGAACTGGACGGCCTTGTGCTTAAGCCCTCCAAAGTCACCCAGGATCCGGGAAAACGTCAGGGTGAGAGAGAAACCTTGAGGGAAGCCCCACACGAGGTTTATTACGTTGATCGCAGGCCGATCGCGAAGATGGGAGTGTGTTCGGCTTTTGCCTGGCATTAACAACGAGTACAATATTAACGTAATGCCGCATCCTCGTGCCAGTTCAAACATGGTACTGTCACGGTGATGGTTCCTGCACGGGCACTGGGCAAGGTCAGTGATGGCTAGCCTTGCTTGTCTACTCACAGTTGCGGTTGACTAGTTTTGTCAACATCTCTTCCTAATCTGGAATCCCTTTGTCATACCACTTGTCGACGCATGTCAGCTCTATGTTAGCTACGAGTGACTAAGGCATGACCATAAATTACTATCGGACATTGGGACAAAGAAAGAGTATGGTCGTGTCGTTGAACGATGTTGTTGAACGAATTCGAACGAGGTAATTCCCCTATGACATCAAAGACCGGGAAAGGAGTTGGTCTGGTATGGTAAGAGAACGTGCCCGTGGGCAATGTGGTTTTTTTTTTTTTTTGGATCAGATTTATTCGTGGGCAATGTGGTTAGTGGTGAACATGCGGTACGTTTTCAAAGGGGTGGCCACATAGACAACCAAGCCAATAAGGAACTGCTGTATATGTTCTGGTGAACGCACGACACTGGTGATTAATCGTGAGGTGGCAGTGGGGATGAAGGTATTGGCCGCTCATACCCTTGGTCGAAGCCGGCTCTTAAGCCAGCTCTTTAACACAACCGCTGAAGGTATGAAAGCTCCGAGTCCAGGTGAGCCGTCCTTCAAGTTATGCTTGTCCTCATGTTTCGACTTCTTCAGTCCTTGCCCAAACCCCCGGGGATCACTGTACTACAGGTCTTGTAGTACCGTGCAGCCCAGAAATCTGCGAGCATATGTTTCACGCAACTCATGGAGTATGGGTCTGTGACGAGAGGGACTGCTGCAGGTGTCGACGTCGAATCGTCATAATGTGACGCGGCGACGGCCCGCACGTTAGTTTTTTGCCCCAAAATGGAGAACTATTGCGGCCCGGTGAAGCGCTGAAATGATATTTCACACGCTCAAGGCGTGATGCATGTGATGTTGTGCGTGAACCGTTGTGCGTGAACCAAGGCGTGAACCGCTAGTAGTAGCTCTTTTCGCGACCTTTATGAACCACTGCACACCATGGATTTCCTCCCACTACCACAGCGATAAAAAATTAGTTCTATCTTGTGACGCCACCCAACCTCCGCACACACAGCATGCCAGTGCCCGCAAGTACCGCCGCGAACAGCTTTGCCTACAATGAACCCAACGACAGACAAGCAGGAACGCTCGTGACGACGGAGCGTTGGTGGCGAGATCGCTATAATGAAATTGCAGAGCGGGGCTACAAGCTCCGCCCTCGGTACCACCCCAAGTGGGAACCATCCTGGTTCAAGACCGGCAAAGATTTCTACACCGTAGAGGATGGTCAGGCCACCATAGTGCGTATTGTTGCATTCCCTACTTTCGCATCTCCTTACACGTTAGCCTAAGTTGAGGGCGGCAATGGACGCGACCCGCACACGAGATGGCCATCCGGTCATGCTGAAGAAGGTCCTCCTTTCGGACGGGCCCCATGAATTGAGGATCAACAAGCTTTTTTCGTCGCCGGAGCATTCAAGTTCCAGGGAGCGCGAAAATCACTGTGCCCCACTTTTGGATGTCATTGAACTGTCGACGCACTTCGAGTCTCAACAACTGATGGTGTTTCCGCTTTTGCGCCCTTTCAATCAACCACGCATCCAAACATTTGGGGAGTTTACCGCCTTCTTCACCCAGATATGCAAGGCGAGACCAAATTTTACAAGATTTATTCGTGGATCATCCTGATCCTTTCCACAGGGCATTCGATTCATGCACCAGCGAAATATCGCCCACCGGTATGAATCCCACAATTACCCGTGCTGATTCAAGTCTAACAATTTTTGAAGCGATTGCACGACTAACAATATCATGTTTGATTCATCAAAAATGTATCCGAAGGGGTTTCACCCCGTCAAGATCGATCGAAATAGAAACTTCAACGGTACTGCGAAGGCTTATACCAGGACGCAGCGTCCCCCCCGTTACTACTTCATTGACCTTGGTTTGTCTCGCCTGTATCCCTCCCGAGATGCAACGGACGAACCACTGCGAGGTGGAGACAAGTCTGCGCCGGAGCACCGATCTGGAAGGCGCTGTAATCCGTTTCACACTGACATATACTACATCGGTAACCTTATACGACAGGAGTTTATGGAGGTAAGCAGGCACGTCTCCGGCTCTCATAAACGAACTCATCTTCGCTTACAGAAGTGCAATGGTTTCGAATTTATGAAGGATTTGATCACCTCGATGACCCAAGACAACCCTGCGGAGCGCCCTTCGATCGAAGAAGTACTGCAGGAGTTTTCTCGTATCCGAGCGTCTTTGAGCAAGAGAAAGCTTCGCTCCGCGATTACATCAACAAATGCTCCCAAAGTCTTGAGGATATTTCGGCAGGCAAGGCAATCTCTCCGCACCGTGCGATACATTGCGTCTCGGCGGCCAGCGATTCCGGATCTTTATACCTAATTTTATTCTGCAACTCGGAAATACGTGCCTCAAAGAATTGGGACCTGGCATCGGGAACATTTTGACTTTAGACTTTCCTGCCCATATTCGAACACCCACCGAATCAGAGTCTATTTGATTTATTTATATTTTGGGTCTGGTGTGGGCCTTGGTATATATTATTTCTTATTCATGTGAGTTGCTGATCGCTGTGAGCGACTGGTGTGCTGCAATTACTTTTATATATTGTTATATATTGTACTTCACGGAGCAGAGTGTTTTGTATCCAGCATTTACGTATTCACCCTGTCACGGATTTCACCGCCCTCCACGCCGTGCTACTCATGCTAGCAGGCCCGTCGAGGTGTATCATATCTCATACCTCCTTGCTAAACTGGTCCGGTAGTTGTTCGCTACCCCTACGAGCATTTGTCTCGAGTATCGCGGAGGCGCGTCGACATGACTCACTTTTTCGGAAATACTCGGTAAGTCTCGCTGGGTCAAACAGACTGCTGCCCTAACTTTCCTGATGCCTGACCCTGAGACGGTTGAAGGAACGAAGTCGCGAGCTTATCCCGATATAGTCCTGTGTATGAGTACGTTCTCAAATAGTGTTATCCGATTGGGCAGAGCTCCAGCCACGCAGCGTGGGTGAAGGTCAATAAGTTACCGCAAGGTGTACCAGTGTCAGTGACCCAACTAATCGATCACCAATCTATCGTAAAATAACATAAAGTGTCACGCCAGCGCTGATTGGTAGGCGATATCCATACTTTCCGGGCATAGGTAATGATCGGGGAAAGGGGGCATGAGGCGGCTGATTGATTAAGTAGCGAGCAACCCTCGACAAGCTGCATTCACCCTATCCTGCGGCCATATGTCACGCGTGGCCTGGGGAGTGTGGGTCAGGGTCAAGATGCCTGCGTGCTTCCTGATTCGCGGGAGACATGAGTCGGACTCTAGACACATAATACAACAGCTTACCGTCCTTCGTCGTAAAAATCGCGCCGTAGTTGGTGCAGCGGGTCACAGTGGCGTGTATCGAGACCCTGTTGGGTGAGAGCTTTAAGCGCAGTAAGATGACTCATGTATGTCACTTTATAACGCTCGTAGGTGAACGGGAGTTCGGTCTGGATGCCATTACTCCACTCATCGAGGCAACACTCGATCTACAACGTTGTGAAAGAGGCTCAGGCTAGCTAAGCAAGGTTCTTACCGCGGTGAGAACCAAGGCGACAGCTTCGTAGGGCATGGGGTTGAATTCGTTAGGGAACCTGACCACTTCGCCTTTACGGTCTCCAAACCAGACGACGTTGATACACTGTTGTATGATGGGATGGCGGTATGGGATTCCTTGCTCTCCATTGATGAAAGTTGTATCGGTCTTCAAGTTCTGCGCTCTCTGTGTGTTCCGGTTCAAGATTTCTGCAGCTTCGCCTGTCTCAAACCCATAGAACTTTGTGACAAGCGGCGTAATCTTCGCTTTCACGTTCGTCAGGAAGCGCGCCACAACGACCGCGAGCTGAACGACTGTATTAGAGAGGCCGAAGAGGGGTAGAAAAGTCATAACATACCCTGTCTGCGAGATCATCAGGTGGGCTGAACCGGGTTCCGGTCTTCGTGGATGCGACGGGCCATACGGACTTCGCCCAGTTCGAGGCCTGTTCAGGAGTCGGGAAGGCGTCTTTGGAGCTAAGGAAGCACCGGTAAGTAGCCTCCGCTGCGTCTATGGTGCACCCCATTTGTTCGTCGTATGTTCCATCTTGGGGCCCACAGAACTCAGCATCTCTGGCTCTGTCAGAAGCTGTCTGTCGAGGGGCAAAATTGTGTTATCTGCTAGAAAAGCTACACAAACTTGTGATTACCTTGACGAGATGGAGCGTTTCTTCCGCGTGCTTTCGATACGTTCGCGCATGAGACCACTTGGGAAAGCCCCGTTTAGAGTCCAGCCCGACCCTCATCTCGGTTGTCCTAGGCGCGAGGTGTGAATTCCGGATAAGCCGTAAAGAAAGAAAGAAAGAATTGAGCGCACATTGTGATACGATTCTGGAGAGGGACCATTCCATCGTTGGGAATCATATCCCTAAACTGGTCTCGCAGCCTACGAGCGCGGTCGAGATCTTCGTCGCCTCTTCTTGCCTGTGAAGTTGGGAGGAGACTGGCCATTTAGTTTCGTCGAGATGATCACGGATGCTTGGCAGAAAGGTATTGCAAAAGTCGTTGGTGTATTAAAGAGCCGGACCCAGAGGTAGCGACAAGTTCGTAGCGGTGGAGCAACCCCATGGCCACTATTATATCCGTGAGCTGATCGCAAAGTTCTCAAGAAAGTAGCTAGGGTATTGTTCTGTGCGCTTCTTCCTGGGCCACAGATAGATAGCTACGGATCTTAGATGAAGTGGGCTCTCTCGGTTGGGATCCATAGCTACCTATCCCGAATGGCTTCTTGATAGCATTTGAAACAACTAACTTCAGTAAGAGGTGGAGAAGTAATGACGATTATTATCATGCAAGTTAAGTCAATATCGTGGAGAAATCGGTTTGAAATTCAATTCGAACTTGAACGGTGTCTGGTGACCGGATATAAAGTGGCGCCGCACGGTCATCGTGAGGTGAGAATCGTCGCAAAAACAGGATGGGGAAAAATCACCAGCAGTGGCAATCAAGCAATTACCGGTTAGTGATCGATCCGAACCACCTCCCATAAAGCTGGAAGGTCACCGGTCACCGGCCCATTCTCGTCACAACTTCCTCTCCCAGCAACATTGCGGTCAAGTCGCTTTCGCAGTCGAACTTGTGGCGGCGCACTCGAGCTCCTCTCACCTGACCCATTAGTTATCCCGTCGTTCTCACCCAACTATTAGCTTAACAGTGAACCCGGAGATGGACGAACGATCAGCTATGCCTGTAGATCCTGAGCGCAGTCCCAAGGAGATTGGTGTCCTCTTCAGCAGCGAATTATGGTGGCGGGATCGTTATCGCGATATCGAGGCCAGCGGCTACAGACTTCGACCCAGGTATGATCCTGACTGGCAACCATCTTGGAAAGCATCAGGAAAAGACTTTTTCACGACAGAAGATGGTCAACCCACTTTGGTGGGTGTTTTTCCCTCGATTCCGTGTTGCGCGACAGACCCTGACGGACTGCGTTAGTTGCGAGCTGGGATGGACGCAACACGTATAAGGGACGGAAAGCAAGTTATGCTCAAAAAAGTTCTTCCTGAGGAGGGTCCTCACGAACTGTCGATTACCCGATATTTCTCCTCTCCCGAGCTCAGAGACGATTCTCGCAACCATTGTGTGCAGTTGCTCGAACTCATCGACACGGCCGACACCAAACTTGATAAAAGATTAATGGTCTTACCATTCTTGCGTCCATTCAATGATCCGCATTTTCAAACGTTTGGAGAATTTGTGGCCTTCTTTACGCAGATCTGTGAGGTCGGGCCAGGAAATCCGTTCCGGCATAATCCCGGAGGAGTTCTAACTAAATTCTGCTTAGGGTCTCCAATGTATGCACGAGCGAAACGTCGCACACCGGTGAGCGCGGTGTATTTTCTCAGAAGAAATCCCTTTCTCAGGGCGTTTACTTATAGGGACTGTACTGAGAACAACATCATGTTCGATCCTTCTGAGATGTATCCCAAAGGGTATCATCCCATACAAAAGAATCGGAGTAGAGATTTCAAGGGAAGGGCCAAACGATACACCCGAACCGACCGACCACCCCGCTATTATTTGATCGACTTTGGATTGTCTCGCAGATACTCTTCGCGAAATGTCGTGGACGAACCTCTACGTGGTGGCGATAAAAAAGCACCGGAACATTTACGCGGAGGACGTTGCAATCCCTTTCCCGTCGATATATATTACCTTGGCAATCTCATTCGCGAGCAGTTCTTGATGGTAGGGTTAACGTTAACCTACCTTCGTTTATTCGCGAGATTGACAAAACATTGCAGAAGTGCAACGGCTTCGGGTTTATGCGTGAGCTAGTTGACTCGATGACAGACCAGGTTCCAGAAAGGCGTCCCACGGTTGAGGTAGTTATTGAAAGGTTTGGCCACATTCGTGACTCGTTGAGCTCCACCAAGTTACGCAGCCTCATCTCACTAAAGAAGGACCCCAGATTATTCACTGCGTTCCGGCATGTCCGTCAGCTGATACGTACGGCTCGTTACATTGTTCTTAGAAAGGCTGCTATTCCAATTCCTTGACTTGCTAGATCGCGTAAGCAGAGGTACCTTTCTCCGTTCATTAACCTACGTGGAAGATAGAACCCTACGCGGCACAAACGTCTTGCTAAGTTATAACTTCCACCAGCGATCCAATTCGCCCATTCAAGACCAAAGAGACACAAACTCTCAGGATGAATTAAGATTATTCTACGAACGCACATGGGAACGAGTCATTGTAAGCGAAAACACGAGTCGCTTCTCACATTGCCTTGAGGTAGGCGCATGTAGCTGACTTCCAAACTCGTTCGGCCGCTTTCAGGGATGATAAGCCTTGGGAAAGTTCTGTGCATCAGCTGGAGAAACCACATGGGTCGAATTAGCTGGTGATGGTCTGGCTGGTGTCTCCGGCGTCAGAGGAGGTGTGGGAAGGGGAGAGACTACGATCGCTGGGTTAACTGATGGTCTGGCTTCCTTGACTGCGGTGGTTGAAATGAGAGCGATCTCGTCGTATAGTGCTGCAGGTTATTGGGAAATTGGTCGTCAGGGGGTGATGGGAGACCGAAGGACGGCAGCGACCGGATGTGGGTAAGTACCACTTGCAATGTGTGCCCTCTAATGGACGCACTTCATGCGAGAGAAGCCGTTGTGAAAGCACCAGCCGGGGTAGACGTGCTCAGAGAAAGCATGTTGTTTGATATGGCGTCGGAGTCTGTAATGGTCCCCGTGGTGGAGACCCTGTCATGTTCCGTCGGAACGGTGGACGCATCCACACCCCGTATTTTAATCACAATCTCTAGTGTAACCTGCTGTGAGGAGACTTAGCATCGTCTTGAGAGATAGGTCTTATACTGCACCTTAACGGTTTCCAGAGTTTCATGAGCCTTGTCGAGGTAGAGACGAGATTGCTGTGATCGACCGATTACGTTCTTCCCTTCTAAACCGCTCCGGAAATCCCTCGTGCTTTCAATCACCGTGTTCGGGGTCAGTCTATCTGGGAGTAATAGCACCGTCCGCGGATCTACTTACCTCGTTAACAATGCCCTTACCATGTTGTAGTCCTCCTCGTTTGTGACATCTCTGTGTTGTTCCAGGAGTTGCATGGCTTCATTCAGGAGGTCGTCCGCTCGCCTAACTTGTGTCGACGGAAGTCGATTTTGCAGATTCCGCATTCTGGTCGCCTCCGTCTTCCCAGTTGAGGAGATATTAGCGGTCAACAGCTATCGACACATCAGTGACTCGTCTTAAATACCAGGAATCATGACAAGCTGTTAGACAACCATCTGTAGGGGCGCTTCTGGTTTACCATAGGATCCGGAATGAAGTTCCCGAGCACCGGGGGAAGCCAATAGTGAGTCACCGCTAGCTTATCCTATCGGGGGTGATTGGGGGCTCAAACAGGTTTGTACAAGTGGAGACGCTTATTCCGTCAAGCAAGGTTTTGCACCCCATAGTGGTTAACACGTTCCTAAGGATTGCTGGGCCGTCATGCATCAACCGCTGGGAGATCGAATGTCGAAAATGTCAAGAGAAGTTTCGTTTTGGCCCAGCCAACATCCACTAGGGGTTGATGCAAACACGAAGGCGATTGCGCAGTATAGATTGAGTTGCGAAAGTAAGCTGTAATAGACAGTACTCATGATGGGCGCTAAAGTGGTCCCTCTGCTCGAAAGGCTAGTTCGTAAAGACTGATCATTGCCCCTGGAACAACGTCCGCGCGTCTGCATCAGTGCACTGTGTCCATTTTCAGCGGCCTGCCCTTCGATCTGTGCGGACACAGGCGTTTCCAGAAACCTGGGTGAGATGGGGGGGGTTCATTTTGCGTCGTAGACAATTATGTCGTGGAGTAAACCCATCATGATAGTAGGGTTCAGGAATGCGAATATGCCAAGCAATTGTTTCGTGGGTCGCCCAGCCACTATCGCAGTCAGCAGATGGTAGCAACGTAAGCCTGAGATACGCACCGGAACGAGTACGGACCAGTACGTGATTGCGGAGGTGGTGTGAATTAATAGACATCCAGCAATAGCGACGAGGGCGTTTTTGGCATGTTACTAGATATACAGTCGAAATTGTCATAACGCATAATGTGTTAGAGTTGTTTTTGAGTCGTCAAGGAGCCCATAAACGTGAAAATAGCCCTAACTCATTATGCATTATGACAATTTCGACTGTAGATGCGTGGCGCGTATGGTAGTCACATAGTAAGGAAAAGCGGCCTGCCAATCAGGTCGTGTATTACTGCACGTCCCTTTCCAGCGCCAATGCAAAGAACGGTGTATCATGTAAGGCTCGGAGATAGCTAGCGCTAGATGTTCCTCGTGCTGGAGAGTGTGACCCGCATTGCCGCATGCCAGCGACAGTGAAATACCAATCGTACACACCCGAATCGAAGTCAGTAGAAAGTCAGATGGAACACCAATAGAACATCCTATCTTACCTACTCCTTTCGGTAGTATGCCTCTGTTTACCCGTATTTATGCGAGCGGACTTTGGTGATTCCGAGCGGAGAGCGGAGAGAAGATTGTACAGTAACAGTGACAACCCTTGCACGCCGAATGCGCCATGTTCTTTCTTTCTCTAGAACCCGCGTTATCCAAACAACGGCATCGTGGCCATCACGGGCACATGTTTCTATGAAATAGCCTTTCGTAACTTTGTCACGTCTACACTCAGGCTTCATCGCCTCCCTCAGTACACATGTCCCAGAGTGCCCAAGTACCCAACTCGAACGAAAGGCAGGGCGGGTTGGGGACAAGGGAAAGAGGGACTCTGGTAAATAGTGAGGTCTGGTGGCGAGACCACTACTACGACTTTGAGGAGCGTGGATACAGGCTCCGTCCTCGATACCATCCTCGTTGGGAACCCTCTTGGATCAATTCGAAGAAGGACTTCTTCTCAATGGAGGATGGTCAACCCACGATTGTAAGTAATCTTTTATTTTCTGCAAGGTTCCAGGTCCCGGCTCAAAACTAGCGACAGACAAGAGCTGTAATGGACGCTGTACGCGTGCGAGATAACCTTCCCGTCATGCTCAAAAGGTTATTTCCTGAGGAAGGACCCTACGAGCTCGAAGTCAATCAGTTATTCTCATCCTCAGAGCTCGCCGAAGACCCTAGTAATCACTGTGCACCGCTTTTGGACCTCGTCGAATTGCAGGGCCCCGAATCTCACAAAATCATGGTATTCCCACTTCTGCGCCCTTTCGATTGTCCCCGATTTCAAACCTTTGGCGAATTCGTCGCATTCTTTACTCAGATATGCGAGGTGATTCAAAATTTACCTATCTTACTCGCGCTATAATCCAAGGTTGGTCGTACAGGGCCTCCAATTTATGCATCAACATAACGTAGCCCATCGGTATAAACCACCCTCTTTAGTCCGGTAATTCGAGCCTGACAGCTTTTCGAGGGACTGCACAGCGAACAACGTCATGCTCGAACCGTCTAAAATGTACCCTACAGGTTTCCACCCAGTCAAGCGCGATCGGAACGGAGACTTCAAGGGCAAAGCGACTGCTTACACTAGGACCCAGCGTCCCTCCCGTTACCTTTTCATAGACCTTGGCCTGTCTCGTCAGTATCCCACGCGGGACATCATAGATGAACCGCTGCATGGCGGAGACAGAACGGCTCCTGAAATCAAGTCGCGACAATGGTCCAACCCATTCCATACAGACGTATACTATATCGGAAATCTCGTTCGCGGAGAGTTCATAAGGGTGCGCAGCCGGATAAGCCGACTTGTTGTTACGGTCTCATTTTGAGCTTACTTCCTACAGAAATACCACGGCTTCATGTTCATGGAGGAGTTGATCGACGCAATGACCGATGAGGACCCAGCGAAGCGTCCTAGTATTGAAGAAATCATCGAGCGATTCACAGTAGTCCTGGGGTCCTTACGCAGCACCAAGTTACGCTCCGCGTTGACGTCGAAGAAACTGCCCAGAATCTTTAGCGTGGTTTGGCAAGCAAGACAGTACTTTCGCACGATTCAATACACCCTTTTGCGGCAGGCTGCTATCCCAAACCCATGACGTGGCCATTCGAGCTTATCAATTTATGTTTGTAGTAACTTGTATATCTATAGATACAAATAGTGTAGACCTAATATATGGACTGAGATATGGACCGAGCTATGAGCATAGGGTCGGGACCTGTTTCCATACACAGGTAGCGTTTGGTGTACCCCATAGTACCGGCATCTTCCGTCTTTCGATGTGCGTTCCCATTGCTTGAATCGGCGCACCTTTGATCGGAATCCTTCTGCACTGTGATATTGTTTCCGTGGTCTTGGGACTCTTGGCCCTTTGGCCTCATGCTCGGTGTGCCCCACCAATCGATCAAGAGGTGGGCCCAGCCCAAGCACATGCCAGTGTCTGCCCCGAACCCAGGCGCGCAACGAAAAGTATCGACACACATGTTGCTATCATAAGAGTAATACATACAGATCCGGTACATACGAGCTGAGGATACAACGCTAGACTACACGAACGATTAATAACGGGGTTCTAGAACGGGTGCGGGAGCGCCGGAATTCAAAACCATGGGCAGTCACATCCGACCCCTGAAAAGTGACTTGCGTAGCGCTCAATCACTCGAAGCAATTAGGGCTACATCACAAGTTGCATTCGCCCTTTCTTGTGGCCAATGTAGCCCCTCATTCCTGGTGTTCCCGGAAGCCAGTCCTGTGTGCTTCCTGATTTGAGTGATGTGTAGTTCGAATTAGGAGACGCAACAGGTGTCTCACCATCCTTCATCATAGATATCGGGTCGCAATGCCACGATCTGAGCGCTGAGCCCCTGACTTGCGAGACCCTTCAGCGCTTCGAGAAGGAGGCTATAAACCTCCTTGTAGTCTTCATATGTGAAGGGGATGTCAGCCCAAGGACCCTTGCTCCACTCGTATCTATCAAATGTAAAATATCACCAGCGCTGAATTTCACAGAAGAACGGAGCTCATACCACCGCAAGCAACAGGACAATGGCTTCGTAGGGCATGGGGTTGACACTGCTCTGGAACACGATGCCGTCGCTAGAACGGTCGTTGAATCAGATAACGTTGACCGTCTTCTGGATAACGGGGTGGCCCGGGAAATACGGCAAGTTGTCCCCCTTGTCGTCATTGATGAAGGCTGAGTTTGTCTTAAGATTCTGTACGTTCGCGATGTTGTTGTTCAAGCTCCCTTGGGCCTTGCTCGTATCGAAGCCGTAAAATCTCTCAACCAGCGGCGTGACTTTCTTCTTCATATCGGCGAAGAAGTGCCACCCTACGTCCGCGAGCTGCTTCTGATTAGAACGTGAATATGCAAGTTAATGCAACACAGAAGCCGGAGTATGGCACACCACTTCGGTAAGATTAGCGGGTGGGACGATGTCTATCCCAGTCGCAGTGCATGCCACTGGCCAGACGGCGTTTTCCCATCCCAACTTCTGCTCGGAAGTTGGGAATGCGTCCTTGTAGCTGAGGAAGGCCGGGTAGATAGCCTCGACCTTTCTGACAACGCGCCGCTCTGTTTCGTCATGCGGCTCGTGAACGAGTAAGATCAACTCTGCATCCCTGACTCGGTCAGAAGTCGTCTATGTGCCCAAATAAATCCTGTAAGAATGTTCGAATAAAGAAAGAATACCTTGACGACTCGCAGTGTTTCCTTAGAATACTTCCGATAAGCTCGCGCATGGGCGAAAAGCCTATTTTTCCGTCCAAGCCATGTCTCATCTCCGTAGCCCTTTGCATAACGCAAAACGTGAACAAACCGGCGTGTAGGGTTAAGAGGAACGAAACTGGCATTGTGATTCGATTCTGCATCAGGAAAAACCTCCCGCGCTAGCGAGCGATAATATCGCTAAATTATCGAACATTATTAAAATTAATCAAATTATCACGATTTCGTTGCCACAACTAAATTAGTGCTAATTTTGCGATAATCCAGGTAATTCTCGATAGGTTAGCGATAAATGTGCTCTCAATTATCATGTCTTAGTGACCATTATCATGTCTTAGTGCCATTATCATGTCTTAGTGACCATTATCGTTTTAATAACCATTATTAGATTTTATTATAACTATCAAATGAGTGGACAGGCACAAAAACTAGGCATAATCAAATGAGCGAGGCGAAAGACTTTTTTTTTTTTTCTCGGAATTTTGGATAATCGGCTGTCAAATTCACGTCAGCGATGTTGTTTAGAAACAGTAGGGTAAACTTGCTATTGTTAAAAGGGTCCATTGAAACGAAAGCGGACCATTGAGACAAAAAAAACACATTTATTCGAGTGCATCAAGATCGAGATTGGCGATCGGAATAGTTGACAACGGGACTGTACCTCCCCCGGTGCCACCGCTATAGCACTAGTCAGGACCACAATAGTGAGTGAAGGTGGCGGACTCGCCTTGCTTGAGTATAAATATCACTCATCATGATATGGAAGGCGCGCGCTCGGTGGTTCAGGATGTGCTTGAGCGTGTTCATGTTGGCAAGGTAGGCATCCATGTAGGCATTCGCCGAGAATTCTGTTGTCTGCTGTTCACCGCCACGCCACTCATAGAGAGTGGCATACAGCTAATACACAAATTTAGCATCATAAAAAAAAAGGTATTATTTGACTCACCGCAGTGGCAACAAGAGCAACCATAGGCATTGGAACTTCCCGATGTTCCACTCCATCTTCACCTCGGTGCGACATGAAAAGATGGTGGAAACGAGACACGAAGGAAGTCGAGCCACCCGTGAAATACAAATCCCGGATGACTGTGATGATCCGTGCATTTCGATATGGCAGCGAAGTCCTCACAAGTCCAGTAATGCCCATGTTCTGTAAGGGTATCAGAATGGTTTACCAAAAGCACAGGGCCCACACTCACACCAGGTGCGCCCGGGAAAATATAAGTGTAGTTGGAAAGCTGCTTCCGAATCAACCGGGAAATATCAGTTACCGAACCAATGGCGATGATTGGTGCCACGCTGACGGCATTGCACCGGTCCTTTACTTCACCACGGAAAATGGGAATCCGTGCGCGTGCCTGTCAATTAACTTGAGTAATGTCACTGCCAATATCATAAGACTTACCAGGGAAATAAGCTTGGTCAGATATTCGTCATCGACTTGGAGTCGGCGTTGGACAATGCCTCCACCATGTCCGTGATTCTCAGTAGCAGTAATGAGGGCATCCTTGGTCAGGGTAAAAGCGACGGTCGCATCTGGGAAGGCGTTAACAAACAGGATGGAAGCTCGGAGGTTCTCGATTGCGTCCTGAACAATTGCTCGAATGAGCGGGCGCTGGCTAGTTAGCATGATCTTGGTTGTGTTTCCCACGAACACCAGGTCCGTATCGACACGTGAGACGTTGGGTACCGGCGACCCAGGCGTCGCCTGGTTCGGCGATGGAGTAGCTGCTTGTAAGGGTCAGCCATCGAAGAACAGACACCAGGAAAAAAAAAAAAAAAAAAAAAAAAACCCCGTCACCTGAGAGTTCGGCCAGGTCCGCCTTCGGTCCAGGTGTCAGTGGCAGTGTTGGCGTGGATGGTCGGGTAACATCTGCAGACGCACGGCCACCCACACTGCCGGGTGAGACAAGAGTGGGCCGCTGTGAAAGTGGGGTCAGACTAAAGGATGTCACAAAAAAAAAAAAGGAAAACTTACTTCGGTAGCCATAACCTCGGCGAATTTCGCAGGGTTTTTGAGAGCAAGTTCGACAATCTGCTCGTCCTCGGAGTCGTCCTCGGTTTCGCTATCGTCTTCATCCACATCAGGGTTGTGGAAGTTTTTGGTGTTGGAATAGGACGGAACGTGGGTGGGAATGTGGGTGGTACCAACGCGACCAGGGTAAGAAGAGGACGGAGCTGAAATTTTCTTGCTTGTTTGGAGAACAAACAGATTAGTAATATTTTTCACTCACCGCCTTGCCTCTGAACTTGTTTCCCCTTCATCGCGCCATCATCATACCTTTGTTGATCCATTATCTCGCTTTCATGGGCCAAATCGAGTTGCATCGGACGACCATGGGCAGGACCTTTATCGACTTCAAGGTCAGTCTCGTCATCGATCTCTTTTGCGACACATACCAATGGTTCGGGCTTTCTTAGCTGCGCCCGGCTGTGTATGAGTATCCGGCATACGTATGATGGTGTCGGCGAAGGTACGTTTCCCGCGTGCTTGTAATAGTGAGACACATACCTCACACTGCGAAGTTTTAGACTTACTGGGTGGGGGGACCCTAATTGTTATGTTATTGTTCGAGCCCGTAGTGTTGCCCTGGCCTGTATGAGTCGCAGTTTGAAATGAAGTCGGATTTTCATTTCGTCCTCCCTGCGTGTGTTCAGTCGGTGCACACATCTGAGAGCGGCGGGTTCGTGGGGCCATCTATGAAGCTCAAAGCAAGGTGACAATATCAAGAGGAAGAGATGCGCAAATACGATCAGTAAGTAAAGACAGGAATTGGGATGGCGAATGAGGGCGAAGGTATGTCCTCTTTATATCAATATTTCCGCTGCGCTAACTGAAAAGCGTTAACAGTCTGGCCATCATATTCTACTTGGCGCTCGTCCCTTTTCCCTCTACTGCCACCGTGACTGACCCACCATGCCAGTGAGCCAAGCGCAAATACGCTGTCGCGGCTGCAATCGGGCGTTCACCTATCGGGGCCTTTCCCAACACGTCAACAGGACCCAACTTGCGAGCTGCCGCGCCCTGCGTGCAACTATACAATTACCCACCACACGTCTGGCTCAAGGAGGGTCTAACTTAGCGTCAAACACAGGTCCGACATCATGGGACCACGGCGAATTCGCTAATCACAGGACTACTGGCTGTGAAGACATTGCTGCCGAGTACGAAGACGCCGCCGAGTACGAAGACGAGTACGAAGACGCCGCCACTGACCGTGAAGACGCCGCTGCAAACCAGGCAGACTCGGATCCAGCTGACACCGTAGACGCCGATCTTTTCGAAATGCTAGCTCAAGATCTCCATTGTCGTATCGACCCTGACCAGGGACTTTCCACATCGTCGGATCAGCCGGATCAACCCCACACATCCGGGTCACCGCCATCTGACCTGACACAGCCTCTACTACACTCCGAGCCCGGCGATTCAAACGGCTCCCAGCTGGTCGTTGACCGCTTTCCACATGGCAGTCCTGGTGCACCAATACCCGGCACTCTTCAAGGCACTCATATGTATCAGTCCAGTCACGAGACGCTCGGGTCCTCGATTTGGGCACCGTTTCGCTCCAAATGTGACTGGGAGATCGCGTGTTGGGCTAAAACACGGGGGCCGACGTCGTCGGCTGTCGCCGACATACTTGCAATCCCTGAGGTACGTGCACGTTTATTGTTTTGTCGCGTAACTAATGTATATTGACAGTTCGTTGACAAACTCGGCTTGTCATATCGCACGCCCAATGAATTGAACAACATCATAGACAAAGAGTTACCAGAGCGCCCTCAATTCAAGTGCGAGGACCTGATCATCGCTGGTAATACCTTTCAGTTCTACTTCCGTGACGTTTTGCAATGTATTCGGACACTTTACGGAAATCCCGAATTCGCGCGTGACCTGGTGTTTGCGCCAGAGCGCCACTACACCGATCACGAGCGGACATGCCGCGTGTATAGCGAGATTCACACTGGCGACTGGTGGTGGGCAGTACAGGTGCGTCCTCATTTCTTGGGCTGTTTTGTGTACTTACAATCTGTAATAGACATCCCTTGAAGCGCACCAGCCAGGCGCTACCGTCATCCCGGTCATCCTCTCCTCTGACAAGACCCAACTCACCCTCTTTCGTAGTAAGGCCGCTTATCCTGTGTATCTCACAATCGGAAATATTCCAAAGCATATCCGTCGAAAGCCGTCACGCCACGCTCAAATGCTGATCGGCTACATTCCTACTACCCGCCTTGAAGGAATCAGCAACAAGTCAGCTCGGCGCCGTGCGCTCGCAAATCTATTCCACTTTTGCATGCGATTCCTTTTAGCCCCGATTGCGTCCCATGGCGAAACGGGTGTTGCAATGATGAGCGGTGATGGGATCTGGCGCCGGTGCCATCCCGTTTTTGCCATGTTCGTCGGTGACTACCCCGAGCAGGTGCTCGCGACTTGCACGTTCAATGGCCGGTGCCCAAAATGTGCTGTGCACCGTAACAACCTCGGTGATTATTCCAGATCCCCTGCCCGTGATTATGGCAAAGCCCTGGAAGCTTTTCTTTTGGCAGACGGGGACGTTCGCATGTTCCATTCGGTTTGTCGCGAAGCCGGCGTCAAGCCCGTCTTCCATCCATTCTGGGAGACGCTTCCCCTTACTGACGTCTTCGTCTCGATCACACCTGACATTTTACACCAAATGCTTCAGGGTGTTATGAAGCACTTGATTGCATGGCTGACGAATTCTAGTGCCTTTGGATCAGCACAAATCGACGCGCGATGTAGGTCTTTGCCACCTAATCACCACATAAAGACTTTCGCAAGGGGCATTTCAACCCTTTCTCGGGTCTCGGGTCTCGAACACAAACAAATGTGCCGGATCCTACTTGGTCTCGTTATCGAGCTTCCACTTCCTTCTGGAGGCTCCTCTGCACGGGTTATTAGGACCGTGCGTGCGCTACTCGACTTCTTGTACCTTGCGCAACTTCCATCACATACCTCTGAGACTTTACTACGCCTTGAGGCGTCCCTGGCCCGATTTCATGAGGATAAGGATGTATTTATTGACCTCGGCGTCCGCGAACATTTCATTATCCCCAAAGTCCACAGTCTCTTACATTACAAATCGTCAATTACCCTTTTCGGCAGCACGGACAATTACAACACGGAGCAAACGGAGCGACTCCATATCGACTTCACGAAGGACGCTTACCGCGCAACCAATCATAAGGACGAGTACCCTCAGATGACCGCATGGTTGGAGCGCCGTGAAAAAATACAACAGCACATGATGTTTATCGCATGGCGGCAGCGGACTCAATACGACGACACTCAATACTCGGAGCCAACTGGACCTTCTAGGCCAGTTCCGCGGACCATCCAAATGGCTCGAAACCCGTCTTTGAAGGCTGTTTCATTCAATGACCTCGCTGACAAATACGGAGCTTTCGACTTTCAGGACGCCCTCGCCGATTTTATTGCCCAGCTCAATCACCCCCAAGCCTCTGCAACGGCATTAAGAGCTCTCGCTGAAGACACATTATTACCTTTCCGTCATGTCCCGGTATTCCACAAAATCAAATTCGTCTCGACACCTGACCGTGATATCATTGATGTTGTTCATGTTCGGCCGGACCAAAAAGACACTCGTCGGCGCACAATACCATCACGTTTCGATACAGTCATTGTCCGCAGCAGACTTCAAGATAGCGCACATGGGAATAAAGGTAAGTTCACGCTATTTTAGTGTAAGGGCCCATCCAACTACTTCCCAGGTCTCCGAATTGCACAGGTTCGTGTGGTGTTTCAACTACCGAACAAGGTGCTTTCCCAGCTCTTCCCGTCTACGGATGTTGCCCCCCCAACACATCTCGCATACGTGGAATGGTTTTCCCCCATTCCTACCACACCGGACAGTAACAGTCGCCTTTTCAAAGTGTCTAGGTTGACTCGAAATGGCCGGCGTCTTGCCAGCGTCATCCCGGTGGATAATATCTACTCGAGCGTCCACTTATTGCCCCGCTTTGGTCAACTGGAAGACACTCCCGGATGTAATACGTTTTCGGTATTGGAATTATGCCACAGCTTTTACATAAATCCGTTTAGTTGCCGAGACATCTATCTCCTATTTTTGTAGATAATTAGCACAATGTCATCGCCCGTTTGGTAATTATCGCTCTTAGTGTGAATTACTCGTGCATTATCTCTCTTAGTGATAATTTATGGGCGCTTTAGCTTCGCTAGCGCGGGAGGTTTTTCCTGATGTGGACGGCGGTCAAATCGCCGCTGGGAATCACTTGACCCCACTGATCCCGAAGGTTACGAGCTTTGTCGAGGTACCCATCACCTTTCTTTGCTTGTGCTGACGGGAAATATGTCGTATTGCTGTGGGGTGTTGTAATGACACAGCGTGAGCTGTCGACACTGGCAATACTTCGACAGTTGCGTCAATACCTTTGAAAACTGACAAGCGAGACAGGAAAAGACGAGGGGAAATAGAAGCGGTACGTAGCTTTTAAAGGCAACATACGATAGATATTATAGCGACGGGCAGAGCCCTCGTGCAAGAGATCCGGCACGGCGGTAATGCGACGCCCCGGGCGAGTTTTTTGGTAGTATCATCTCATCTCCGAAAGGTGCTGCTGAGAAGAATCAACCCGCCATAGAGTGCGATCACTCAGCGCCGTGCCGTCAGGGTCAAATCCAACCCAAGATCCAACCATGGTGCTTGCACTCGGGGATGGAGGCAGATCATGATCTATTCTATTACGTACTACATCAACCGCAATGATAAGGCAACGACACAACGCATGCCTTTCTTACCACCATCTTGGCACAAAGTATTAGACCGCCCGATCCGAGTTTCTGACATCTAAAACCCCGATGGCCCAGTGGACGGGCTCAGATATGGTGACGCGGTGTATCTTTCCTCCCTAATGGCTACAAGTAGTCATTACGTTGATATATTCTTCGTAAAGCTCTGGAGTGCTGGCGTTTCTCAGACATATATCCACGACCCTCAGGCCAACACTCTCTGTGATCTGAAACTGATGGTGATGTCTACTGTACGGTCTATTGATGGACCTCATCTCCAAAACTCTCGGCATGCTCGTAGCGTCCTTCACTTGGTCCTTCACTCAAATTTGCGTTGCAAGACCTGGGCATGGCATTTCCAAAATAATACTAACATCAATGATGGTATAGTACGACTCGGACCTACTGTAACTAATATCACTCTGCATGCAAAACAACTTAGACTACGCCAGTAGATGGCAACCCACAGTAAGCGTGCGGTTTACCTTACGCGAATTATAACAGTATCCTGTCCGAGGGTAGCGCGTAGAATTAACACAAGAATAAAACAAAGAAAAAACATTGTGGCTCCACACATGACGTTGTGCGAGGATGAACAAAGAGCAAAGAAAGGAGTCATCGATATGCCAATGGTAGGTAGTGAGAATCCGTTGAAGTAATCGTGGTGTTCGTGTCGTTCTTCTGGATGTAGGGTAGATTACTGGTAACACTAGCCAAATGTGAGTTTCTGCAGAAAGAAAAGGATACTATCTCAGCGTCCCGTTTTATGACGACGAACCAAGTTCCATGCCGTACCTTGATGTTTCGTAGTGTTTCCTGGGCCTCCTTGAGGTAGGTTTGCGATTGTCGATAGCGACCAACCATGTTCTTGTCCTCTAATCCGCTCCGGTAATCTTGCGCCCTTTCGAAATCAATGGTCAGTTTTTAGATAGCTCAAGACAACAGCCAGTTTACTTGCCGTGTCATCCAGCCCCTTGCTATACGATACCTGTCCGGGCCTACAGTATCCTTGTGTTGTTCCAGCAGCTCCGAGGCTTGATCCAGGACAAGATTTGCCTGTTCTGCCCGTTCTGACGACCATGTAATGTGCAGGTTCTGCATTCTGGACCAATGTTACTGGGGCGACGCAACTTGGATGAGAGAAAACGGGGTCGGTAACAGTGGCACTAATACTTCCATTGTCCGCGATGCTTTAAGTATTGAGACCACCGCCACAAAGAAGCCATTGAAGTGGTACAGTTGTTAATTAAGAACGTGACAATGGATCCGTGCTTGCTTAACTTAGGAACGTTCCCACCGTGATATTACATAAGACCTCGACGATCGCGAACAGTTCGGATTCATGCCAATTTTTCTGTACGGTTTCTCCAATCCTCCTCCCCGGTTCCTACACTGCCATTTCCAAATCCCTTGTAAGCTAGAACATCTCAAAAATTAGCCCGACAACGCGTGCCCCAAGCTTGGCCCCAAGTGCATATCTTGATTATTTGATTGTAATGCAAGTGGACCGTGGCAACTGTACTGTGATATCGAGAATATCTTCTCGCGCCGGTGTCCGAGTCCTGGTCCGCACGGCACAGTGGAACGACGCCTGGTGGCCCTGGTCAGTCATCTTACAAATCTGTTGAACTATGATATATCGATTAGGCCAGCGAAGGACACTAGCACAGTCGGCACCATAGTGCAGCTCATTACAACTACTATACAGTGCATTAGAGACTTATAATTATTGGGGTTTGAAGCCCGTGAGGCGATGCACCATGTTTAGCCCGATACCGTCCACCATGGTCGGTAGGTCCGACTTTGCATAATTAGAAGACTTTCCGTTTTATTAGGTCAATTCTCTATTGACTAAAGTAACAGCATCAGGATATCCGCATAAGCACCCTATACTGAAAATACAGGAATGGCGCAGGTGAATATCAAATCCCTCAATGGCACATCCGATGATTCGGAGGTTCGTATTTCCAAGGGCCTGTGATGAGCCCCAGTATTGGGCCGAGAAGGGCGCAAGACAGAAGTGGGTAAGCCCTACAGAATAATCATTTCATTAGGGTTTCTACTGTAAGAGGTGCGTGCAGAAGAAACGTTTGTTGCAGAAGCAAAGTGGTAGACAGGTGGTGGCGTTTGTTCAGAACAACGTGTGGGTGTAAGCGCCAGAGCTGGTATGAATGTGGAGTGTGACGAAGGTGGATACTCCAAGTCTCAAGCCACGGGTTGTTGAGATCCGCGAATATCGGGCGAATGGTGAACCAAGAACAAGGGGGTGGCAAAGTTGGTCACTGGCATGAGTGTGACGACAGGGTACAGGGTACAGTACTCACCGGACGGAGGCGCGGTGGACAAGGGAAATGGGGAAATATGCAAGGGGACCCCAATAATGTGTGGAGGATTATCGGTCATCAAACGAATCGATGGGAAAAGGTGAAGAGCTGAACTGCTGGTGAGCAACAATGGAGCCGCGTAGTACACGGCAACAACCTCGTATCAAGGAACCAGTGAGTAGATTGAGAACCAGTGTACGATATCGTCCCCATCACAAAGTCTTCAGATTGGGTCGGCCTAGTAGACGAGATAGGAGTAGACTCTCCTGTCTCCCTTACCTCCAAGTCCCTGCCCCTTGATGCTATACTCGAGCATAGAAGGCCCCGAACTTCGAGCATTCAATAGGTGGGGCATCGATGCTTTGGAAAAAGCTAGAGATAAACGCCGAAGCCAATGGCCCCTCCATAGGGGGGCGAAAGAGACTTCTTTCACATTCTGGTGTAGAGGGGCTGTACGTGGTTATTTGGAACGTGGAAGACACGTTGCAGGAGATCGATCTGACTACCTACATTTTAGGGTGCCTCATTTTGATCTGGCCCGGTCCGAGAACAAGGGGTAATCTAGGCCCCAACGCAGAATCGACCGCAACAGTGGAAAGAGGACTATACAGTAGAGGCGGAAAGCTGTCACCAAACCCCTTCCTTTTGGCTCCCGATTTCGGTCGTTTCGTCGACGATTCTCTGTGGGTTAAAAGATGACCTATTAGTACCTCTCAAGACAGATGGAATCGTTCGAAAGACCTTGATCCCTAACGCTTCTTGAGCACGGCTTAAATACCGTTTTGCTTCCTCTGCTTGGGCCAGCCAAAACCTTTCTTGCACACTGCGTTTGAGACCCTTGGCGCTGTGGGTAAAGTTGCCCGAGAATCTGGAATACAGCAGCCTGGTGGAAAAAGTTCCACTCACTCACTCATTCTATCCTTGCCCTCCTCGCGGTCCTTGGGTTCCATGTTTCATGTCCTTCGTAGAGGACCTGAGCGCGTTGCATAAGTCTATTGGCCTGCTCCACGACTTTCATAGGTCTCAAGGAGAAAGAAGCAATGGTGGTGTGCATAACGTAGGAGGTAACAGAGATCAATTAGTTTGGATGTCTTAATATACTACCCGGTGCCAACCACGGCACATAATACGCATGGTCCTCAGCCGGAGTAGATGCAGCCACAGCAAGACAGCAGGCCATTCGCGACCCAAAAGAATCACAGTGTCCAAAGCTGACAGGTTGAGCCCAGGGTAAACTCGCCCACGGAAAGGCGGAAGGCGTCGCAATTCGGACAAGAGCAGGTCATCCACATCGAGGAGAATGCCTATGTTCGGTGGGGCACCCGCGCCTCATGGGGTGCCTGTTCTGTGTGTGAAACTACGCCGGTGGATGAAGACCTCGAGGAAGTGGCACGTCAACCCTGTGTGACCAAGTAGCAGCACAGCAGCGTGAACCGTATCATGCAGTGCCAGTGATTGATATGAGCCCGTGCCACGTGGGAATTAAGGGTCAGCCGAATTGTAGAAGCGCTCGATACGCCCGCTCAACGGTTTGGTAACCGAATACCGTTTGGCCGAGGTCTACACGTACTCTGTACCACAAGCGCTGCACGAAGTAGCAAAAACAGACGCCGTCGCAATATCAACACTCGTAGAGGGAGGACTCAGGTGCATTCAATTAATGGCGGAGTACAGGTCGCCGAGCTCGCACACCTCGGTGAGCAGACCAGAACCAGTACGTCCATCTTTGGTCCAATCGATTCGACAGAAGCTCGTACTGTAGTCGATGATGGCCAGATGCCTGATCATGCCTCTATCTGGTGATGTTGCGCAGCGAAGAGATGATGTCCCTTCTGTCGTATTTGGGGATATCAAGAGGCAATGCCCCGGGCCACGAGAGGGCACTGACCGCGGTGCGTGAATATGTTGTTTTCTTTACCCTCGACGCTCTACCGTCTTGCAACACAGATTGGTGCTCCTTATCGAAGAGCTCTTCAGCCTTTTATGTGCCCACACATTGTCCCGTCATTCCGAGTCTCTCACCCCGGAGGATGTTTGCCAGGAGCGAAGTCATCATACTCATGCTAGCTTGCGACCCGATGACCTCCCCACTGGCACAGAGTCCACCTGCCACTCGTTCAACTGCCTCTCTGTGACCTGTTTGTGGATTTGCGGATCTTGTGGAAGAAGGGGTAGATGAAGGCGACGGTGTTGTCGGAGACGAAGGTACGTCTTATGATATGGCTGGATGGGAGCACATGTCTCACTCAGGAGCTTCCCGGTGTTCTACACGTTGCCCAACCGTCCCTATACCCACTCACGTCCCATACTGCGCTTCAACCCTGGCACGAGCGCCGGAGCAGGCATCGTGCTGCGCCCGCTATTTCACCACGCGCGCTCAGAGTCCTCCATCCCCGAGCTCGCACTTGAATGATGCCGTCCGCTGCACACACTCGTGCTCACTGTCCCACCTCACCTCACCGCATACTCTAGCCTGCCCCGGGAACCGCCGGCCCTGTCACGTGAGTCCCCTCGCGCCGCCGCATAACTTAGTTGGTACTAGGCTAATTGAAATGGCGTCTTCCCCTTCCCAGGTCTCATCGCCCTTCACTGACGTGATGCCATTCTTCGCCCGTCCCATCCTGGTCACAGGCGCATACTAGGCCCTGTTTGTGTAGATCTCCATCAGACTCTAGAAAGCACCGGGTCTCACTGCCGCATGCCTTCAAGTTTAGCCGTATAGTAGCATTTCACCTCAGTCCCCGTGCCTTTGCATAGCGACCACTTTGAAGCACGGCGCTTCCCGCTTCCCACTGGTCTAGCACCCAACGCCTACGAAGCTCCCGCCGATAAGGTTACCTCGCTGTACCATCTCAACGGGGCTTGCGGCGCGTCCTCCCTACTCTGCTTACAGTTACTCCATGTTTTTCCACGTCATTTGTATCCTTTAAATAGAGGTTATATAATATATACGAAAATTCCAAGACAAGAGTACCGTGATGGCGATATTGGGGTCCCAGTAAAGAACAGGTACTCTATCATAGAATGCATCACACGATATCATACGCATTCGATGGGTACGGAGGATGATCTCCCGTATGTTCGGCATCGAGAGAGTGCCAAGAAGGACCTGCGATTGCTACGTCGGCAACTGACGATAGTGGTGGAAGATCTCGGGGGGCCATACTATTTTCCTGAATCGCCGGAGGCTGTTCAAGGGCGCCCTTTTCATCATGCAATGCAGCCTTCGGATTTCCTTCGTCCTCGGTAGCAGCACCAAGATCAGGTGCGGAGGTCAACCGCGGGGGAGAAACAAAGGAAGTAGCGGGAGTCGGCATCGACAAATGAGATTCTGGGGAAGATGCGTGGTCACTGATCAGATCTAGTCACGGAGAATATGAAGATAATGGCAGACCTGTAGGGCCGAGAACTGGAGCGGGAGTAGGTGACGATGGAATATCTGGATCGGCCGAAGGTGTGCGGCGGTGTGCGGCGCGCGGAATGGCAACAGCACCAGGTGGGGATGTTGAGGCCTTCGAGGTAGCAGGAGGGGTGGATGCTGAAGGTTCATGAGCGAGGAGGTGAATCATTACAGCGGGGGTGTCAACGCCGTCTTGTATCACACGAGCTGTGACTTGGTCTTGGGGAGTGGAAGGAATGCAGACGTTTTCAACGGCTGCATGACGAGCTGGGTGGAATGACTCCTGAACATATGTATCCTTACCAAGTGGCAGCGCATCCGTGAAGTTTTCCTCGACATGATGTGGAGCGGGGACGGGAACGGATGGCGCATTGGGACGGGAAGCATGGGCCGGAGCAGCATTACCATGCGGGGCAGTGAGAGCAAAGGCTGCGGAGGCAGAGTCGTCGTGGATGTGAGGTGTCGAGTCCGGATGATGGTCAGCGACCTTGCACCTTGGAAACAGGGATGGTTCTGGCTCAGAAAATTTAATGATACCGCGCACTTCACCAGGGGAAGGGACGGTCCATGTCGAAGCGGAATTGGTATGTCGATGTAGATCGATGTAGATACTTTGAATTGGGCAGAGGATATACCCTGCAATCATTTTGCTGTTGTCCTTCTGCGCTTTGAGAACTATTTGGTTCCAGAGAGCACAGAACTCGTGTTGCAGTTCGGGTGTCGTATCTTGCACATCGAAATTGGAGGCTGCTTGTAGAACTTTCGAGAACGCGCGCGTCGGCCAGGGCCATTTCCTGGAATGGGTAAATTGCTGACGAGTGATGTGAATCAGGATGGCGAGTGACAGGCTACCGTTTGCGGCGTAGTCTCGGAGGACGCTTTCTTGGATGCCCAGTTCGTCGGAGGCAAGAGCAAACCAGTGGTCATCGCGTCCTTGCGCCCTTGCGACAACACTGGAAACTATGGCTTGGATGAGCGCAGTAGTTTCTACGCCCTTACCATTGCCCCAGTCTCTCACAAAATGTGCGATCTTGGAAGATTGTACCGGCCCGTACTGGTCTTCAGACAAAATTCTGTCGAGGATCCGCCGAAACCAAGGTTCACTTTCTGCGGGATTGATCGCCTTGGCACATGTGACGGCTCTCCGGGTTTTGACGTGCTCGGGGAGCAAATCAGACGAGAACGAGCGGTCTAACAATCCGACCAGCGCCTCGACAAGCTTCTTCTTTTGCTCTTCGGTGAGACTGGGCAGAGGATCGTCGACGACTTTGGAGCTACGGAAGCCGGGTAACCCAGAAAAGAAGCGCTCCAGTTCGTGATCTTCGTCCGATTCATCGAAGGTCCACATAAATGCGCGAGTGACGATCGCCGAAGGTGAGTTCAGAGCGGTTTCCTCGACCATCTTCTGCATTCCCTTCATAAGCAATTCGCGATAACTTTTCGCCAAGGATTGAAGGCGTTCGTCGACTTGACCAAAAAAGCTCGAAGACTCCATATCAAAGGTAAGAATGGCGCATGGACAACAAAGGAACAGATAACAAAAGCCTATAAAAAGGGAGAACCAACGCAGGACCCGGAATATGACAAACGATGATCCAGTTATAATGTACCATGCCGGCAACGAAAGAGGGGTGTGATATGGGCTGTCATGACGAAAGATTGGGATGAACGTGAAGCATCCGTACAGAGTCACGCAAACGCCGACCCATGACAGGGCCAACTTGAAAATTGTGAGATTAACGTTGTGAAGGAACACGGTCAGGCCAGCAAAGAATAGAAATAGGGAAGCATGGAGAAGCGTGGGTAATGCTTCAACCGCCCACGGAAGGAGAAACTTGTCGACGCCTTCAAAAAAGAAAGCACGAATCCGCGCTCGCTTGTGCGGACTGTAACGTGGCTGAGTGACCTTGAGGTATCTTCGGGCCCACTGCTGTAGTAATGTCGCGAGTAGAGCGCAGGTGATACTGATAACTAAGCTCAAGAACCAAAGTGCGTTCACCCAAATAGCATGGTTTGGGGGAGAAAATGGAGGGGGGGAAGCAGGGAGGGAACTCGAAACGTTGGATCCAGGGTTGGCAAGAGTCTGATAGATATTCGCGAGGTAGAAGTTGGAGGTGTCCTGTGGGTTTGGTCGAATGTCCTGAATTGACACCGATATCAACGATGCAACAGCGGCAGAGAATAAACCGGTCTTTGATCGATGAGTTGGTGCGAAGCACGGGATTAGAAGATAGACGCACAAAGACAAGGATCCCCTCGGCGTCCGCCTTCCAACTTTCGGCCATCTTCTCATCGTCTTCCGTCACCCTCTCAGAATACATCGAGAAAATAGGACCGGAGCCATCGATAAAACTTGAAGCTTCCTGTGGCACTTTTGTTGTCACCTCCGGGGGTGGGTACAGGTGGTCAACTATGGGGGCGACAGTGACAAGTGAGACCGGCGATGACAGTTTGGACGATAGAGCCAAGGTAAGGTAAGGTACCTGTGCCCGGGCCACCTCAGTTATGTTGATACCCTCGAGTGGATCTCGTGGCATTGAAGATCCTGGAATGGGTCGATTATGGAGGGTGCGGTGGTGGGGACGGCGTGAGTGACTACTGACTGCTCCTTGATGAGACCTTGGTGGTAGCACACAGGATCGACCGAACCGCAGGCACTTGGTGTCCAACGATTTGTCGTTGGCAGCCAAGGTTGCGACATGGCCTTTGTGTGATTTTTCACAAATCGTTTTTGTGTTGCGTGGTATAGGAGTCGACCTGATGTAGAGATCTCTGCCCTCGCTGTACTGTAAACAGTGAGGGATTGTTGCAAAAAATGACAATTGCGTGGACGGGTCCCAGTAGCGCCGAGAAACCGATTCAGCTGTGCAACCCTAACCCAACCGCTGACTGTCGCCTCGTCGGTCCCGTCCCAGTCGTCTCCAAGTCCTTTACTTACTGCTTTGCTACAAGGGTCCGGAGAAAACGCATACCGAGGCTCAAGCTCAAGAGTAATGGTCAGGAAATGTGAAGCTCGGCCATTTTACGCTCCCTCCCACTAGTTTTTTTTTTTTGCCTCGTTTGCCTCGCATATGCCGTGCTTGAACAACTGACCCTCTCACCTCTCATTCGCCATAAACCCATGCTTCTTATGTCTTAGGGTTGTTGACGAACCTCCGCAGCACTCACCAATCATGCACGTGCATACGCCTGACTTTCACCTTCAAGCTTCATGCTTCATGGTCTATCCGAGGCTTGAACCCCATCTCTCATCCTCGCCATGTCTTGTCGCCCTCAAACTCGCGCTGCAAGGCCATATTGTGCACACACATTTTCTACACCATGCGAAACCCGCCCTCAACCTAACCTTGATCCCGCTGCCCACCTGTGTTGGTCACGTCATGAGCGCGTACACGAGCGCCGGCGAGCGCATCGCCTTGTACCCCACTCCGCGCACTCAAACGACATGCTCTCCCTGCGCGTTCTCCCAGTTCGCAGAATACTCTAGCCCGTGCCCGCGCACGGGCGCACGGAGCCTCCGACGCGGCCCGCTGTACGGGGCGGAGATGGCGGCGGCGACGGGGTGAGTCCTTCTCTTAGCCGAGCGAGTTTTGATGCCGACGTGGTCTAGTGACTTTCGTATGCTCTCGTGCCGCTACCACCCAGAGTCGGAGCCTGCGTTTTTGGTTCTCGGTTTATGGCATGGGTGCTTGCTGATGCGAATGCGCAATCAACGACCCGCTTATGCGCCGGAAAACCTTGATGCATATTTTTGGGAGGGCATCGAGTTGCGATGAGAGAGGTAGCGACAACTCCTCGTACAATATGCCTAGTCCGTCTAACATTTATTGTCTTCTCCTTGCTCTTCATTATGTCTTGTTGGTACTTCGCTCAGGTCGCATTGGCCCTCGGTTCTGGGGAATTGACCGGGTAGATAAACGGAAGATACTTTATTAATTTCGCAGAGGGTACCTCGAGGACCAGGTAAGTGGATACTTGGTCGTTATCTGCGTCTACAGTAATTTAGGGCGAAGCCTAGGTCCCCCACCTCGCAGGGTGCAATTCGTTGGGCAGACCGGAATCGGAAAGTGTACCTTGTTTCCAAGTGATTAACGTCGAAGGTGCTCAGATTCCTCTATTTGATGACGCTGCAGGAGGAGCAGTGCGAAGAGACCCCTCCGTCATATTTGGGAGGTCAAGGGGTGAGGCGAGAGGTGTGTGCCAGGCTTTGTTTCCCTTGGCCCTCCCGTCTCACTACCATCTTGCAACAGAGATCTCAACCTTTACTGTAACGCTCCCGCATATTGAACTTGTCTCGGATCTATTCTTCAGAGACGAGAAAGATGTGGGCAACCTCTTGCCTACCGTTATATCCGCAACCGTTGAGTCCAAGTACCGCACGTCAAGTCAACAAGCTCCTATTTGCAGCAATCTGCTGCCCTAGGTTTGCAACACGCATTCCGAGACCCGATTAGCTCCGGCCACGTGCTGCACGCGTCACGGATCTCCCGTGTAAAGTAGCCAAATATCGCAGACACTGAATCCGAGGATATATAGTTACCCAGGTGTGCGCAGAGGCTTCCGCCTCACCGGCAGGTACGCTCATCGGCCCACAGTGGGTCAAGGCGAAGGTTGAGACTCCTCGTTCGCGTTTTCCCACCTACTCGAGTCTACAGATATTATTCCACGGCATTTGCACCTCGTAACAGGACAGTATATATACAAGATGAAGAAAAAAAGTATCGGTATAGTCAACATGAATGTATACCCTGTTGCACACATACGTCTAAGAGATTACGTCAGACGATATCATGCGGGAAATGTGGGGAATGCGGGGGATGATCCCCTGCACGTTCCCGAAGCGAAGAACCTGCAATGGCTACGTCTGAGTCAGTAACCAATGGTAGTGATGGGAATTGAGGTAGAAGGTCTAGGGTCACAGTGATTGCATGGGTTGCGCGATTCACTGAGGGTGGGTCGAGAGCGTCGTTTTCTTTGCGAGAACTAGGTGTCGGGCTAGCATTGTCCTCGGTAGCAGCACCCATATCAGGTGCAAAGGTAGGCCGTGGAGGTGCGATAGGAACAGTGGTAGCTGTTAACGAGTGATGAGATTCTTGACGTGACGGTGAGAAGCCAGATTGGGTCATGGGCAGGTGTGAAGACGGCGGTGGACCTGTAGAAAGAGAGTTGTCGAGAACTGGATTGTCAAAAGCTGAGTATGGGAGATTCGGTAGATCGGACTGCGCCAGGAGCTCTGGGTTATGCTGGACGGCAACGACAGTGGGCGAGGAGGTGAAGGAAAGAGGAGGAGGGGATGTCGAAGGTACGGGAGTGGCATGGGGCACTAATATACGAGAGGTGACAAATGCCTCAGCAGTCGCTGGATCTGGTGAGGGAACAGGAATGTGAAGGCTCTCAGTAGTCGTCGGATGAACGGGGTGGAAGTTGTCAAGCGGTGACATATCCGTGAGGTTTTGTACGACGTGAAGTGGGGCGGGTACAGACGACAAAGGTGCATCGGGACTAGCAAGGGAAGCAGAGGCCGTCGCAGCGTTATCATACAGGGCAGTGCGAACAAAGGTAGCAGGGGCAGAGTCGTCGTGAATATGGCCAGCGACGTTGCACACGGGGTACGACGATGGCTCCCACAGAACATCATCCTGATTGTCTGTAGAGGCAGAGAATTGTGTTGGCGCGGAGTCGGTGTCTTGATGAAGAGAGACATAAATGTTGCGAATCGGTCTGAGGATCCGGGACGCCATCCTCCGATCGCCATCATTTTGAGGTTCGACAACGATTTGATTCCAAAGAGCACAGAACGCGTGCTGCAGATCGGGTGACGTATCTTGTACATTGAATTTCGAAGCAACTTCTAGAATTTCCGCGAACTCGTACATTGGCCAGAACGCTTCCTGGAAATGATTAAATTGCTGGCGAGTGACATGAATCAAGATGGCAAGTGACAGGCTGTCACCGTGTGTGGCGTAGTCTCGGAGGATACGTTCTTGGATGCCTAGTTCATCGGAGGCGAGGACAAACCAAGAGTCGTCGTGCCGTTGCGCCTTTGCGACAATACAAGTAAGAATCGCTCGTACAACCATTGTAGTAGCTTGGTTCCCGCTCAGACTATCAGCCCAGCCCCTCACGATACGGCCAAATTCGGCAGTATGCAGTCCCTCGTTTTGGGTCCCATATAAGATTCTACTGAGGATCCGCTGATAGGCGTAGGGAATTTCTACCGGAGCAATGGCCTTCGCACAGATGAGGGCTCGCCGGTTTTTGATAGGATCAGGAAGGAAATCGGATGAGAATGTGCGCTCAAGTAGCCCCAACAACGCCATAAAAAGATCCCGCTGCTGCTCGTCAGTGAGTTTAGGCAAAGGATCGCCGACCACTGCCGAACTGCGGAAGCCAGGTAAGCAGGTAAAGAAGCGTTCTAGTTCGTGATCTTCATCCAAACTGTGGAACGTCCACAGAAACGCGTGAGTATCGATCTCCGATGGCAAATACAGAGCAGTTTCCTCGGCTGTCTCCTGCGTGCCCTGCACAAGCAATTTGCGATATCTTCTCGCCAGGGATTGAAAGTGAATGTAGGATTCGACACTAAAATAGTCAAGAAAATAGTCCAACGAAGTGAGCCTCCAAAGTGCCCGAAAAATGATATATGATATCCCAGCGACAATGTACCGTGCCGGTGATGAGAGTGGGGTGTGGTATGGACTTTCATGACGGAAGACAGGGATGAATGTGATGCCCCCGTACAGAGCGGTGCAAATCCCGATCCACGACACCACCGACTTGAAAATAGTCAGGTCAATGTTCCATAGGAACACAGAGATGCCGGCAAAGAACAGGAACAGCGAAACGTGTAACAGTGAGGGCAATGCATCGACCGCCCACTGAAGGAGAAACCTGTCGACGCCTTCGAAAAAGAATTGACGGATACGAGCTCGCTTGTGCTGGCTGTAACTTGTTTGAGTAACCCTGAGGTACCATCGTGCCCACTGCTGAAGCAACATCGCGAGTAGAGCACAGGTGATACTGATGACCAAGCTCAAGAACAAAAGCATGTTCACCCAAACCGCATAGTTTGGCGGAGTAAATGGGGGCGGGGAAGTAGGGAGGGAACTCGAAACATTGGATCCAGGGTCGGCGAGAGTCCGATAGATATTTGCGAGGTAGAAGTTGGAAGTGTCCTGTGGGTTCGGTCGAATGTCCTGAATGGTTACTGAGATCAAGGACGCGACAGCGGCAGAAAATAAACCGATCTACGAAAGATGAGTCCTGGGAACACTGCACGGCATTGGAAGATAGGGGACGCACAAAGGGGAGAATGTTGTTAGCGTCCGCTGCCCATCCTTCGGCCATCTTCTTGTCCTTTTCTGTCGCCATTTCGAGATACATGGAGAAAAGGGGCCCAGACTGATCGACAAAGATAGACTCCCCCCGTGGTTCTTGAGTCGGCACCGACTGGGGTGGATACGGGTAGTCACCTATGGCGAGTGAGAACTATGGAGATAGAGCCAAGCGGGAATATAGTACCTCTTCCGGGGCCTATGTCTTCCCCGATCACATTGACACCCTCGAGAGTTTGAGACATTGAAGATTCCGGAGTGAGTCGATTATGAGTAATTGTTCCCAAAGCGTGCGTAAACAAAGTTTCAACATTGTTTGGCCTTGTTATGCCGGTGCAAATAAATGCGCAATATCAACATTCACGGAGGGAACTTTTGGGGACCCAGGTGCGTACATCTAGTTTTGTTCTGCGTCTCATTAATGGTGGAGTCCAGGTCGCCGAGCTCGCAGGGTACACCTCACTGAGTAGACCAGAATCGGAAAGTGTGCCTTTGGTCCAATCGATTCTGCAGAAGCTCGTAATCGAAGAGGGTCAGACGCCTACATCCGGTCGCGTTGAACGGCGAAGAGGTGTCTCTTCTGTCGTATTCGGGGATACCAATGGGCTAGGCCTAAGAGAGGGCATTGACTGTGGTGCGTGAATATGTTTTTTATGTTTTGTTTTTTGTTTTTCCCTCGACGCTTTCATTGCACGACCGCCTCGCAACAGAGATTGACGCTTCTTATTCGTCGGCCTTTCATGCGCCCACATATTAGACCTCTGGCCTATCTATTCATCGGATCCCCTATCGTCACATCCGCGACCACACAGCTCGCGGTCAAATACCGCATATACGTTCCCGCCTTATCGCCCATCCACTTGATACTTCAACACACTCCTATGATGACACGGCCTACGTCTACAGGTCTACAACACGCTCGTGGACCTCGCCAGCACAAATCATGAGTTGCACCGGCTGTGGGTCTCCCTTCCCGCCCTAATCTCGAGAATTGGCGGAGAGGGAGACGACGCCCTCAGAGAAGAGTGTTCATTGGAGCACCTTGTCGACACCGTTATAAATTTGGGGCAGCCGTACGTCCACCGCCTCTTCCCCCTTTCGCCTGGCCCGCTGATGCACCTCGCTTTCTGTGCAGAGACATGGGCCGCCACTACAAACACGTGCATTTCCGCTCGCTAGAACCCGCGTCGTGGGCGACACAGCCCGTCACTCTCGACGCAATCGCCACTGCCCTGTCAGACCCGATCACCTTCGACCCGCTTTTCCAACCCAAGGCCATCTTCGATGCGCAAGCGTACTGGCTCTTCGCGTTCCTCTGGATCCTTCCCAACTGGCAGATGGGACGACCTGCACACCTTGCGCTACCCATACACGAACATCACCGGGGAATACGGTACGTGTCTATGCTGAGTCACCGATAGTTAGCCTCCCTCGGGTCCCTGCCAAACCCCCTTTCTTTCATTGCTTCCCAGGGAATGACCCCGCATCGACGTTGTAATAAATAAGAAGTTGTCTGCGCCGGATTATTAATGGCCGAGCTTGCGTTGACGTCGCGTACATAATCCCCGCGCCGTACTCGATGTCGTCTCTTCCATTCTGTCATATCGAGGTAATCACGCCACCGCCGGCAGAAAATCAGTCTGTGACTTAATAAGGTGGGATGGTGTGTCCACGTCGGTTTCAAACGAGCACAAGGATCTGCCGTTCTCAATCTCGATGGCAGTTGCGATCTCTCGACCACATGTCATGTACCCGGTTAGTTAGGTAACCAACAAGTGCCCTATGACTCACTCTACCCTCCTGTATCATTTTTTCCCCCCATCTTGGAGCGCTCCATAGTACCGACTCCGCAAGACGCAAGACGCTACTCTCAACCTAAGCAGACAGTATTCGCAGACACTATGGAGGCCAAGGAGATAGAGGTGGCTAAGTCAAGTGTACGCAGAAGCTTTTTGGACCGCGTCACTCCCAGGTACCCAGTCAAGGCGAAAGTCAAGACTCTCTGTTCACATTTTCCTACTTGACTCGAGCTCACACACCTTTCGCCACGTCATTTGTAGACAGTATATGTACAAGTATTGAATTCACGTCGAGTACGGATTCCCTATCTTGAATTTAGCTGCCCCCACTGGTGCTGCCAGTGGGTTGTTTTCTCGGTTACTCCCTGACGACACTGTTGGTAACGTCACTTAGCTGGTGCTGACTCGAAGGTTGCAATGGTGGTTAACTCTTTGAAGAACAGGCCGATTAGAAGTGAGAGAGTGTGTGAATCAAGGAGCAGCGGCGCGGCAACAGGACGTCGCACCGTCAAGTTCGCCATGCTGAAGGATATGCAGCTGGTGGACTTGGACTCTTCCATTTCGAAGGTGGCTTAGTCACCGGCGCAACATCGATGAAGCGCCGACGCTTCGGCGAAGATTCGAATTCCCCACGTTCCTCGTAACTTGTATGCTCCACTCGTGTGCATGTACGTTCCCATACGCTGTGACGCGCTTAACTCGCATTCTCTCGCTACATCCTCCAAACCTGGTAACAGCATCCTGTCTCAGTCTGAGACCTTTCCGTTCGGTTCACACATCTTTGTAGACAGACCACGTCCTCTGCCCCTGCTAACGCGCCCAGTTCTCCGTGCAGAGACAAGGTACCACTACAAACTCATGCACATCCGCTCGCTAGACCCCGACACAGCTTGTTGAACTCGATGCAATCGCCACGGCCCTGTTCGACCTGGCCATCTTCGAAGCTCATCATGGTCCTCGCGCCGCGAACGCGCCCGCCCTTCGCGCTCCTCCGGACGCTCTTAGGTCGCAGGCCAGACGACCTCTATGTCTGGCAGCAACCGTACGGAGACACCACTGGGGAATTTGGTACGTGACCGTGGCCCAAATAGAGCGCTGGGTCATCGGCGGTAAGCCCTCCATCCGACCCGCCCCCTATCAACTCTTTTCGTTTCTTCCAGGAGAATGATCTCACATCGATGCAGTCATAATAAAGGCAACCTATACCGGCTTTTTAACTGCCGAGCAGACGTCGCAGGTGTATCCAGTCCGGGAGCGAGTGCTATTGGTCAGGCACGTCATGGGGGTGAGCACGTCTGGATTTCGGGCGTTCTCGATGTCGACAGCAGCGGCGTTTTCTCGACCCCGTACTCAGTGACCTACCATGAGTGCCGTGTAGTTCTCACAGGCATTATCCCTCCTGCAACGTCTTCGTCCCCCATCTTGGAATGGCGCCGTCGTATCGGCCCTACAACATCCTTGACGCTACTCTCACCAAGAGACTAAGCAGCTAGTATCCGCGGACACCATCGAAGCTGAGATAAGGATAGCTACCCGCATGCGCGTGGAGGCTTCCGTGTCACTTCCAGATATGTTCGTCAACCTGCAGTCGCAGAGGATCAAGGGCTCAAGGCGAAAGTTGAAACTCCTCCCTCGCGCTTCCCACTCTACTCGAGCTCGATTTCATACATATTTCGCTACAGTATTGTACCGCGTAATAGGAAAGCACACACAAGACGAGAAAAGTGTTGAATGTAACGGTATGGTGACATCGAGGGCCCCATCCCACGCGCACATCTAAGTGATTGGGGGACACGTTAAACGATATCATACTGGTCACGGTTCGAATCAGTGACCGACGGTAGTGACGGAAGTTGTGGTGGAAGACCTAGAGCGGGCGTAGTGTTTGCGTCGATCGCCCGATTCGCCGAACGGAGGTCAAGAGCGTCCTCATTCCCGCGTAAACCAGGCATCTGACTACCATCATCCTCGGCGGCAGCACCTAGATCAGGTGCAGAGGTCGGCCCTGGAGAAGCGCTGGGAGTAACTGTGACCATTATTGGGCGATGGGATCCTGGAAAGAGAGTGGGAGGTAAGATTGGGTCATCGGCGAGAGTGAAGAGATCACAGCACTTGTAGGAAGTATACTGCCGAGAACTGGTCCATAAGCAGCTGAAGGTGGGAGATTTGGTGGATAGGAGTGCGCCAGAGGGTCTGAGTTGTGCTGGAGGGCGACGGCAGTGGATGGGGATGGGGGGGTAGAGGAAAGAGGAGAGACGAATGTCGAAGTTGCGGAAGTAGGGCGGGGTATTATTATACCTGAGGTGGCAGGAATGGAAAGGCTTTCGGTGGTCGTCTCACAAGTAGTCTGGGGTTGGAAGTTGTCAAGCGGTTGCACATCCGTAATGCTTTCGTTTGCATGGGGTGGGGCGGGCACGAACAAGGACGGCACTTCGGAACTGACAATGGGAGCAGGGACTAGCGAGGCGATGGGAGCAAAGGACGTGGAGGCAGAGTCATTGTGGGTGTGTGGTATCGAATCTGGACGATGGCCATGGACGTTGCACAATGGAAGGGATGATGGGTACAACAGATCCCAGTCTACTGAGGCGGAATCGGTCTCTTGATGTAGAGCGATATAGACGTTACAGATCGGTCGGAGGGCACACCACGCCATCCGCCGATTGTTGTCGCTCTGCGCTTTGAGAACGATTTGATTCCAGAGAGAACAGAACTCGTGCTGCAGATCAGGTGACGTATCTTGTACATCGAATTTCGAAGCTGCTTCTAGAAGTACCGAAAATTCGGATTGTGGCCAGGTCTCTTCCCCGAAATAGGTAAATTGCTGGCGAGTGATGTGAATCAAGACGGCAAGTGACAAGGTGTCACCGTGCGCGGCGTACTCTCGGAGGACGGGTTCTTGGACGCCCAGTTCATGGGCGGCGAGGATAAACCAGGAGTCATTGCGCTTCTGCGTCTTTGCGATAATCATGCAGGCTGCAGCTGCCGAATTAGTACCATTGCCCCATCCACTCATAATCTGCACAATTTCGGCGAACATCGGACCACTATATTGGCATCTGGACAAAATCTTGTCAAAGACACGAAATACCCTGGGAATGTGTGCGTCGCAAGCCTTTGCGCAGATGATGGCCCTCCGGTCCTTGACAGACTCAGGTAGCAAATCGGATGAGAAAGTGACGTCCAATAGCCCCATTAATCCCACTGAAAGCTTCTCCTTTTGCTCTCTTGTAAGAATGGGCAGAGGATCATCGACAAATTTCGAGCTGCGGAAACCAGGTAGGCCCGAAAAGAAGCGCTCTAATTCGTGATCTTCGTCCAAACTGTCGAGCGTCCACACAAGGGCGCAAGTATCGATCTCCGATAGTGCATTCAGAGCAGTGTCCTCGGCCGTCTTCTGCATGCCTCGCATAAGCAATTTGCGACAGCTTTCCTCCAGGGACTCGAAGCAATCGAGGACCCTGCCAGCAAAGTGAATAAAGCATGGAAAACAATGGAGCGCAAGAAAGGACGGAAAAATGGTGAGCAACCAAAGGACCCGAAATGTGGCAAATGACATTCCAGTAACAATGTGCCATGCCGGAAATGAAAGTGGGGTGTGGTATGGACTGTCGTAGCGAAAAATCGGGACGAATGTGATGCACCCGTAGAGAGCAGTGCAAACGCCAATCCATGACACCACCGACTTGAAAATCGTCAGATTAACGTTCCATAGGAACACAGAGATGCCGGCGAAGAACAGGAACAAGGAAATGTGCAGCAGCGTTGGCAGCGCTTCAACCGTCCATGGAACGAGAAAATTCTCAACACCCTCGAAAAAGAACGCACGGATCCGCGCACGCTTGTGTGGGCTGTAACGTGGCTGAGTGACCTTGAGGTATCTTCGTGCCCACTGCTGAAGCAGCGTCGCAAGTAGAGCACAACTGATACTGATGACCAAGCTCAAGAACAAAAGTGCGTTCACCCAAATAGCATAGTTTGGCGGAGTAAATGGGGGCGGGGATGTAGGGAGGGAACTAGAAACGTTGGATCCAGGGTCGCGGAGAGTCTGATAGATATTTGCGAGGTAGAAGTTGGAAGTGTCCTGTGGGTTCGGTCGAATGTCCTGGATGGATACTGAGATCAATGAGGCGACGGCAGCAGAGAATAAACCGGTCTACGAAAGGTGAGTCTACGAAATAGCGTAGAGCATTGGAAGACAGTGACGCACAAAGATGAGGATTCCATCAGCATCCGCCGCCCATCCTTCGGCCATCTTCTTGTCTTCTTCTGTCGCCATTTCGAGATACATGGAGAAAATAGGCCCTGAACCATCGACGAAGTTAGACGTTCCCCGTGGGTCCTGAATCGGCGCCGACTGAGGTGGATACGGGTGGTCGTCACCTATGGGTGTGGGTGAGAACGGTGAGGATAGAGACGAGTGGAAGTAAGGTACCTCTGCCTGGGCCCATAGCCCCGGTCACATCGACACTTTCGAGAGCTCTGGACATTGAATAATATGGGGCGAGACAAGTTTGGAGAGTAGAAATCTGGGAGGGTGGACACGGTAAGGCACCGCACCATGAGGAAACGGGAATGGCCGAACCGCAAGCGCTCGATGTTCGTTCGTCGTCCCTCATGTTGTTCCATTGTAAGTCGTCTTTACATTGCGGGGGTCTACGATGCGCTAATAAAAGCCCCCTCCAAGTGCCGTGTCCCTCCCACCCCAACGCGTTCACGCTACATTTCGACCGTCTTGTCGTTCAATTGTCCCACCTCTCTGCAACTCTCATACCAACGTGATCGAGACGCTCATTGTCACTCTCAACGAGGGTCCCATCCTGCCAGCTATTGCAGAGTTAGAAATGGTTACCCAGGTGCGTGAAAACGCTTCGATGTCACTCCCAACGCTCATATGCCTCCAGTATCTCAAAGCTAAATCTTGATGCCCCTCGTCATGCACACCTTCCTGCACGTCATGCACCCTGATGGCATTGTCAGCGCCTCTCCGTGGCCGTCTACCACCTCCCAGCAGCCGACCATTGCCCGATGGCGCACAGATCACATCACCCTTGTGCGTGGACCAGATCGGGACATCCTGGCCCGGGCACTATCATTCCGAGTCTCACAGCTGGCATATTCGCTAAGATTGGAAACATGGACCCTTCTCACGGCTGGCTTGCCGCCCGATGACCTCCCCATAGGCTCTACCTGCCACTCATTCGGTCGTCTCCTCACAAGTTCCTTTCGTGAGCTCGCAGCGGAGGGAAGGGCAGATGAGGGTAGAGATGTTGTTGGGGACGAAGGTATGTGTTATGATAGCTGGACGGGAGCACATCATCCTGACTCTCACTCAGGAGCTTCCGACCGAAGCCGCGGATACGACTCTTGTACTCACTACGCCATGTCTCCCTCGCACCCATAGGTCATCACACATCCCACTTCGCCACGCGCTTGACGCCGGAAACTGCCGACCCTGCCACGTGCGGCGCCTCTGTAGGCGCCGGAGTCCTCCGAATCGCTGTCAGAAGTTAACATGGCGTCTCACCTCCCCAGTCGCCCACTCTCACAGGATGAGTTACGTCGTGATCTCGCTAGCGTGTACCCTAGATCCAATTCTATTCAATAGGAACTCGTGTTCGAAGAGAGTCACGCCCTTCTGTCGTCTTCTCTCTTGTATTTGGAGGTGTCGAGGGGCTATGCGACGGCACTGACCGTGGTGCGTGCCGTTTATAAGTTATACATATCTATGAAACCTGTGGCTAATCGGTCTTCTATAAATGAAAAGAAGGTGACTGACAATTGGCCCATCGTTACGTCCTCGCCTGCCGAGTCCACGATCAAGTACGCGCGTGCGTCTCTGCCCCGCTATGATGCCTCCTACCTATCTTCATTGCTCGTCCATTATGGCTTGATGCACTTCAACACGCTCTCGCGACAATGGTCTCTCAGTCTCTTGGTCTACAACGTACTCCTAGACTCCGCAAACACAAATGATGAGCTACACGTGCTTCGGGTCTCCCGCGCGAGGGGGATCACGCGATCAGAGGTGATCAGTCGACGTCGTTTCTGAAGTGGGGCAACGTACGTCCTCTTCCTCTCCCTCCGCTTCGCCTTGCTGACGCGCTTCCCTCTACGTGCAGGGACAAGCCTACCACTACAAGCAGATGTAAGTCCGCTCGCTAGATCCTGCATTGCAGGTGACGCAGCTTGTCGAACTCGATGCAATCGCCACGGCCCTGTCCGACCCGAGCATCTTCGGTTGACCAGCTCTTCAAGCCTGGCGCTGTCCTTGCTACACAAGCGCCGCTCTTTGCGCTCCTCCAGACGTTCTTCAGTAGCAGGCCGGACGACTTGTACGCCTGGCAGCAGGTACGTGCATCACCAGGGAACTCGGCACGTGAGCGCAAGGAGACCAAACACCGGGTATTCGCAGAAACTACGAGACATTAATGACCCGGGTGGCAGAGGCTTCCGCGTCACTTCAAGTCGTGTTCATAAGCCCGCAGTGGGTCGAGGCGAAGGTCGAGACTCCTCAGTCACACCTCCCCGTTCTACTCGAGTCCACATATTTCGCCAAGGCATTGTACCGTGTAATAGGACAGGATGCACGCACGACGAGAAAAGGTATTGAACGTATCAGTGTAATGATATAGAGGACCCAACAGGAATATATGCCCTTTCACACACGCACATCTAAGAGATTGGGGGGTGCGCTAAACGATATTGTACCTGCCACGCGAAGGATGTGGGGGAGGATCTCCTGTACGCTCTGCATCTGGTTCCCACATTGAAGGACCTGTTATGGCTATGTTCGAGTCAGGGACCGACGGCAGAGACGGGGGTTGTGACGGAAGACCTAGAGTGGGCATAGTGATTGCGTGGATCACTCGATTTACCGAAAGGGGATCAAGAGCGTCTCTGTTCTCGCGTAAACCAGGCTTCTGGCTATCATCGTCCTCAGTAGCGACACCAAGATCAGAGGTTGGTCCTGGAGAAGCGCCGGGAGTGGCGGTGACCACGATCGGGCGACGGGATTCTGGGGAAGGTGGTGAGAGGTAGGGTCGGGTCATGGGCGAGAGTGAAGACGGCGGCACACCTGTAGGAAGTCTATTGTCGAGAACTGTATTATATGCAGCTAAAGATGGTCCATCGGAAGGCGCCAGGAGGTCGTCGTTGTGCTGGATGGAAAAGACAGCGAGTGGTGAGGTAGTGGTGGATATGGAAGACTTGGGAGCGGAATGGGGCACTGCTTTACCCGATGTAGTAATGTCTCGTACTGCACCTGCGGTGGCTGGACCAGGTGAGGTAACAGGAGTGCGAGGGACTTCGATGATTGTCTGATGAGCGGAGTGGAAGCCGTCAAGCGGTAGCATATCCGCGAGGCCTTCGTCCACATGAAGTTGAAGTGGAGCGGGTATGGACGAGAAAGGCGACTCGGCACGGGCAAGGGAAGCAGGGACCAGCGCGGCGCTATCACCGAGGGCAGAGTCGTCGTGGATGTGAGGTGCCGAGTCGGGACGATGGCCAGGGACGTTGCACGATGGAAAGGAGAATGGGTCCCACAGACCACCAATCGCGGCAGAATCGGTCTCTGGATGTAGACCGGTGTAGACGTTGCAGATCGGTCCGAGGATATACGCTGCCATCCACTGACTGTCGGGACTCTTCGCTCTGAGAACAATTTGATTCCAGAGAATACAGAACTCGTGTTGCAGATCGGGTGACGTATCTTGTACATTGAATTTCGAAGCTGCTTCTAGAACCTTCCAGAACGTGCCTGTCGGCCAGGAGTCCTGCTCGAAGTCTGGCTCAAACTCAAAACGGCTAAATTGCTGGCGAGCGATGTGAATCAAGACGGCAAGTGACAGGTCGTCACCATGTGCGGCGTACTCCCGGAGGACGGGTTCTTGGACGCCGAGTTCATCGGAGGCGAGAATAAACCAGGCGTGATCGCGCCTTTGCACTCTTGCAACAGTCATGCAGATCGTAGCTACCAATTCAGCATTGTTCCTGTTATTGCTCCACCCACTCATAACCTGCATAATTTCGGTGGATACCGGACCACTGTATTGGTATCTGGACAAAATCCTGTCACAGATATCAAATACACTGGGAACGTGTGCTGGGTCGCAAGCCTTCGCGCAGATGATGGCCCTCCGGTCTTTGACAGGCTCAGGTAGCAAATCTGATGAGAAAGTGACGTCCAGCAACCCCATTAATCCCGCCGAAAGCTTCTCCTTCTGCTCTTCAGTGAGATTGGGCAAAGGGTCCTCGACGACTCTTGAGCGGCGGAAGCCAGGTAAGCCCGAAAAGAAGCGCTCCAGTTCATGGTCTTCGTCCAAACTGTCGAATGTCCACATTAAGGCACGGGTATCGATCTCCGATGGTGCATTCAGAGCAGCTTCCTCGGATGTCTTCTGCATGCCCTGAACGAGCAATTTGCGATATCTTTCTTCCAGGGATTGAAAGTAAATGTAGGATTCAGCACTAAAAAAGTCCAACAAAGTGAGCCTCCGGAGAGCCCGAAAAATGGCATATGAGATCCCAGTGACGATGGGGCGTGCCGGCAATGAGAGTGGGGTGTGGTATGGGCTATCGTGACGAAAGATCGGGACGAGCGTGATGCACCCGTACAGAGCAGTGCAAGCGCCAATCCACGATAGCACCGACTTGAAAATCGTCAGATTAACGTTCCATAGGAACACGGATATGCCACCGAAAAACAGGAACAGGGAAACATGCAGCAGTGTGGGCAATGCCTCAACTGCCCACGGAACGAGAAACTTGTCGACGCCCTCGAAAAAGAACGCGCGGATCCGAGCTCGCTTGTGTGGGCTGTAATGTGGCTGAGTGACCTTGAGGTATCTTCGTGCCCACTGCTGGAGCAACGTCGCGAGAAGTGCGCAGGTGATACTGATGACCAGGCTCAAGAACCAGAGTGCATTCACCCAAACGGCATGGTTTGGTGGAGAAAAGGGGGGTGGGGAAGTAGGAAGGGAACTTGAGACGTTTGGGTTGGCGAGGGTCTGATAGATATTTGCGAGGTAGAAGTTGGAGGTGTCCTGAGGGTTCGGTCGAATGTCTTGAATGGTTACCGAGATCAAGGACGCGACGGCAGCAGAGAATAAACCGGTCTATGAGAAATGTGTGAAGCAGTGAATAACATTAGAAGATAGCGACGCACAAAGATGAGAATGCCATCAGCGTCCGCTTTCCATCCTTCGACCATCTTCTTGTCCTCTTCCGTCGCCATTTCGAGATACATGGAGAAAATAGGCCCGGACCCATCGACGAAGTTAGACACCCCTCGTGGCTCCTGAAGCGGTGCAGACTGGGGTGGATACGAGTGGTCGCCTATGGTGGTGGGTGAGAACGACGAGGATAGATACGAGTAGGAATAAGGTACCTCTGCCCGGGTTTATATCTACATCAGTTACTTCAACATTCCTGTGAAGAGCTTGGGACGACATTGAAGACTTCAGCGTGAGTCGATTATTACAATGTGGGAGGTGGATCGTGTTGAGAGTGAGTGATGCGCTCAGTCAGTTGTAAAGAATATCACGAGTGTAACTTACCATGAGGCGTAACGGAGTCATCCGAAATGAAGGCAAGCGCTCGATGCTCAACGCGCTCAACGTTTAACGCGTAATTACGGTTTGTCATTAAGAAATAAGCGCTTTCGTCCCAGTCTCTCGCAATGTCGTTATTCGAGACGCTCGATGCTACTCTCGTCAAGGGCCACATACTGTCGTTCGATATCCGGGCGCGCCATGACGCTTTGGTTTCACTCCCGAGCACGCTTGTCCACCATCCCGCACGCGTCCACTTGCCAGCACTGGCGTTGCCAACCCTCCGCATTGCATGCAATACGACCTGTCGTACTCGGCGCGATCACCACAGCCCCGTCTGACCCAAATATCTCCGACTCTGACTCACTCTTCAAGCTCGACGCGGTCCTCGCTGCGCCACAAGCATACCCACTCTTTGCACCCTTCCAGATATCCCTAAATGGCAGCCTGCACGCCTGGCAGTATTTATGCACGCCGGCACATGTCCGTGACTCAAGTCGAGTGCTGGGCCGTGGACGGCAAGCATTCCATCCTCTCATCCCTTCCAAACCCTTGTTAATGGCCAAGTTCCAGCAGTCTGCGCAGCGTATCTATTTGGTCCACACTATTTGGTCCACGGGAGGGAGCGCTGTTGGTCAAGCGCCTCACAGGGTGACGCGCCTGGTTCTCATGCATTCTCGATGTCGTCACTTTCAGCCAATGCAGTAACGAGGCAGTCCCGGTGGTGGCCGTGCCGGAAGCGAAACAGTCTGTGACTCTGGTGGACGGATGTGCCCGATATCAGTTTAAAACGCGGAAAAGGACCTGTCTTTCTTCCCATGGCGATCTTAGTGGCGCCCTCTCGACTACACGCAATGTACATTTCTACTTGTAGCCGGTTTAAATCACAAGTGCCTTGTAACTTACTACCCTCCTGGAACGTACACATGCACCATAGCACCAACTCAACAAGATGCTCGCCGCTGCTCTTAACAAGAGCATAAGACCCAAGTAGCCAGCGTTCGTAGATTCTATCAAAGTCGGGGGGATAGAGATATTCACCAAGGATCGCGTAGAGGTTACGCCTCACCGGGAGGGACGCTCATCAGCTCGCACTCTACTACGTTTACATATTTCACCGCAATGCGAAAGGTATCAGTATAGTCAATTTCGGGAGCTCAGAACACACGTGCGGGGCGAATTGAATAGAACACAAGAGTCTCAGGATCCGATGTACGAGCGATGTCTGAGGTAGTAGTTACGGGCGAGCGAAAGTATTTAACTACGGAGCGAAAAGGTCGCCTATCTCACTAGCGGGTATACTGAAGTCGACAAGACGGGAGGGATTTATATTAGGTAGTCAGAACGTGGCTCCGAATAACGTCGTGCACGAACACCCTGAATCTCAACAATAGTGACATTAAGAACCCAACAAGAGTATATGCCCTATCTCACACGCAAATATAAGAGACCGGGGGAAGCGTTAAACGATATCATACGGGTATTGCAAAAGATGTGGGGGTGGCGGAGACTGGGGTGGAAGATCGGTGACCATATCGTTTGCCCGGATTGCGTAATTCAACGAGGGGCGAAGGGCAATGGCGTCCTCTTCCGTGCGCAAACCAGGACCCTTGTTGCCACCATCCTCGACAGCATCACCCAGACCAGGTGCAGAGGTTGGTCCTGGAGAAACGCCGGGTGTAACGGTGTCCATAATCGGGTGACGGGACGCTGGGAAAGACAGTGAGGGGCGGGATTGGGTCATTGATGAGAGTGAAGGTAGCGGCGCACCTGTAGGAAGTATATTATCGAGAACTGGATTAGAAACAGCTAAAGGTGGGGGATTTGGTGGGTCGGATGGTGCCAGGGGGTCTACGTTGTGCTGGAGGGCGATGCCAGTGGACGGGGAGGCAGAGGAAAGAGGAGAGGCGGATGTCGAAGCTGCGGAAGGAGGATGGGGTATTATTATACCAGAGGTGAAAATTACATCAGCGGTCGCTGGATCTGGTGAGGTGAGAGGACGGGAGAGACTTTCGGTGGTCGTCTCACGAGTAGTCGGGGGGTGGAAGTTGTCAAGCGGTGGTACATCCGTAATGCTTTCGTTGGCATGAGGTGGAGCAGGCACGAACAAGGACGGCGCTTCGGAACTAACAGTGGGGGCAGGGACTAGCGAGGCGACGGGAGCAAAGGACATGAAGGCAGAGTCATTGTGGGCGTGTGGTATTGAATCTAGACGATGGCCATGGACGTTGCACAATGGATAAGAGGATACGTGCGACAGATCCGAGCCTACTGGGGCGGAATCGGTCTCTTGATGTAAAGCGACGTGACATTTCGAATCGGCTCGAGGACAAAAAACACCATCTGCCAACTGTTGTCACTCTGCGCTTTGAGAACGATTTGATTCCAGAGAGCACAGAACTCATGCTGCAGTTCAGGTGATGTGTCTTGCGCATTGAATTTCGAAGCCGCTTCTAGAACTGCCAAGAACCGGTACTTCTTCCAGGACTCTTCCCCGAAATGGCTAAATTGCTGGCGAGTGGTGTGAATCAAGACTGCAAGTGACAAGGTGTTACCATGTACGGCATACTCTCGGAGGACGGGTTCTTGGACGCCCAGTTCATGGGCGGCGAGAATAAACCAAGAGTCATCGCGCCTTTGCGCTCTTGTGATAATTGCGCAGACTACAGCCATCAAATCAGTATCATTGCCCCATCCACTCATAATCTGCACAATTTCGGCGGACATCGGACCACTATATTGGCATCTGGACCAAATCCGGTCAAAGACATGAGATACCGGAATGTGTGCTGGATCGAAAGCCTTCGCGCAGATGATAGCCCTCCGGTCTTTGACAGGCTCAGGTAGCAAATCGGATGAGAAAGTGACGTCCAATAACCCCATTAATCCCACCGAAAGCTTCTCCTTTTGCTCTTCTGTGAGGCTGGGTAGAGGATCATCGACAATTTTTGAACTGCGGAAGCCAGGCAAGCCCGAAAAGAAGCGCTCCAGTTCGTGATCTTCGTCCAAACTTTCGAGCGTCCACAGAAGGGCGCGAGTGTCGATCTCCGATGGTGCATTCAAAGCAGTAGCCTCGGCTGTCCTCTGCATGCCCTGTACAAAGAGTTTGCGATATCTTCCCTCCAGAAATATAAAGCTAGAGTAGAACTGAGCACTAAAACAGTCAAACACAGTGAGCCTTCGAAGAGCCCGAAAAATGACATATGGAATCCCGGTGACAATGTGCCATGCTGGCAATGAAAGCGGGGTGTGGTATGGACTGTCGTGACGAAAGATCGGGACGAATGTGATGCATCCGTACAGAACAGTGCAAACGCCGATCCACGACACCACCGACTTGAAAATCGTCAGATTAATGTTCCATAGGAACACAGAGATGCCCGCAAAGAACAGGAACAGGGAAACGTGCAGCAGTGTGGGCAATGCCTCAACCGCCCATGGAACGAGAAATTTCTCGACGCCCTCGAAAAAGAACGCACGGATCCGTGCACGCTTGTGTGGGCTGTAATGTGGTTGAGTGACCTTGAGGTACCTTCGTGCCCACTGCTGAAGTAACGTCGCGAGTAGAGCACAACTAATACTGATGACCAAGCTCAAGAACAAAAGAGCGTTGACCCAAACGGCATAGTTTGGGGGAGTAAATGGGGGCGGGGAAGCAGGGAGGGAACTCGAAACGTTGGATCCAGGGTCGCGGAGAGTCTGATAGATATTGGCGAGGTAGAAGTTGGAAGTATCCTGTGGGTTCGGTCGAATGTCCTGGATGGATACCGAGATCAATGAGGCGACGGCAGCAGAAAATAAACCGGTCTATGAGAGATGAGTCTGCGAAGTAGTGTAGAGCCTTGGAAGACAGTAACACACAAAGATGAGGATTCCATCAGCATCCGCCGCCCATCCTTCGGCCATCTTCTTGTCTTCTTCCGTCGCCATTTCGAGATACATGGAGAAAATAGGCCCTGAACCATCGACGAAGTTAGACGTTCCCCGTGGGTCCTGAATCGGCGCCGACTGGGGCGGATACGGGTGGTCACCTACTAGTATGGGGTGGGTGAGAACGGTGAGGATAGACGAGTGGGAGTAATGTACCTCTGCCTAGGCCTATATCTGCTCCAGTCACACTTTCGAGAGCTTGAGACATTGAATAATATGGAGTGAGACAAGTTTGGAGAGTAGAAATCTGGGAGGTGGAACGCGGTAAGGGTGACTAACCGCGCACCATGAGGAAACGGGAACGGCCGAACCGCAAGCGCTCGATGCTCGTTTGTCGTCCCTCATGTTGCTCCCTCGTCAGTCGTCTTTACATTGCGGTCTACGATGCGCTAGTGAGACCCCCCTCCACCCGCCGCGTCCCTCTCACCAACACGCTCACTCTACATGTTCTTGTTACTCCATTGTCCCACCTCTCCGCAACTTCCCTACCGATGCGATCGAGACACTCAATGTCACTCTCAACGAGGATTCCATGCTGCCAGTTATTGCAGAGTTAGAAATGGTTACCCAGGTGCGTGCAAATGCTTCCATGTCACTCCCAAGCACGCTCATAAGCCTCTAGTATATCACAGGTAACTGTTGATGCCCCTCGTCATGCACACCTTCCTGCACGTCCTGCACGTTGAAACCTGTTTAGTGTTTCTGGCATTGTCAGCGCCTCTCCGTGGCGTCTACTACATCTTCCCAGCAACCTACTATCGTCCAATGGGCCACGGATCACATTATCCTTGACGTGGACCAGATCGGGACAGCCCGGGACCTATTATTCCGATTCTCCCAGTCCACAGCTGGCATATTCGCCAAGAGATTGGAAACTGTTTGGAAACGTGGATCCTTCTCACGGCTGGCTTGCCGTCCGATGACCAGGTTCTACCTGCCACTCATTCAGTGGTCTCTTCAAGAGTTCTGTTCGTGAGCTTGTAGATGTCGCGGAGGGAGGGCCAGATGGGGTGGAGATGTTGTCAGGGACGGAGGTATGTCTTATGATATGGCTGGCTCATCATCCTGTCTCACTCGGGAGCTTCCAACCGAAGCCGCTGACACAACCTCTGTACTACTCTTGTACTCTACACCATGTCTCCCTCACACCCGCACATGCACGGTTAGGTCCTCACACACCAGCTTGTGCACGCCGTCCCACTTCACCGCGCGCTTGACGGCGGGAACTGCCGACCGTGCCACGTGGGTCGCATGCACCATTTTTGGAAATTAACACCACACCATCTTTCGTTGCTTCTCACTGACGTGCTATCGTCCACTCGTCCCCACATGATGTAAGTGCATTATGTGTCATTTTTGCGAAGATCCATCCGGCATTAGAATCCACTCAGTCTCTCACTGCCGTGTGACATAGGAATTCGCCCCGCGTCTTTGCATACCTACCACTTTGAAGCTACCGCTTCTCGCTGGTCCAGCACCCAACAACTACGAGGTTCCCACCGATGCGGCGCAATGACGGAACAAGCATGATGGTGCAAGAATACAGCTCGCTAATCGCTCTACATTTTCCTAGCTACCTCGCTGTGTACCATATGTCTAAAAGGTTTGCGGCGTGTCCTCCCTACTCTGTTCACGGTTATCCGTCATTTTTCCGTGCTGTCTGCGTCTTGTAAATATGAGGTAATATATATTAGAGCAATCCAAGGTAAGAGGAGATACGTACCCTATTAGAGGGACACATTACATGGCTATACGAGAATGATCCACTGTATGTTCGACATCAAGAGAGCGCCGTGAAGGACCGGGGCTGCGATAGTGACACCACCAAATGACGATGGTGGCGGGGCTGTGGTGGGGAGTCTATGGTAGCTGAAAGCACAAAAAGTTTCTCCGAGCCCTCCCCTTGAATAGCCGTGAGCGTGCGCGGCGAGTCCGGCCGCAGACACAATAGGAGATATAGTTGGTTACGTACAGAGGCCTCAGGGCGGAGCCGCGTCACAGGTACCCTCAACAACCTGCAAGGTTGAGACTAGCTCAAATGTTCCCACTCTACTCAAGTTAACAGTATGTGCACCTCGTGATGGTATATACACAAGACGTGAAATGGAATTGAATGGTATCGGTATAGTGATATCGACAGCCCAACAAGTATATATACCCCCCGTCGCACACGTACATCTAGGAGAAGGGGGGGCGTCAAGCGATATCATACGGGCGTGAATGGTGCAGAGGATGATCTCCTGTATGCTCCGCATCTGGTAGCCGTAGTGAAGTACCTGCAAGTACCTGCAAAGGCTACGCCGAATGAGCAACCAATGGCAGTGATGAAGATCGAGGTAGAAGATCTAGGGGCGTAGTGTTTGCGTGTATTGCGTGGTTCACTGAGGGTGGGTCAAGAGCGTCGTTCTCCTTGTGACAACCAGGTTTCAGGCTACCATCGTCCTCTGTAGAAGCATCCAGATGGGGGGCGGAGGTTGGCCGTGGAGGGTTTCGGGGAGTCGTGGTAACTGCTGACGAGCGATGAGAGTCTGGGCATGATGGTGAGTAGTCGGATCGGGTCGTGGGTGGATGTGAAGACAGCGGCGCACCTGTAGGAAAAATATTTTCGAGAACTGGGTTGGAAGAAGGCGGGAAATTTGGAGGGTCGGAAGGTGCCGGGGGGACGGCAGTGGATGGGGGAGTAGAGGAAAGAGGGGCGGATGTCGAAGCTGCGCAAATAGAGTGAGGAATTATTCTACTAGGCGTCGACCTTGTCGACTGTAACCTTGCTTGTGGGACAATTTTTCGTACGCATTTGTCAGTTGTTTTGTGAAAGTACATGCAAGAGTACATGGTCAATTTATAGATCACTAGAAATTTGGAGGGCCCTTTGGGCCCTCCTCACTTCTATCGTCGCACTTTATGTTCCATGCCAGTTTCGCAGATGGTGGCCTTAGCAACTCGAACTCAACGCGTTCCTGACTCAGCTGGCCACCTCTATGAAGTTTCGTGCCGCACCAAAGTGCGGCCGCCCATGTGCGCAACTGTTTCCGATCACTTGCGACCACCTGACCTGCAGGCTCCGTGTAGCCTCTCATGTCGGCGATTGCGGATGCATCAGCGTAAAGGGCTAAGGGTGTGCACAAGTGCGGCAAAGTCGGGAGAAGCTACACAGAGTGTGAGGGCAGGCAGTCACAAGTGATTGGAAACAGTCGTGCATGCTTCAGCGTGGCATGAAAGTCCGAATAGATGGCTGCCGGGGTCGGGAACACGTCGAGTTTGAGTCACTAATGCCACAGCTGAGTGCGACACGCTGGAGAATACAAGGAGAGAGCTTCACTGAGCTCAAAAGTTGGAAATGCAAGGGGAGCAGTGTTACGATTTTACCTCCATACTATAACTCCTCTCCTTCCTGCGTATTCATTGTACTTTTACGATACGATCCGGTTCGATACGCTTTCCGATTTCTAACTTGCACCCACCGTATGACCGTTCCGACGCCCCATGGCACGACTTCCAGAACCTGCTGACGACTTCTATTGCACGCGTCGTCCCGCGGGATTCCCTTGTTCCGTATTCATACTTTCCCTTTGATAGCTCTCTAGGACCAGTATCCTAGGATCGCGCCATATGTTTGCAACTCGCAAACATCCTGTATTAGTATATAAGTCACACTTTACCTAGCTTGTACGGTAGACTTGACTTCTTGTGTAATACCACATCGCCTTCGCCTCACGACTCCTGTTCGACTCGCACTTTTGCTTGAGTCCTCGCCTTCGCTTGCCTCTGCGCTTGAGCCTTGTCTTCCGCTAATACCCTAGTGTCCCTGGGAGGCCTAGTGGTACTTGTTCATCACCGAACTGAGTCTTGACCGACTTGCACCTTTCTGATCCCGTTGACTTACGAAGTACACGTCGTACCTAACGCCCCTGTGGTGGCGTTACAAGCAGTGTTAGGTGTAAAGTTGTAATTACATGAGTTATATATACTTGGGAATGAAGGCTGAGGGATGGGGTGCATTAGATGAATGGTAAAATGCAGAGGGAAGGGTCCGGGGTGAGTAGGAGCGCACACACTGCACACGAAGCATGGGAAAGCGGTGAAGCGTGTGGAAATGTGGCGCTTAGAAAGTGTAGTGAGTGTGGCTGAGCGCGGGGAAGTGGTGTGCTCTCTATTTCAGTCTTGGTCAAATAATAGGGAAGGTATGAGAAAGGTCTGGTGGCATTCAAGTTCAGTGTTCCGAGTGTCGGTCTGATCCATCAGGAAATATAGACTGCTGACTGCTTACTTTACATTGACCAAGGCTGAGATAGAGAGCACACGAGGAGCGCAGACCAAGGCGCAGACGCAGCTGGAATGCTCACAACACAGCACCACCAGGCGTGCCACATGCACTGTTGAGGTGGCCTGCAGCAGCCTGCTCATATCAAGGAACATGTGGGCAGCTGTGGTGTACGGAGCCTAGTCCGTGTAGTGTTGGGGGAGTTTGGTTTGGTTTGGTTTGGGGCCATTTTAGCCAAACCAGAAACCAAACTGATTAGATTTTGCCCAAACCAAACCCAAACTGAACCAAACCACTCCAAACCGTTCCAAACCGTTCCAAACCGGTTCAAACCAATTAAAATTAATTGGTTTGGTTCAGTTCAGTTCAGTTCAAACTCAGTTTAAACCACTTAAGGAACCACTTAAGACCTTGGTTTGAGGCAAAAACAATTGGTTTTGTTCAAATTCATCAATTGAGACTGTTTCAAATTATTTGAGACCAAAAACCATTGATTTTGGTTCAAATTTGGTTTAAACTCAGTTTGGTTTGGTTCAAACCAAGTTTGAACCAAACCAAACCATTTATTGAGCACTTATAAAATATTTTTTAATATTTTTTCTTAATTGGTTTGGTTTGGTTTGAACCAGGTTTGGGACCCCCAAACCGGAAACCAAACCATTCGGTTTGAGCCAGGATTCTCCAAACCCAAACCATTTAAAATGGTTTGGGTTCAGTTTGAACCCGGTTTGGGTCGGTCTGAGACCAAACTTCCCCAACACTAAGTCCGTGTGAGTTCAAAGCAGAGGGGATTCCACGTGGGGGTTAGTCAGGAGGAAAGGAAGCTGAGGGGCCAAGAAGAGACGACTTGTGAGCAAGGTGAGGTGAGGCGTGACGAACAAGAAGAGAAGGGAGAGCATTGAAATGCGAGATGGGTAGGAGTCAAAAGGTGGTGGCTAAGAAGGTGTGGACGGTGTCCGACGTTCTGCGGCTTATGTTGGCAAATAGCTGAGGGTGGCTACTCGGGACTAAGGCAACAGCGACGGCGTGGCTAGGCTGGTGGCTTGGATGTTGAAGGTGGTGATGGTTATAGTTATGGCGATAGTGTAGTTTCTACTTGACCAGCGATGACGGCAAATTCAAGGTCAGCGGCTTGGAAGACGAAGGCGGCGATGGCGATGGCTGTAGCGAGGCTTCTGGACTGGTGCAGCGTAGACTGGGACTTAGAGACAAACAATGAGATGAAAAGGGAGATCGATGATGATATTAACGAGTCAGAGGGAACACTTTATATACAGGCGAGCCGGTATACAACACATTGTGAGTCCAAATCAAAAATATAGGGAGGACGAGGGGGAGGGGAAAGGGAGAGTGTAGGTCAAGGGTAGGTACGACGAGTAAGGAGTGGCGAGAGCGGCGAATGAACACAAACGAGTCAAAGGGAGATGGGCATGAATATGAGAAACGGAAAGAACAGAGAGGGTCAAGATACTATAACGGACGACTGGGAATCCTCCTCCAAATCCAATGGAGATGCACTGTCAAATGCGGGCTCCGACGGCGTTCTGTGGGTGGCTAAAGGATGGTGGGTTGCACGATCAAAGGATGGAGTGAGATACAAGAGATTGACAGACTGAAAAAAACTTGAGGCGATCGACGCAGGGATGAGCGATGCGATGAAAGGCGGGCTCAGGGAAGGCAGTTCGTTGGGTGGCATTGAGCAAGTGTCCGGGGTCGAGACGCAAGGGCGGGAACATAATAGATTCTTTTTTCAACATAAGCATACATCTGTAGACACAACTAGGTGTTCAGAGCTGTTCGGAGCTGTTCGGAGTGTCCTCGAACAGCTCCGAACAGCTCTGAACACCTACTGCATTTACAGATGCCTATGCTGTACTAAGTAAAGGGAACGACACTCCGTTGCTTTCCTTTGTTACGGTCATCAACGCGTTCTTACGAGGTATGGACGCTCGGAATAGTAAAAGTAGTGAGTAATAAATAGAATAGGACGCGTGCGCGGGCTGTGTCTGTACAAATGGATGTAACGCCACCACAGGGGCGTTAAGTACGACGTGTACTTCGCAAGTCAATCGGGATCGGAAGGACGTGAGTCGGTTAGGACTCAGTTTGGTGATGAACAAGTACTACTAGGCCTCCCTGGGGCACCAGAGTAATAGCAGGAAGTAAGGCTCAAGCGTAGAGGCGAGCAAAGACGGGGACTCAAGCGCAAGGGCGAGTCAAGCAAGATTCGTGAGGCAAAGACAATGTGGTATTACACAAGAAGTCAAGTCTACCGTACAAGCTAGGTAGGGCGTGACTTATATACTAGTACAGGGTGTTTGTATACTACAAACACATGGCGCGATCCTAGGGTACGGGCCCTAGCGAGCTAATCGAGTAGTGTGAAAGGGAAATCTGCAAATAGAACAAGTGAATCCCACGGAGGCACGCGGAAGTCAGATGGCGTCTGCGGACTCTAAAAGTCGTAAAATCGACCATCGTAATGGTCAGGCGGTGGGTGCGAGATAGAAGCCGAAGAGGGGAAAGAAGCGGGTCATGGGTAAAAGTACATGCGAACACGAGGCAACACATCAGAAGAAAGATAAGAAGTAGTCCGAGTTCGTAACATTACCCCCCCGTCAGACTTGAAGTCGCCACGACTTCAACTAGTCACTGGTGTAGTAGCAGTCCTCCTCTGGTACGACATTGGTAGGTGTGGGGGATGGAGTACGGGGACAGGTGTGACGACGTAGGAACATGTAACGCCCGGACTCACCACACTCCCTACAACGCTCGTACAACGGACACTTGATCTCGTCGTGCCTCGCGTCGTACCTCAGGCACTTGCCACACCACCTCGGGCGGTTGTCAGGGTCGACATAAGCGGGGGACATGGGGGAGAGCCTGCGAATGAGGCAGGTGTTGGACCTATGGACGCGACTACCGCACCATCTGCACGGCTCGCGCTCACGTCGATCCGGGCATTGGGCCACCAGATGCTCCGTGGATTTACACTGAAAGCACTTGCGCTGCCGTTGACGTCCTTCTCCTTGAAGGCGCGGCATCTCGCACGGTCCTCCAGCACGAGGGGATAGGGGGATAGATTCCGGCGACACTCGAGGGCGCGTCGGTTTTGCGTGGAGGTCAGCGTACTTGTCGGTGATGAGGGGAATAACCCGTGAGTACTGGAGGCGTTTCCGCACGCTTGACATGTCCATGTCGAGGTGGAACTCGTCCCGAGTGAGCTCCACCTCCAATCGTCTGACGTCCGCACGACGCGTGATAATCACGTCCCGACGCGTCAGGCATTCTCGCAGTCGAGAAATGTCTGCGTGAACCCGTGGGGCTCGCAGTTCCGCAAGGACCTCATCCAGGACCATTGCGCGAGGGTCGTGGGGGTGGAACATGCTGATCTGGTTGTCTGTGACGTGTTGGGGTAACTGTTCCCCGTGAACTGCAACCAGATAGACCTGCGAGACGTAACAAGGCTCTCCCTTGCCCATCGTGCTGATAACCTCCTGGTAATTCCGCCGATAGTAAATATACTTGGCGGTGGTCTGCGGATAGCCCGGGTTACCGATCAACAGGGGAAAGAAGAAGGGGGAGGCGGGGTCATTGGTGAAGAAGGGGAGACCTGGGTCAGTGGCGTCCTCCTCTTCTTCTGCCTCGTCGTCAAGCAGGGCAAGTCTGGGATCCGGGTCGACTTGGCATGTCTGGGGTCGGGGCGTGAAGACGTGGTCCATTCCTGCTGGGAATGGGGGGAAGGGGACGTGGGCGGCTGGGACTGCTGGGACTTCGAGAGGGGGAGGCGGTGTGAGGGAATACGGGGCTGGGACATCGTGTACCTCGACGGGTGTGTCGACTTTCGGTGGTGGTAGGGAGAGGGTAGGCTCAGGCGACGCGGATGGGGATAGGGGAGTGAGTGGCTCTTCCAGCTTCGAGAGAGCCGCCGAGACTAAAGCAAGAACGGGAAGCGGGGGTGATTCAGGAACTACCGAGTGCGGCGTACGACCACCTCTCATTTCAGGTGGGACACCAAGGTCCTGTGATGGAACAGTTAGATTCTCGAGGATGACCTCGACGGGGCGGTGAGCAGGGATGGTAGAGACGATGGGAGTGGAAGACATGTGGGAGTTGGGAGGGGGACGGTGAGGAAGGGTGGGCGTCGATGGGGTGCAAGTTATATCTTTCGTCCAGCCCCTTCGGCGGTAGGATTTAGGTAATAGAAGTCGGCAATAAGTTCAGGAGGCGTGTTTTACGTTCTCAAGCGGTTCCCATGAACTATCGCTTATGGGAAACCCCTTCCATTGGATCAGGAACTGAAGTTTGCGCCCTCTGCCGTGCAGTCGTGACTGCAGGATGCGCTCCACTTCGAATTCCTCTTCTCCGTCGATAAGGTCAGGTGGGGGTCGCGTGAAGTTTGCACCGTGTAACTCCGTCTCCTTATATGGGGTTAGGAGGTTGGCGTGGAACACGGGGTGGATCTTCCATGTGGCGGGGAGTTCCAACTCGTAAGAGACGTCCGATAAGACCTTCTTGATGCGGAAGGGCCCGTGACGTTTTGGGCCGAGTTTGGCAGTCGGGTAGAAGGTGCGTAAGTTCGTGCCTTCTAGCCAGACCTGGGCTCCTTCCTGATATGGAACGAAGCGCGTCTTTCCTCGCTTCATCATAAGCTCTTGCGCGTGTTTGATACAGTCTTGCGCATGTTGTCGTCTGATGACCATCTCTTCTAGTCGTTGTTCGACTGTTGGGGATGTCGTAGGTTTTGGCGTCCACATGGTGCGTGGTTCCCAGCCCATGATAAGAGAGAAGGGGGATTCTTTTGTAGTTGCGTTTGGCCAGGCGTTGTGCGCGAATTGCGCGACTGGTAGCGCCTCGGCCCAATTGTCCTGTTGTACAGTTGCTCCAGTGTCGTAAATACTGTTCCAAGCCACTGGTTTGTGCGTTCTGATTGTCCGTCTGTCTGTGGATGGTAGGCGGAAGAGATGTTCTGACGGATGCCGAGGACTTTACAGAGGTTTTTCATGAAGGCGGAAGTAAATCGGGGATCTCGGTCTGTGATAATCTTCCGAGGGATGCCTGTAGTGCAGGGTATACGTGGCGCAGGTAGAGTCGCGCTACCCCCTCAGCGGTTATCGACTCGTGACAGGGGATGAAGATGGCTGCTTTCGAGCAGTCGTGGTCTGTGATGGTCAGGATGGAGTCGTATCCGTCAGACACTGGGAGTTTCGTGATAAAGTCCATGGCTACGACTTCGAATGGTTCGGCGTCTGGGTCTGTGGTGATGGGGAAGAGGTGTGGTTTTTGTCGGTGCGTGTTGATCTTGTTGGCTTGACACGTCGCACAACCTTTAACGTAGTCTTCCACATCCTTGCGCATGTTGGGCCACCAGTAGTCGCGACGGAGAAGTTCGAAAGTGTTTGCGATTCCGGGGTGTCCCATAGCGGGAGTATCGTGGAAAAAGGTGATTACCCCCCGTTTAAGATCGTTGTCGCCCACGACAACCAAGGCATCGCCTTTCCACCACAGCCCCCCTACCTTCTTCAGGTTATGAGGCTCTATCCATCGCAGCACGTCCTTCTCATCAAGGTTCTGCGAGATCTGGGTCCAAATGTCCATATCGTGCATTGACATTTCCGTAGCACGGATAAATCGTTCAGCGGGGAGGACGGTTACATTGTTGTTGTCCTCCTCGTTGACTATGTAATCCGCTCGCCTTGACAGGGCGTCTGCGCGACCGTTCTTTGCTCCAGAGACGTGCTTTAGTACGAAGTCGTACTCCGACAACTCTAAGAACTCGCGTGCCACTCGGCGACTAATTTTTCGTGGCTCCTTCCAGTACTGAAGGTTGGCGTGGTCAGTGTGGATGATAATCTTGTGTGGGGAGCCGACGAGGTATGTTCGCCACGCCCTCAGCGCTTTCACGACCGCTAGTAGCTCTCGGTCATAAATATCGTAGTTGCGCTCTGCCGAGCTGAGTGATTCGGAATGGAATGCGACAGGGTGCAGTTTCTGATCTGGGCCTAGCTGATTCAGGACGGCCCCAATTGCTACAGTTCGAGGCATCTACTTCTAGCTCAAATGGTTTTGAAGAGGTCAGGGAACAATAGCGTGGGTTCGCGCCCGATACATCGCTTGATGCTTGTGAACGCATCTTGCTCGTCCTGCCCCCAGCGCCATGGTGTGTCTTTTCGTGTGAGGTTGTGGAGTGGTCGCGCGAGTGAGGAAAATCCTCGGATGAACCGGCGATAGAAGTTACAAAATCCGAGAAACGCGTGTACTTCTCGAAGGGTTTTTGGGGCTTGCCATTCCTGGATGCCCCGTACTTTAACGGGGTCCATACGCAGGTTCCCGTGGCCTATGATCAGCCCTAAGTACTCCACTTCGAGAACCTCGAATTCGCACTTCTCTGGTTTAATGTACAGATCGTGCTCCTCACACAAGCGGAGAACTTCATGGAGTACGGCACGGTGGTGGGGGTAGTCGATGGCGGTCGCGATTAGGATGTCGTCCATATAGACGATTACTTCGTTGGTGAGGACGAGGGGTCGAAAGATGGTGTCCATCATTTCCTGGAACGTCGAGGGGGAATTCGTGAGGCCAAAGTACATAACTAAGGGTTCATAGAGTCCTTGATTAGTTTTAAACGCGGCCTTCCACTCGTCCCCCTCGTTGATTCGTACGTTGTTGTAACCCCACTTGATGTCCAGCTTCGAGTATAGGCGCGCTCCGCGTATTCGATCTACTAGCTCGGGGATGAGGGGAAGAGGGTAATGGTTTCGGACGGTGATTTCATTCAGCCGTCGATAATCTTGTACGGGGCGCAGTCTGCCATCTTTCTTCTTGATAAAGAAGAACGGCGACGCATAGGGTGACTTTGACGGACGTATATACCCTTTTTCTAGTTGTTCCGTAAGGAATGTGGTGAGTGCCTCTTGTTCGTTCTGTGCGAGGGGGTAGACTTTACAATCGAGTGCAGGCGGGGGCGTTAGGTAATAGGTCGATAGCGTGATCCCAGATACGCGACGGAGGAAAGCGGTGGGACGCTTCTTCGTCGAATATTTTACGGTGTCGATGATACTCTTCTAGGACCATCTCTTCGAATGTCCGCTGCTCCTTCTTCACCGCCTCTCGTTGTGCTAATTCTGACGCCGTTGTCGTTTTCCGCAAAAATGCGATCTGGGGCTCACACTCATCGTCCATGAGTTGCTCCCATGCTTCCTCGTCAAGTTCATACGTCTCCAACGCCCGAATGGATGCTTCCATGGGCGTGGCTTCGTCTGACAAGTGAAGGCTTGAGACTACAACCGGTTGAAACTCCTCGTTCAACGTTGCATCTCCCCACTTGATACCGGGCTCAAAGGCCGTAAACCAAGGGTATCCTAGGATGACTTCGTCCCTTCCCAGATTTGTAACTAGGAAACGAAGCGTCCTTTCCTCTTTTCCTGTCTTCACGGTGAGGTCCATGTACTGAGTGATGGCGCCATCCTGGTTATGGGTGCCGTCTACGTTCCAGATGCGGATAGGGTGGGTAACGTCCCTTGTCCCAATTTGGAGTCGTTTGAGAAGTGTGGAGCATATGAAGTTGTCCGTAGCTCCTGAGTCGATAAGGACTTGTCGTTCGGCCGTTGCGTGTGCAGATTTAAACAGAACTGGAATTTGCATAGATCGGTATCTGCTAGTGTACACGTTTAGGTTTAAAGCTCTAGCCCAGGCCGCCGGGTTCAAGCGTCGAGAAAATCCTCTCTCCCGAATAACTTTTCGACCATGAGGTCGCGCACCTCCTGCGACTGTGCCTTCATCGCTGCGATCTGTACGTCTGCCTGCTCCTCATTCGAAAGGATGCGATTAGTTGATACGGCGACAGTACTGATGGTGGGAGTTGGTATGTTTGGAGTCGGGGAAGGGGGGAGCGCAACTCTTGAGGAAGTGGCGGGTAGCGCCATGGTAGCGCTGGCTGCAGCCACGCGCACGCCCTTTTGTGGGCAGTTACGCGAGATGTGCCCTTGAGCACGACATCTAAAACATCGTCCCTCCTTTTGAAGTTGGGCTTTGTCGGTGTCGGTAAGGGCCACGGAGGCTCTGGCGCGTCCAACATCCATGGCGTTCGGGTCGCGCGTTCTGTTGAGGGCCTGGACCCACTGCTCTCAGCTGTGTCCACCCTTTCGACCGCGCGATGTTTTGTTCTTGCCCAGGCGATCCTTTAAAATGAGGTATTCAGCCTGCTGAAGTCGTGCGGCCGCCTTCCACTGCTCCCAATTGACGGGGTGCTGGAAGCGGATAGCGTTAATGACTAACTGATTAGGTAGTCCGTCTTGGAAAATGTCGAGGGTCGTGGCTTCATCGGGGTTGTACCCGGCCTTGATAACGAGGTTTTCGAATGTGGCGATGTACGTGTCGATGTCTTCCCCTTTCATGGTAAGCGTCTGGAGTGATTTACGGGCGTTGGTTCGTTCCGCTGTATCGAAGTAGGCGGCTACAAATCTGTCTCGGACGGTGTTCCATAGGACCATGTTTCCTCGGTCCACTCCATTGGCTACTTGTTCGTTGAGCCATCGCACTTGTTCTGCCACCCAATCATCGACGAGGGGTCCTCTAATGTAGGAGAGGAGAGTCATGGCGCGTGAAGAGGGGATCCTGAGCTGGTCGACCTCCGGGTTCATTCCGATATAGAGGTCGAACGCGAGCAAGAAAGCTTTGCTCTTGTCCCTCACTCCTGTGAACTCCGGGGGTGGGTTCCCCCCTAGTCTTCCGTGACCTCCAGGCGCGACTATCGGTGCGGCTCCTCCTGGCGCAGCGCCACCAGCGCCACCGCCACCGCCACCGCCACCGCCACCGCCACCGCCACCGCCACCGCCACCGCCCCCGGCCGGGGCTCCACTGGGCGGTATCGGAGCTCCCCCTCCTCCTGAGCTCGAGGCTCCCGAGGGTCCTCCTCCTCCTCCACTTCCTCCGCTGGTGAGCGTTGTACTAGCCGAAGCTTGTTGTTGAGTCTGTGACATCGCGTACGCTGGAAATGCGGTGATCGGTAAATTTGTTGTAGGGACGGGTACGCTCAGGGAATCGGGGTCTGGGCTGTCAATGTCGATGCCACTAGTAGTGCGGGCTCCAAAGGGTCCTACTCCAAGTGCGGGGGGTACAATGCTAATGGTGTACCACTTCCCTTGCTTTGGTGAGTAGTCGATGTATGCCCACTGGCGGATGTCGTCGAGGTAGTGGATTTGTCGGTACTTTTGTGTATTGGGGTGAAAGAGAAAATATCCTTCAACTCCGTCGTGTTCTGCCCAAACTGCAGATCCTTTGACCTTGTCAGAGAGTTCGTCGGTGCTGTAACGATCAATGTATTTGGCCTGAAACCGAGACTGACTGCGACTAGACGTCGCCACTGTGAGAGACTTGACTTAATGTAACGCCACCACAGGGGCGTTAAGTACGACGTGTACTTCGCAAGTCAATCGGGATCGGAAGGGCGTGAGTCGATTAAGACTCAGTTCGGTGATGAACAAGTACTACTAGGCCTCCCTGGGGCACTAGAGTAATAGCAGGAAGTAGGGCTCAAGCGTAGAAGCGAGCAAAGACGGGGACTCAAGCGCAAGGGCGAGTCAAGCAAGATTCGTGAGGCAAAGACAATGTGGTATTACACAAGAAGTCAAGTCTACCGTACAAGCTAGGTAGGGCATGACTTATATACTAGTACAGGGTGTTTGTATACTACAAACACATGGCGCGATCCTAGGGTACGGGCCCTAGCGAGCTAATCGAGTAATGTGAAAGGGAAATCCGTAAATAGAACAAGCGAATCCCGCGGAGGCACGCGGAAGTCAGATGGCGTGTGCGAGATAGAAGCCGAAGAGGGGAAAGAAGCGGGTCATGGGTAAAAGTACATGCGAACGCGAGGCAACACATCAGAAGAAAGATAAGAAGTAGTCCGAGTTCGTAACAAGCACCCTGTCAAGGTCTTTACTTCACTGCCAGTTGTGAACTTCACAACTACTCTATCGCTGAAGATGAGTTGCAAGTCCTGCATCATGTAGTGTTGGGGAAGTTCAGTTCAGTTTGGTTTGGGCCAGTTTGGGCCAAACCAGAAACCAAACCATTTAATTTTTGCCAAACCAAAACCAAACCAGACCAAACCGCTTTAAACTGCTCCAAACTGTTCCAAACTGTTCCAAACTGTTTCAAACTGATTAAAAAAGGACATTTTAAATTGCTTCTTAATTGGTTTGGTTTGGTTCAAACCAAGTTCAAACCAGTTAATAGACCAAAAACATGAATATTTTCTTATAATAATAAATTTAACTGTCTGTTTTGGTTCAAACTCAGTTCAAACTTGATTCAAACCAAGTTTGAAACCATTTATTGAGTGATTATTTAACAAATTTAAATAATTTTAAATAATTTTTCCTAATTGGTTTGGAACAGTTTGGTATCGGTTTGGGGGTCCCAAACCGCAAACCAAGCAGTTCGGTTTTTTTTTAGAATTTTCAAACCCAAACCATTTAAACAGTTTGGGTTTGGGTTCAAACCGAGTTTGGATCGGTCTGAGACTGAACTTCCCCACACTAGCGTCATGTCTTTCTTACTGTTGATGGTTTCAGTGATAGTCAAATGGTGACAATCTTCAAGTCTGTCGCCCTTCAAAGTAAGTATTCAGTCACCAAGTTTTGCAAATCAACTGATGAACCTCAAACCTCAGTATTGGGGTTGCTCTCATTCCTGCTACTATCCACACCTTCAATATCACTATCAGATGTGTCACTGTCTCCCTTGTCTTCACTATCCACTGCCAGTTTCAAATGTTTTCTACATGGCTGATGGATCTCCTCCATGGAATTGTTAGAAGCTTCAGCCCTCTGTTTCTGTTTCTTCTTGTACGCCAATTTCTCCCCTTGCATTCGTCTCTTTGCTGATGCTGATGCTTTACCTTTAAGTTTTGTGGTTAGTGCAAGGGTCTATGTTGTCTTTTTGGATGCTGCTGGCATGATGACTTGAGATGAAGTTGTGACACCACTAACAATTTGGACGCCACACCGCCTACACATGTGTCATCCTTTTTTCAAAGTTTGGTTGCCCGCCTCTGCAGTATCAATGTATTTCATGTTTTTATTACCAGTACTAGTTACTCTACAACTTGTAAAATGACCAGTCATGACTGGTATTAACCAGTCATGAGTGGTTGTGTAAATTACTGGAGCCCTGATGACTGATGACCGATAATGCCTGAAGATCACTTGACCACAACCAACGGTCCAGTTATTTGTGGTCAGGTTCAGTTAAGTCACCAGTTATTTCCAGTCAGGGTAACTGGACCTCGAAACACTACTCTTCTTCACCTTCTGCTGTGCATTGCTAGGTGCATTGAGTCATGAACCAACATTGTGAGGCAAGATCCAACTCACCAGCATAGTTTCTGGTTCTGAGCCATGGTCTTCTGAGTGGGGGGGTCCATCGTCCTCATCCTGTGATCCTTCCTCATCTACTGGGCAGGCCTTGAGTGCATTGTCCAAGGTTTTCGGCTTGGGGTTCTTCGCTCTCAGAATCTGGTAGATCTATGAGGTGTCGGACAGCAATGCATTCTTCTACTGCATCCTGCGCTTCTTCATCAAGATCTAGCTCAGCTAATGTGAGTTTCTTCTCCTTGTCCAGCTCTTCCACCCTCCGCAGCAACCTAGCCTTGTGGCACCGCTTGTCATCAGCTTCCTCTGAGATCCTTCAGGTGGACACTTGCTTCTGCCTCCTCCCTGAGACACTCTACCCTGTGGTGAACATCATTGACTGTGTTCTCTCTATGCATATTTTGTCTCATGCCAACTAACCTACAGTTTGTTAGTATTAGGTGCATGTTTCTTGGATCGTTTTTCCATCTGCGGTCAACTTCCTCTATTACACTGACTTATTGTATTCAGAAGAGATCTGGACATGTGCTTCCACCTCCACTCTAATTTGCCATGAACATCATCAACAACTTTCTCTCTGTGCAAGTTGTGTCTCTTGTTAAGTTACAGTTGGCTGGCTTAGGGCCTTGATGTAGTTGGCTCGCTTTGTGCTGGGGGGAAAGAGGACTGGGTATGTCCACTAGTGACAAATCTTCTCTGTGCAACTAAGTTGACAATGGCTCCCTTTAGACACCAAACTTGTTACCTATACACTGAGAATTCACTGGAGCTGGTCTCATGCCTAACTACACCCTGAAGTCAGTCCGACACCCTTTGTACTTTGTCTTCCCAACCAATACACCATCTCATAACCAGCACACATGTCTCACAATGCTGGGAAGGTTCCAGGTGTTGATGTGCTGAAGCTTCTGAATTCTCTGGCTTCGTACCTTTCCAGCATCATCATATCTAATGCAGGGCCCTTCTCCTAGGTAGTGATTGAAAGTCTGGTCTGGTCTGGTTTTTTCCCTAATTTGGAAGGACCAGGACCAGGACCAATCCATCAGTCCATCTCCATTGCCCAAAACCAGACCGAACCGAGGAAGACTGGTCCCACCCAGTTGTGTGATTTTCCAAAGACTGGTTGAGTTGGTCTGAACTGGCTCATCCTGAGCCAGTTGCAACCTCTAAAAGACCAACTAGGACCACAATCAAAGTCATTTTATTAGCAAGAGTTTATCTAGAATATATACATATAAAGTACTACTACAAGGACTGCGCCTGCAACGGCTGTGTCTACAGGGTGTATGCTGCCGTTGCCACCATCACCACCACTGCCACCACTGCCACGTTCGCCTTCGTTGTTGTGTCATGATCGTTGCAATCTCTCAGGCTGTTGCATGTTCACAATTGTGGCCTCATCTTCATGATTGTTGCCTCATCGTCAAGGTTGTGGTTCTTGCAGTCATATTGTCATCGCAACCGTTGCTGTCTCTGTCGCTTGTTCGCAATTGTCGCATTTTTGTCATCGCAGTCATTGTCGTTGTCATTGGCATGGTGGTGGTCATAGTTGGTGGCACACCGGCTTGGGGCTGGGTTGGCCAACTGCCCCATTACTGCCGTCAGTTGCAGTTGTCACAATTCTCATTGTTGTTGTGATCTTCGTGGTCGTCATAGTTGTGGCCATCGTTGTCAGGAGGGTCATCCAAGTAGTAGTCGGTAGCTCACACACCTTGGAACTGCGTGGGTTGACTGCCTGCCTGTTGTTGCTGCCCTTGTTGTTGTTGCAGCTGGGGCTGGCCGGGGGTGATTCATCAAACCCTATGGTAATGCTGTTGCCATGGTGGTAAGAGCAGTGGGCTGCTCTTTAGTAACCACCACTGTGGTTGATGAGTTGCGTACCTCAGGACTGCATCAGGGTGGCCCACCATCGATGTTTAGAAGTGGAAGGGTTTATGGAGGGGTCAGAGAGAGGAGAAACATGAGAGCCAATTGAGACGGACCACAGAGACCATGACGATTGAGTGAGATCGAGCAATGGATGCATGAGCACGAGAATGCACAGCGTGTCTTCGGGTGCCTTCGAGCCATTTGCAAGGCTACCAGGGTCAGCATCCATTAGCGACATGATGTCGAGCAAATGACGAAGAGAGAGAGTGGATGGAGAGGGCAATGGCAAGGTCCTGGTGTAACTTGAATGCCATGGGAATGAGGTGGTGACGGACAAACATGGCACCAACACGAGGCACAGAATGGATTACAACTAGTAGGCTACAGCTTAAAGCCATTATGAGACTGTAGTGGCCGTGGCAGTTGTTGACATCTAACTTTTGCGAGGAAAAACACAAGGGAAGACATTGTTGCCAAAGACTGGTCCCAACCAGTCCAATGGCGGTTCACTAATCTGTCGGATCCTGGTGAACTGCAACCAGTGCCACTCCAAAACTGGTAGGACCGCAACCACAGGTCCAGTTGCAACTGGTTGCAGTCCGGTCCAGTCCTGGTTTTTTTCCAGTTCATGGGACTGGACTTTCGAACACTACTCCTAGGTGCATGATAAATAACCTCTCCATGACCATCTTAATAAGTCACACCCTGCATCAACGCTGTTCAAATACACATTATGTTGCCTCTATCATTGTATCTCTTGCTGTACTGTTCTCTCTACTGAAACATTGGTGTTTACTCTCCCCTTGCTAGCCTTTTAAGTCAGCGTGAGGTAGCCAGCTGACTGAACACTGGTGTCTAACATGACACTATGATGTATTTTCTTGCACTGAGTCCGCACTAGATGACTTTGGAAGCTTCTGACACTGTGTAGGTAGGGATAGAAATCTAAAAATATGGCAAACATTTTAGGAGGGTTGTTGTCATCAGTACTATGTGCATCACTTTGAACAAAAATATTGTACTCATTAACATGTGTGACCTACCTACAGGTGCAAAGTAATCAATCATTAGATCATTGGATTTTCTGTATTACGCTGAATTGTACATTCTGATGGTGAGCTGATGCCTGAGATGTGCCATTGCCTTCTTTGCAAAAACTGCAGAAGGCTGTTTGACATACTGTCTCTTACCTGATGGCAATGTGGTGCATATCTGGATTACCACCAATTGTCCTGCGCCGCACAAGTTTGCCGGCTTGCCATCATCTTCCCACTTCACAAGGAGTCGGAAAGGGCGAAGGCTGCAAACTGTGTATGCATTCCACACTGATGATGTATGAGCAAACAAGTTCTTATAAACAAGACCAGGTACCAAATATTCTCATTTTCCCCTCCTTTTCCCTCTTTTTCCTTCTGCTACCCATGAGCACGTACGCATATGTGGCATGTGCAAGGAGGTTCCACATGCTAACAATTGGGTAAGAAGGGTCAAGACTGGGAGACAACACCCAACACAAGACTCACCAGTACTTGATCTTCCGGAGGGGGCAGCAGCGGTGGCGAAGGTGTTGGAGGGATGATGAGAGGTCCAGGTACTACACAAGTCAGCCTTTGGCCTGGCAACATTTTTGCAGAAGTGTACTTGCCAACAGTCAGTTGAATCTTCATAAGCTTCTGTGGGGTGGTTGGGAACTTGTCCCTTTTGCATTTCAGTGGTTGCATGGTGGGGTGTGCAAGAAGAAAAGCAAGAAGCTCAAATCAAACAGCCATGTGCAGCGTTTTATTGAGTGTTCACTTACATGTAACACTCTTTCCAGACATTTCCTTATATTTTCTCATGTTGTGCACTGACAATGGCAAGGTGATCTTGGAGGGACTACCAGCCAGCACAGGAAACAAAGCATCTGACCCATGTGAGTTAACACGCTTATCTACATATACCAACTCATCCTCATCACCCCCCTCTATGCACCTTGTCATCTGGACCACCTCCCAACTGGCCCCCACCTCTTCTCGCAGCAGTCCCCGTTGTCCCAGCAAATCGTGTTTGCACATGCCTGGACGCACCTCAATGTTTAGGTGCATGATAGGTACGCTTCTCATTAGTCTTTTCCTTTTTTAGTGGACCTCTTCAAGGATTTGCCAGCACACCTGCCACTGTTTGCATGCAGACCATTCCCATGACCTTGACAAGATGTAGCTGATGTGAGCAGGGCTCAGCCAGTGTATCTATGTGGTCTTAGGTGCATTTTTTTTTTCTTTCTCCTCTCACACACTTCTTCAAGGCCACCACCTGTCGACAACCCCCACTGCCTACGCAAGCGACACAACCCCATCCATGGGCATGGGAGCCGCCCTGCCTCCACACCTCTCTAGCACAAGAAGCACACCCCGTGCCTCACCCTCAAGCCTTGAAAGTCCCCATGCCAGGCAAGGTCCTCCATGACACCACAATGCCGCATGAAGGGCCCATTGCAACACACAAGCCACACCACAACACCACCCCGCCCCATGTGATGCCACCCCAGCCCAACGGGCAATGCCACAACATTGCACAAAAGGTCTGTCACAACGCCATGCAATCGCGGCATGCAAGCTGCACCACGACACCACCCCGCCCTGCACAAAGCCACCCTGGCTCAACAGGCAAGCCCCACCATGATGCCATGATGCCACGCGAACTGCCCCAGCACACCACCAGTTCTCCGCCTTGTGACCGTGACTACCTAATCACCAACACCATGTCATTGCTTAGTACTAGTTCTTTGTATTTGTTTAATTGCAATTAAATATTGTTATTGTTATTACTATGCTTAACTGTTGCAAATATGTGTGATGTGACTTGACTAATCACATGAATCATGTGATGACTAATCATATGACTAACACAATTGCCATTTTGAGATCACCTTATGGGACTTGTATGACTTTCTTAACTTGTGCTACTTGCTGGTCATCGCTCTGTGAGGAGATTGTTGAAAATTTTCCATGGCCTGCCAACTGGTCAACTTTATAATTTTAGGGGAAACTTGCTTACCTTTTTAGCTGGTAACAGCTGGTATCAGCTAAAAACACAATGTGTGAAAACACTGATGAGAGACGGTTAACTAACCGTCTCTTGGTTCAGTCAATACATGCCCTTATGTGCATTGGAGTATGGAGCTTGCAGGGATATGTCCAAGATAATGACATCAAAGAGGTTACAGTGCTGGAGGAGCTTGTTGGGGAGGAAAGGATGATTGAGTTGTCTGCGGATTGGGATAGGATTGATAAATAGCATGGCTCAGGCTCTACCATACTATCTAGAGGAGTGCACCATACAGCAACATTTTACCAGTAATCATCATTGTAGTTGTAGTTGTAATCATAATTGAGGTACATGGCTACTATGGATGGGAATCATTTTGTGCAAATGTTCCTTGTCTTTGGGTGAATGTGACGTTGGACAAAGAAACGAATAGAAAGTGGGGCCTTAGGGATGAACAGGAAGAGGCCTAGTCATGTTTGCAAAACCTGACCTGTGGTTCAAGTTGACATTTCATCACCTACACCCAAGCCAAAGTCAAAATTACAACCAACTACAACTACATCCAAGAAATGCAAGCAGAGGACAGAGAGTCTGCCTGCACCGGAAAGGGGATTGTCAGACTCGTGTGATCCAAGCCAGACTCATAGACCAACTTGAGTGCACAACACTGTGGCACTAGTACTCCGAGTCTCAACTTGAAACACTCCTCCCTCCAAACAGCCACTCTTATTCCTCCCTCTCAATCACACTCTCAAAGAGCAGTGGGCATTCATGACAACCATTCCTCATCCCATTGCCAACACTGGTCTCACTCAGTAAGTACCTTCCTATCAATCAATTGGGGGCCAACTTCAACTTAGTTGTCACTCACTACTCTCACTCCTCACCAAACAGTTACACTTACTCCTCCCTCTTGACCTCTTGCTCAACGAGAAGTAGGCATTCATATGGGATCCATACCCATTCCTCTTCTCATTGCCAGCACTGCTCTCACCTGGTAAGTCCTTCCTATTGTATCAATCAGGAGCCAACTTTGACTCAGTCTTGTTTTGTAGCCCTGTGAACGTGCTCCATGTGCCAGCAATGTCTCCCCCATTGGCAGCCTCAGTCCAGCAGTGAACCAAGATGTGCCATCTCTTCAAGAACACACAGAAGTCTTTACAGCTACTGCTGACGCTGCAAAAAGGCAGGCTCAAGGCCATCTTCCCTCTCCAAGTCACCTCTCACTTCTCCCTCATGTCTCGTTTTCCAAATGGCTGTACAAATCATGCACCCATCTGGGGGTCACCAGTACATTCTGTTCAATTTATCCAGCCAGGTGATTTACCACTTACTTACATGCCTTGCAATCCCCCAGGCCCATTTATTGTGTTCCTACCTCATATTATGGGCACCAAGTCCCATCCCAACAACCTATGCACCCTGACACCCAGCCCTGCGTTAACTCAAGCCACCTTGCCAAGGTCAACAAACCTCCACAGATGTCACCCACTCTCCCATCCCTTTTCTTCCTCAATGCTCAGAACAAGCACATGCAAGTTGGTACGACTTGTTGAAGACTCTGGAGAGCTCAAAAGGATAAAAGAGGCATGCTTAGTAGTTTAGAAATAGTACAATAATTGTCTCAAGCATGCATGTGAACAGAAACTAAGTAAAAAAAAATGCTATGGCACTCTGAGTGCACAGGTTAGAAGGGTTCCAAACCCTTCTAACCCTTCACTGACCCTTATCTGTTTGGATGGGTACCCATACCTGTCGCTGTGGGAAAGGGTTTCGATGGGTACAGGTAAGGGTATGAAAATAATACCCACAGGTTACCCAGGCCATACACTAGGGGGAAGGAGACTGTTGAACTATGAAATCATTAGCTCAATGGCATGTAAAATATATCTAATTCTGATACTTACCTGGATTGGAAGCCATGGATGTCCCACCCACATTGGCCTTGGAATGCTTCCCATTTCGCCATGGTGGGCTTGGATCGCACCTATGCTTGGCCTTAGAGCTGGTCTTGCTTGCTGACTCTGACTCCTGAGGTGACTGTGACGATGCACGTGGTTGAGGATGGGGGGACTTGAACAAGGCGTGATGAGGGGACAGCTGTGAGGGGCAGGAAGGTGCAACACTGGAGGGAGTGGAAGGGTGAGAAGCTGCAGCATGGGAAGAAGAGGTGACATGGCTGGAAGGAGGGGGACAGGATGATGAGATGAGACTAGGAGTCAAAGGGTGAGAAAATTGTGAGACCCCAAGAGCAGATTTCAGTACCAACCTGAGGACCATATCGCCCTTCCAATTCCCAGTGCACAGTGAGAGGAGAGGACATAAACCTTCAAGTGCTGTGACAGCCTCAAACCACTCATTCAGAAAGTTGCCCTACAGGGTCATCTTCCTGTGCATCTTCTCAGGAATGGCATGGGGATCATGCCAAAGTGGGACCAAGTGGGTGTGGGTGACAGTGAATGCAGCTTGGCAGATCAACTTCCACTCCAGCTCTGATATCTTCACCCCATTTGCATGTTGGACTGCATTTTGCATAGGGGGTCAAGACAAGTTGCTGGCAGAGCCACTGACATGTAGTGATTTCAGGTCCAGTTGGGTCCGGTTGTAAACCCATTTTGGCCACAACCGGAACTGGAACCGGTTGGCCATTTTATGGCCACTGCCCAACCGACAACTGGACTGTGGCCAACTGGTCGTCATTGGTTGTGCAACTGGTTGTTGTCGGTCGGAACCGGTTCCAACTTCCAACCAACAGTTGCCATGTAGATTTTCCGTACCTAGAAGGGCACGGCAGGTTAACTGGCAGGTTACAGTAACAGTTTTATTAAGTGTTGTACAGAAAGTATCTATGGTCCTGTACACTAGCTACTAGATGAGAATGCCTTCAGTCTGCCACTGCTGCTCGCCGTCCAAGTTGTTGTGTCGCACTGTCAAATTGTTGTGGACTTGTCGTCGTCGCCGCCGATATCGTCTTGCTGTCCGTCACTGTCGTCGCCTTGCCATCGTCTTGCTGTTGTTGTTGTCACCTTGCCCGCTGTTGTGGCAGTCGACCTCGCCTTGTATTCGCCTGTTCCGAGGTGTTGTGGTCTTGGTCGTGAACTTGCAGCAGCTGTATTGCTGCTGCTGCTGGTGTTGAAGTTGTTGCTGAGGCTGCTGCTTGTTGCTGCCGTCATCGTGGTTAGGGTCACCTGCATTGGCGGGTCCCTGGGGGCGGTTGGTGGTGTGTACAACTTGAGGCTGTTGTCAGCGTGTAGTTGGCGTTGCTGCGTTGTCGTTGCATTCAGTAAGCAAGATTCAGCAAACAAAACCGGCAAATTGCAACAATCACCCAGGCCGGGCACAAATTTGGAAGTTGGGAATAGGGACCCATGATGCGTGTGACATGTGACTTAGCGTCATTTTCACCTCGACCCAGCAACGACAGCACCAATGACAACCCCCCGTCAATGCCACACTAACCACGACACCTGCGGCAGGAATGACAACAAACAACAATGGCGCAGTGGACGATGCAGCAGACGATGGCGGGGGGACAGCGTTGAACGCCAGTCACCAACAAGCCCCCAAGTTGGCCTGCAACGGCAACAACAACAAACAACAATGATGCAGCAGACAACGGCAGGGGGGCAGCGTCGAATGCCCGTCGCCTGCAAGCCCCCAAGTTGGCCTGCGACGGCAATGACAACAGACAACAACAACGCAGTGGACGACACAGCAGACAACGGCAGCAATGTGACAACGGCAGGGGGGCAACGACGAAGGGCTTTACTATATTGTTGTGTTACTGTTACGGTAGTACTTGTTGTATTCTAGTACTATTTTTTGTTCCATGAATACAGTACCACGGTGATAATAACCCAGGCCCACAGTGTATACAAGAGCAGTTGCAACTGGTTGTAGTCGGTCACAACCGGTTGGAGGACATGGTAGGATCTAGCGACTGCAACCGCACCTCGTTGTGCTAGGCCCCAACCACAACCAGAAGTCCAGTTGTTTGCAGTTGAGGTCCAGTCAAGTTCCGGTTTTTTTCTGGTTGGACCAACTGGACCTGAAAAGACTACTGACATGAGGATGGATCTTGCAATCTTTGGTGGTCCAGATGAAAGACTCCAGGTAGCAATCTGGGTGGGCAAGCAGTCGAAGAGGAGGGAGTAGGGGTCGCAAGCTGGCAGTGCCAGAGGAAATCTGTGAAGCTGACATACTTGGGTGCAGGGACGAAGTAGTCGCCAAGCTAATGGTTGTAGCTAATATATATATATAAAAGGGAAATAGTAAGGAAAAAAAAGAAAAAAGAAAAACATGGGTACTCACAGTTTGCTGTTGTCATTGAGGGATTTTGTCACAAGTTGAGTAGCTCTTGAAGGTGGCTGACCATGTCAACATACTTCATGAACTCAGGATTGTCTGTGAGCTCATCGTGAGTCAGCTGAGCAATGGTTTGGATGGGGAGGCCCAAAGGTTGAGAGAATAGTGATGAAGGCATTCCAAGGGACTGTATACTTGCAGCTGCAGAAAAAGCTGCACTTGGGGTGCAAGACCAAAAGTCCTTGTTGGTTATGTTGACAAAGAATAAAATAGATAATGTTAAAGTAGATATAATAAAACTATTTGTACTACTTATTTCTATTTCTGAATTAGAATTTAAATTATTCATCATTCTATATTCCTTTATCACTATATTGAGAATTTACTTCTTTTGTAAATATTATTTTTATTATTTTTAAATAATAAGAAGCACTTTTAACACAAAAATTACAAAGAAGAGTTAAATCTAAAATAGTTCAAAAAGGTAGTTTAGCTAGAACTACAGCTAGATTAATTAATACTAATAGATTTGTTAATAAAAATAAAAGAGGAACCTTCAGTATTACTATTAAAACTGGATGGATTATTAACAGTAATGCCAGCATTAATTGGAGGATTTGGTAATTATTATTACCTATTCACATTGGAGCTCCAGATATGGCAAACAAAAAGGAGTCACAAATGTTAATCATGTTAATCAGGTGTAAAGGGTTTGTAGGTGTCTTTTAAACTTATTTATTTAAAAACAATTAAAAAAAATAAAAGCTAGAATCAAATAGAGGATAAACTAAATAAATTTTGTTTTTATTATTTGAAAAATATAAAATTGTAAAAATTAGATTTAAATTTTAATACTTTTATATTTTGTTAAAGTTTTTTTGTTCATTTATTTTAAATTAACTTAAATTCTTAATTCCAATAAATTTATAATTCATTTATCTTGATATTTTTGAATAAAACTTTTTTTAAAAAGTCAAATTATCAAAATCATTTATAGTTAATTCTATATTATGACTTAAACCTTTAACTTTATAAATTTGTTTACCATAGCTAATATATTACTTTCATCTTGTGGTGAATACATAATTATTAATTCTAATTCTACTAATTTTTTAATAATTTACTTAATAAATTAACTAATTTTCTGATTTATTTACTTTAGATATAGTATAACCTAATTCTAAACCTTTATTAATTCTATAATAATTATAAATTATATCAAAGAAATATTTACCATTAAAGAAAATATAATTTTTTTGTCCCAAATTTAATGTTGTTATATAAATTAAAAATAAATATTTAAATTACTGAAGGAAAAAGTCTAGTACATTCAATAAATTCATTAGTATTAATATTAGTTTGAGGTTTAACTAGTTTATAATCTATATATAGTATGATATCAGTAATTGATAATATTATTATTATCTAGTTTAGGTTTAATGTTAATTTTTATAGGATTATTATTTAAAACATCAGCAGCACCTTTACATAATTGAGCACCAGATGTTTATGCTGATAGTGCTACTATTATAACTACATGATTAACTATTATACCTAAAATTTCTATTTTAAACCCTGACCTACTTTAGTCCATCATCCATAATTCAAATGGCTAAAGCTAAAGGAGTTAAATATTGATCAATACATTCTGATACACATTTTATTTTATTATTGTATTATAGATCATAAATTTAATTGAAACTAGTATAAGTTCAAGTTGAAAATCTTACTATTTTTCTTATTTTACCTTTACTACCCAGTCTTGTTTCATGAATTTTGCAGATCCATTACAGAAGCTATCTGTAAACTTAGCTCTTATTTATTATAGTATTATATAATAAATTCAATTCTTGTGTTTTATGGATTAAATCTCACTTCATCTCCTAATTAAGTTCTAATTAAGTAGATTAGGGGAGAATAATTACTTTTAATTAAGAAATATACAGAACAGCCTAAAATTTAAAAAATGTTTATATATTAAATATTATAATAGAAATAGCACAAAAAAGAATAAGTTATCAATTCAATTTGTAGTTAATTCATCAAATATTATAATAGACAAATTAGATAAAGAAATACATCATTAATTCAATATATAGCTAATTGATCAAGTGTTCATCAAGATAGAAATTCCATTATTTCTGTATCAGATATTGAATGTTCAATAATTTGTCTAGAATATAGACTAGTGAACTCAAAATCTTTTTAATTCTTCAATAGAACATATATTAAAATCTCTAAGACTTGGGAAATATCAATCTATAAGACTACTTTGTACTGGTTCTTCTAAAATATTCTTTCTAGTAGGTGAATCTAGTGATAAAGAAATAATAAATAACTTAACTTCTAATTCAGAAATAGAAATAAATAGTACAAATAGTTTTATTATATCTACTTTAACATTATCTATTTTATTCTTTGTTTATAAACCATCAATTTTATTAAATAATACAATGATACTTTCTTTATCTTTATTTAATTTTAATGAATAATTTATTAATGTCATTTATATTTGTTCCTATATTAGCTTTAGTATTATTATTTCTAAATTTCTTATTTTCAGTACATAGACCTGATGAATCTACAATTTCAGCTTATGAATGTGGATATTCAGCTATAAATAATCTTAATCTTTTATAATCTTAATTAAAATGTAATTAATGAATATCATTTAGAGATTAATAAATAACCAAATATAATTTATTAAAAATTTTTTTAATTATTTTGTTTTTAAAAAATATAAAAATTGAACAATTTTAAACATCAAGTTTATCATAAGGATCCAATCCCAGTTCAGCAGTTCATCATGATGTATCCAATAGTTCTCCTCAATTGATCCCAAATGCACCAGATGAAGCATGGCTATCATCCATCATCAATACATAAAACACCATCCACTGGTGATGTCTAAACCTTGTGAACAACTCCCTGCTTATCCTTGGGCTTGTTAGTACAGAGTGCAAAGATGATGCAAATGATCAGGATAGGGTATTTTTGGTCTTCTAAACTGAGCAAGCCACACACAAAAGGGTCCATTTTCTTGAAAACTAGGTCCTGGGTTGCTTTGCCAACATCATTCTTCTTTACTTGAACAAATTAATAATTAATAATTAGTAATTAGTAATTAGTATTAACGGACAGCAGTACTTTGTCATGTTCACAAATGATGCTATGTGTTTCACTCTCACCTACCTCGTTGCCAAGAGCAATGTCCTCACATTCTACCACCAGTTTGAGTCTTATAAGCCTCTTTATAGTGTACAAGCAAGAGCATAGGGTCGTAACAGCTTTGATATCATAGTACTGTTACAAACAGTCATCTAGGAATTAAAACAAAGAACAAAAAACATATCAAGTTGGAGAAAACACAGTACATGTCATGTATTGAGATGCAGTAAATTGGCATCAAGAATTTCCTGAAATTTGTCAAATGTGACCAAGCCACCAAGCATGGCCTGCTCAAACCCAGGCTCATGAGACGACTCAGAGGCCATTGGTGAAGCTTCTGAAGATTCATGTTGCCTACGTGCAAGGCTATGCATGTAAAATCCACTAGTAAACATCTGCTGTAAAGTAACAATACAGTTTTTGAATGATTTGAAGTGTTTTGTCTGAGTGGGAGTGTCTTCATTGAGAAAATAAACCTTGGATTGTAAAGCCAAATCGTTCACGTCAGCCCAGCATCATAGTGGAGGGTCTTCAATCTCGTTCCCATCATGGAATTGTGAAGTTATCCAAACAAGGATGTAGAAAAGTGACTTGAGATCATGGCAGTACATATGATGTACTTTTGGTGGAGATTCAAGCAGGTTAGTTGCCTTGAATGGTTTGGTGCCTGTACAACATTTGATGACAGGTCCCTGGTGTCCACGCTTACAGCAAGATCAAAGTCATTCAAAATGGCATACATGTTGTTGCCTTCCTTGTGAAACATTCATAGGGGGCTAATTTAATTCAGTTAGGGGTTCACCCTAAGGTTCAGGGTTAAAATTTCCCTAATATTTCACATATATGAGAAATAAATATACATGACATATCCACTGAACCCTGATAGGGCTGCGTATACAAGATGCATGGGTACACGGCACTGTTATCATACTGTATAGTGTCGCGTATACCAACATTTGTATACGCGGCCCTATTATGGTTCGGTGCATATGCCATTCGATCAGCAACACAATAAAACATATAGTTCGAGTACAAATATGGCTGTGTATACAAGATGCATGGATACGCGGCACCGTTCTCATACTGTATAGTGCCGCGTATACCGATATCTTGTATACGCGGCCCTATCAGGGTTCGGCGCATATGCCATTCGATTTGCAACACAATAAAACCTATATTTTGAGTACAAATATGGGCCGCGTATACAAGATGTCTGTATATGCAGCACTAACAGTGCCACATATACCAGCATCTTGTATACGCGGCCCTATTAGGGTCTGGCGCACATGGAGATTGACTCGCAACACAATAAAACCTATATTTCGAGTACAAATACGGCCGTGTATACAATATGTCTGTATATGCGGCACTGTTATCATACTGTATACTGCCACATATACCGATATCTTGTATACATGGCCATATCAGGGTTCAGCACATATGCCATTCGATCGGCAACACAATAAAACATATATTTCAAGTACAAAGAGGGCCACGTATACAAGATGCATGGATACGCAGCACTGTTCTCATACTGCATAGTGCCCCGTATACTGACATCTTGTATATGTGGCCCTATTAGGGTCTGGCGCACATGGAGATTGATTCACAACACGATAAAACCTATATTTCGAGTACAAGTAGGGCCGCGTATACAATATGTCCATATACGTGGCACTTAAGGCTCCAACTGTTTAGTTTACATTTACTCAAAAGGTACTAAGTAGATAGTAAACAGTTTAAACAGTTTATATATAGTAAGTAGATAGCATAAACAGTTTAGGGCCTGTCTTGGGGCCTGTCTGGCAAACACTGTGGTCTCATGGCATGGAGCAAGGCATGGAGAGCTTTCGGGAGGGGTGGAGGCTTGTGAGCCAATTGGTGTGAGCCGGTGGTTGTTGCGGTGGAAGCAAAAGTGGTGGGTGGGATGAAAAGAGCACACCTGGCGGTACTTCAAGAGGGAGAGATAACAGGCCAACGTTGTGAGTCACATTGTATGGAGCTGAGTCCGTGTGAGTTTGTAGGCGGAGGGGATCCCACAGAGGTTACAGGAAGGGAGAGAGGAGTCTGAGTCCGAAGTGTTTGCAACGGCGACAGCCGGTGTGAATGTGAATGGATGAGAGCAAGAACGGGTGCAAACGGCGATGGCAAGATCACAAAGCAGGAGTGGAAAGGAGTGACGAGAGATGACAATGCCATCTGAAGTGGCAAGACAGAGACAGAGACAAGAACGAGTGCCTGCGGTAGGGCCTAGCTTTGAACCAGATCATGCTGGGATGAGACAATAAAGGGGAAAACACTAGACTGATATTTCCGAGTCAATAGCGCAAGGTTATATACATGCAGAGTAGTAGCTACCCAGACAAGTTAGGTGGGAATAGAAAGGTAAGGTAAGAGAACAGTATGAACATAGAGTCAACGGAGACGATTGAGACAGACAACGGGATATGGGCGCGGACACAAGAAACTGAAACAGGTGATCTGGGTGAAAGGTAGCAAGTGTATGAGAATATCAATCAAAGGGGGCCAAGACATGATGACACATGACAATAGAAAGCCTCTTCCAAATCTAACGGCGGTGCACGGGCTCCGACAGCATCTTGCGGGTGGCCAAATGCAGCTGAGAGCGAACTTGATGTTGCGCAGCAATGCACGCAGCAAACAGGAATGCACGTTCTCACCTTAGAGTAGGTTGAGAGACTATAGCGTGGAGAGGGTGCACAAGTGAGAAAGAGAGTGAAATGTCTATTCACCTCCCTCCCCATAGGAGGGTTTTTATACTCTATGGTCCTACCCTGACCATTTGCGTAAAAGTGATGAGTACAGGTGTCTACAATATCGTGTTTTTACACACACCTGATGTAAACTACCACTTTGAGATAGTCATAGGACTTCTCTTGCATAGAGGGCGTATTGCGCCCATTGTAGTACGTATCCCAACTACTGTAATAGGCAAACATACTACCGTAATGTCGTAACTGCTATAGATAAGGTCCTTACATACTTATCTCGTTCCAACACTCCCCCTTGCTTAGTGCAGCTAATAAAAACGCGTCTAAGCAAATAGCAGCGTCCTCACGAGCTCTGGGTAAGAGCATCGAGTGAAAGTTGCCTCAGAGTCGATTAGTAGTGTGGTGTCCAACCTGACTCTAACACGTCTCATCAAGTTGTGAATGTCAACGACATTTTTCAACTCAGACGTCTCATTATTATGTCCCCATTAGGGACAGGACATGCGAACTTCCCTCTGGTAGTTCAATGAAAGGCTTAGAGTCATTTGTCTGCTAATTAAAGCAACATCATACCATGTCTTTTGAGAGAGTAAGGTGATTCTGTCCTGTGAGGAGATGATTGCTCATAATGCAAATGAACATAGAGAAATGTATGTTCCTGAAGAAGAAGCGGTGTACGCGAGAGTACAATAGCTCCTTCACGCTCTCCATCACAGATCTCCATCATCAGACATGGTGTGCGTGCACGGCAGTGCACCAAACTCTAGCCCTAGCTGTTCCCTGAATTTAAGGAACTTAATACGACCCAGATTCTTAGTAAAGAGATCTGTGGGGTTCTCAGCTCCTTCAATGAAGAATAACTCTATCTTCTTTTCACGGATCACATCACGTATGTAATGGTGACGTAGATCAATATGTTTAATCCGTTTCTCCTGAACAGGATTAGAAGATAAGAATATGGAGCCTTGATTATCTCCGCATAATGGAATCGGTCCGAGGTTTATTCCAAGCTCACTAAAGAGCGAACAGATCCAGACCAACTGTCTGCTAGTATCACACAGCGACATGTATTCTGCTTCAGTTGATGAGAGCGCAATAGATTTCTGCGCTCTAGAATTCCAGCAGAACACTCCATTAGCCATCTTTACTAAGTAGCCCGTAGTGGACTTTCTCGTAATTGGGTCTGAAGCCCAATCAGAGTCTGCATATGCTATTATACCACCATCACTTTTGCCATCAAAGACTAAAGCATAATTAGAGGTACCAAGTAAATAGCGGCAGATGTAAAGTGCACGCTTCATATGGTCCTCAGATGGGTTGGCTGCAAATTGCGCCATTTTGGTGACAGCATAGGCAATGTCTGGTCGTGTACCAATCATAATGTATAGGAGAGATCCTATCACTTGTTGGTATGACGCACGGAGCTCTGGGGTTGCAGTTCCCTTATTAGGGGATGGATGATACCCTTCCGGTAGTGGGGTAGGTACTGATTTGGCATTAATCAGTTTGAAATGCTGCAGCACTTTCTGAAGGTAATCCTGCTGATCTAACAGGATTCTACCTTTAGAATGTAGTATGCGCATGCGTAGAAACTCTTTGGTATCTCCTAAGTCTCTGCATTCCCATATCTCCATGAAGCGCTTCTTCAGGGATGCTATGTCCTTTTTATTTCTTCCTAAGAAGAGGATGTCATCGACATAAACAATCACTACAATTGTTTTGTTGTCGTTAACAAACAGACCTGAGTCTGATTGAAGTCGTGTGCAGCTCAGGGAACTCATAGACTTATCCAGCGCTCTCCACCAAGCGAGTGCAGCTTGTTTAAGTCCGTATATAGCTTTCCTTAAGCGCATGACTTTGTTTTGTTGGCTAGGGTCTTTAAACCCTTCAGGTTGCTCCATATAGAGTTCCTCATCGAGGTCTCCATAGAGGAGGGCAGTTTTGATGTCAAGTCCAGAGATGTGCCAATCCTTCAGCGCTGTAAGCACGAGCATCATCCGGACAGTCTCAAACCGTACCACTGGTGAGAATATTTCGTCATAATCTATGCCTTCAATCTGAGAAAAGCCTTTGGCAACTAGCCTGGCCTTTTTACGGCCGTCTGACTTTAAGTCAAACACCCATCTATTCTTGATTACCCTTCTGCCTTGTGGTGTGTTAACAAGATCATAGACTCTGCGTTTGCGAAGAGAGTCAAGCTCTTCTTTGCACGCATTACGCCACTCCCCCTGGAGTTCACTTGGCATTTTTTGAATGTCCTTATAGGTCCATTCACAAATATTAGAGGTATCAGGTAACTCTAGATCTGTTGGTGAAACTGCTTTGGCAAGCAGAAGATCTAGAAATTTGACTCCCCCTTCCTGAGCTAGGTGGATCAGCAATTGCTGATCTACTTCGTCTGAATCCTGCGGATTATCACTCTGAGCACTGGAAGAATCAGATTCGGCTTGTTCAGGAACATCGCCTGAGACCGTCTGATCTTGACTAGAACGCTGCTGGGAGCTACCCGGCTGTGTTTCAGTCAATTGTCGCCATGTGCGAGTCCGCGCAATGTCACGAATAATCGCTGTAGGAGGCCTATCTCCATAGACATTATCAGGACGAGTAACTGGTCTCCTTATACACCCCGATCTCCTAGGTTCACTAGGACCAGGTACTGGAACAGGGGGTAAAGGCGGAGGTAGCTGCAATCCAGATCCTCCAGCAGAAGTGCTAGGAGGAGGTCCAGCGGCCGGCTGGGGAGCGCTTCTCCCTTTTACAATAGGGGGCTCAGGTGGTAGGTCGTCGTCATCACCGGGAGCGGCGTTGTCTTTAGACTGCTCACTAGGAACTGTCTCATCTAACTGAGTTACACCATGGGGTATACTCTTAGTATTGTCCTTAGGACACCTAGGGAATAACGCTTCATCAAAGAGTGCCTTGTCTGAATAGAACAAGGTATTAGGTGTGCGCATGAAGACATCAGCCTTCATTCCAGCTCCTCTACCAAGGTAGATCATCAGTTCGCTTTTGGGAGAAAGTTTATTCACCCAGCGAGCTTCTGGAATATGTACATATGCACCACATCCAAATACTCTAAGATGCGATATGTCAGGGACATCATTGTGTAATAGTTTGTAAGGAGTCTGCCATTGAAGGCAACTTATGGGGGTTCTATTATAACAATGTGCAGCATGAAGTACTGCAAATTCCCACCAACTCTGTGGTAAACAAGCATCAAGGTGCATAGCCTGAGCTTTGTCCATTATAGTGCGCATAAAGTGCTCAGCGCGCCCATTTTGCTGTGGCGTATGTGGCGCAGACTGTAGCACTGTTATGCCGGCATCCTTAAGCCGCTTTCGGAAGGCATCCGATTTATATTCACTGCCGGCATCTGACATCCATTCTTTAATGGTTGTGTTAAACTGATTTTTGATTAACGCTAGCCACTGCTTTAGTGCCATAATAGCAGAGGCTTTATCCCGTAAAAGAATGATCCATGCAAACGAAGTATAATCATCAAAGAAGACAATAAAATACTTGTATTTATGGTATGACAGTATAGGGAAGCTTTTCAAATCAGAATGAATCTGAGAGAAAGAGGCTTTAGCCCTTGTATCGGACGGAGGATGTGAGGCAGCAGGCATTTTGCCTTGCACGCACCCAGGACATATTACATCAGAGGAGGGAATTGTAATCCCTTCTGGAAAGCCCTTAGTGTGTTCCTTAGCTCGTCTTAGAACCTCTTTAGATGGGTGACCGAGGCAACGATGCATAAGGTCATAGTCTACATTTAGTAACGCAGACTGGTTCGCAATATGCGACTCAGTTAGAGTGGATATAGAGGCATCTAGCCAATATAGGGATTGTCTGTGAAGAAGGGGTTTACATTGGACAATCTTTTTGTTTTTATGTAGCAAGTTAATATGCTGCGAATTCCCCAAAACGCGCAAACCTTGCTGTAAGAAGACACCCATAGACAGAAGACGTATGCTTATGCGTGGAATGTATAGAACTGGATATACCTGAGTAATTATGGGTTTGTCTGCGACGTAATGCTCAAGCAAGACAGAACTGGTTCCTTCGACGTATAGCATTTGTGCCGCTGTCTTTACAGGCATCCTTTCAGACTTAGCAATTGGCTTGTACTCGATAAAATCACTAATATTATTAGTGAAGTGTGCTGAAGCTCCTGAGTCAAGGAGCCACATATTTTGTGTATGCTTTATACACTCTGCACATTGACTGAAGTACTCATTGTGCTCACACTCAAGTAAATCGAGGAGAGCGCTGCTAATATTATACATATCAAGCGACTTCGGTACTAGTACATGCGATTCCTGTAGATATACGTATTCGTTATGTTTGCCATCCCCTAGACTTTTTGGGGGCAGGGCTAATTCTGTAATGTCATCAGCATGTGATGTGCAAAGTGAAGAAAAGACATACTGTTCTTCATCACAAGAACCCCAATCAAGGGTGTTCTCATCTGGTCCAGTTAAAAAAGACTCCGGTGTCAGCGAACGGCCTATGGCGGCCGGAGAAATAAGAGTGCCAAAATGGGGATCCGTTGGCATCTTGTGATCTCGCAGCCACTGTTGATTACTGTGCCACAGAGATTCGATTTGCTCATTAGAACAAGATCGAGGAGGGAAACGGCTTTCGCCGGTAGTAGCCCACCTACTGTTGCTTCAACAATTGAAGCAGGACTGACGTAAGGAGGTGTGGGAGCGTGACTTTCTGTATCAGAAGTCATATCGCTTAATGTCAGATTCGACAAGTCAAGTTGGAGAGCATTTGACTGCTCACCAAATATCTCGGTGTCATCTAATCTGTCTATGTTCATTATCGACTGTGCGCTGCCCGAAGGCTGCTGCGACATGTCGATGTCGACTTCGGAGTCATACTCCTCGTCCATGAACCGTTCAATATGAGGACGCATGATAGCGTCAACGTCTACGAAGCGCTGCTCAAGCGTCTTTATGGTCTGGACTGTAGCGGGTACATCCAGCCGTTCAGCGAGCGAAAGCACCTTGTTTACGGAAGGGAAGAAGCCGGGAGTCCTCTGAGGCGAGGATGATTCGACTTCTGTCCTGGTAGAGACACCAGATGACCCAATATGAGTCACCTTGTGGGAAGTAGGAGGGGCTAGTGCAGCGATGGAGGCAATATGCGAGTGCTGTGGAGCATGGGCAGGTGCCTTGCCTTTCCCTTTCCCTTTGCCTCTTCCGGATCCACGTCCACCGCGCTGCCTAAAAGGCTGCTGCTGATTGGACAGGCCGGGAGCGCTAGACTGCTGCTGCGAACCCTGCTTGGTAAAGCGAGGGTCAGCGCGCTTCCGTTTAATGGCAGAAAGCTTCTGCACTGTATGTGTTACGAACTCGGACTGTTTCTTATCTTTCTTCTGATGTGTTGCCTCGTGTTCGCGTGTACTTTTACCTACGACCCACTTCTTCCCCTTCTTCGGCTTCTATCTCGCACCCACCGCCTGACCATTACGATGGCCGATTTTACAACTTTTAGAGTCCGCAGACGCCATCTGACTTCCGTGTGCCTCCGCGGGATTCGCTTGTTCTATTTACAGGTTTCCCTTTCGCATTACTCGATTAGCTCGCTAGGGCCCGTACCCTAGGATCGCGCCATGTGTTTGTAGTATACAAACACCCTGTACTAGTATATAAGTCATGCCCTACCTAGCTTGTACGGTAGACTTGACTTCTTGTGTAATACCACATCGTCTTTGCCTCACAAATCCCACTTGACTCGCCCTTGCGCTTGAGTCCTCGCCTTCGCTCGCCCTTGCGCTTGAGCCCTGCTTTCTGCTATTACTCTAGTGCCCCAGGGAGGCCTAGTAGTACTTGTTCACCATCGAACTGAGTCCTAACCGACTCGTGCCTTTCCGATCCCGATTGACTTAGCGAAGTACACATCGTACTTAACGCCCCTGTGGTGGCGTTACAGTATGGGCGGCCTTATGCTGTCCGCGGTTAGTCTCCGTCTCGTACTGGCTTTCGACACAAGCCGATACAGTCTGGAGCTTTAGGTCAGCAACAGGGAGATTGTTGCACATGATGGGGATAAGGTGCTCCCATTTCGGGGGCAAAGCGGACATTGCAATAAGAGCCTGCAACTGAGGCTTAATGGCGAGGTTAGTGGCGGCAGGGCCAGTACCAACAGTAACGTTCCCTAGACGAGAGAAGGCAGCAGCCATCTTCTCGAACTGGGGAGCAGGGTGCTGATTTGTATTGAAGCGAATAGAGATCACTTCTTTGAAGTCTTTGTAGATGCGGGGCATAGACACCGCACCATACCGGTCTTTTACAGAAGTCCAGAGCGCCTGGGAAGTAGCCCCAGTGACTGCCTGCTGAATAGCAGGGGTGAGGCGAAGGGTGAGATTACCCCTAGCCATCTCATCGCTCTTGTTCCAAGCTGCTCTGTCAGCGACATCGGCAGCGGCAGGTTGGGTAATGGTACCAGCAACGTAGCCCCAAAGCCCTTGGGACATGAAGAAAGCGGTCATCTGTTGAGACCAAGTGGTCCAGTTAGAGCCATCAAAGACAGGGACAAGCTGAGTGAGTTGAGAGGACATGGTTGTATAGATCTGTTGGCTTTTGCAAACATCAGTATTGCGTTACTATAATAACAATACTGTGTGAAACAAAAGATTGTCAATGCCAGCATCGCCTTTGGCAATACTAAGCACGACAATAGCCCAGTATTAGGCTATTTCCAACAGAATGGGTCGAAAACCCATCTTGAGATTGAGAGCATCAATGCCAATAAGCCGGACGATCCTGCTCGACATCACCCCAAGGTTAAGCTATTTGTCTTTCCAAAATTAATTGGACGCGCAATAGAGCCTTGTTTAGTTAGGCGATTGGCCAAGTCTGTGTGCTCCTCAAGAGCACAATACCGGGTTGCTAGTAACCAGGGAGCCTCCCTGAGTCTAGAGCCTACAACCGCACGAGTACCTCTTTTCAAAGGTAACAACGTGGTGGGCAGTGACCACGGGCGCAACTCTATCAAAGAGTGCAACGGCAAACCCTGTAGCAGGGCCCATAACCTGTTGCGCAGCAATGCATGCAGCAAACAGGAATGCACGTTCTCACCTTAGAGTAGGTTGAGAGACTATAGCGTGGAGAGGGTGCACAAGTGAGAAAGAGAGTGAAATGTCTATTCGCCTCCCTCCCCATAGGAGGGTTTTTATACTCTATGGTCCTACCCTGACCATTTACGTAAAAGTGATGAGTACAGGCGTCCACAATATCGTGTTTTTACACACGCCTGATGTAAACTACCACTTTAAGATAGTCATAGGACTTCTCTTGCATAGAGGGCGTATTGCGCCCATTGTAGTACGTATCCCAACTACCGTAATAGGCAAACATACTACTGTAATGTCGTAACTGCTATAGATAAGGTCCTTACGTACTTATCTCATTCCAACACTTGACATCTTGAAAGAGACATAGGCGAGATTGGGCGATGCAACGGAGATGAGGTGTTGAGGACAAAGACGGCATGAGGCATGGGAATGTGTGGCCTGGCTTGGAGTGTCGATTGGCATCGTCCATTTGCGGCATGAGGAAAGGGTGAGCAGTGGGTGAGAAATGCGAGAGAGGGAAGGAGAGAGTGTGTGTGTATGGAGTGAGCAAGTGAGAGAGAAAGCGTTGATCGATGGGGAACAATAGTGAGGTGCGACACTGTGAGAACGTGAGACGGAAATGGTAGCTGAGCCACGCGATGCCAGACCGAGATCAAAAACACTGAAAACAGATGATTTTGGGCCCAGAGCCCGTGCTATCCTTACAGTGTGGCTTCGAGCAGGCTCAGTGAGGGTGGTGTTATGGGGATGTTTGGAGAGAGCCTGACTCCTGAGCAGCCCAGGTGGCATAAGAATGGTGAAGTCAATTGGTAAGGGAAGGGGTGAAATGGGGGTGCTTGGTGAGAGACAGTGTCCGAGTTGACAAGAGATGTGGGGGTAGACTTAAGCTTGAGATTGCTCAGCACAAGAGATGGAGATAGCATTGCCAGTGGTAAATTGCTAGATGCATGGGAAACGGACAGTAAACCTGGTGTCAAAATTGATGGGGAGGTCTCAAAGGTCAAAGGCAAGGTGAGTGGCGCAAGGAAAGGGTCAGCAGGGGGTGAAAGCACATTTGGGGACGAGGCAAGCTTCGGGGATGGAATCTCAAATGAATGATGATGGTATCGAAAGTGGTAGTTCAGGTGAAGGTGTCAGAAAGGCCAGAGATACAGATCGTGGGGCAGGGGCAGGAGGATGGACAAGAGCTCAGAGACACCATTAGTGAATGAAAATGGCAGTAGGGGAGTGCGTGGCAAGGCCAGGGAGATCAAAGGGAGAGATATCTGTGGGGAAACCGAAGATGCAGGCTTGAGCTGACTGTCCTCAGTCAAATGTGCATGAGATAGCTGAGGCTCTGAAACAGTTGGCTCAGACAAGGAAGGAAGTTGGGAGTCTGGAGAGGTGAATGTGGGTTTGGGCTCGATCTTGGGGATGTTTCCAGCACTGGTTTGGGGGAGTTTGGTTTGGTTTGGTTTGGGGCCATTTTAGCCAAACCGGAAACCAAACTGATTAGAATTTGCCCAAACCAAACCCAAACTGAACCAAACTGCTCCAAACTGTTCCAAACCATTCCAAACTGGTTCAAACCGATTAAAAACAATTGGTTTGGTTTGGTTTGGTTTGGTTTAAACTCGGTTTAAACCACTTAAGGAACCACTTAAGACCCAAGTTTGAGGCAAAAACAATTGATTTTGTTCAAATTCATCAATTGAGACTTTGTTTCAGATTATTTGAGACCAAAAACTATTGATTTTGATTCAAATTTGGTTTAAACTCAGTTTGGTTTGGTTCAAACTCAGTTTGAACCAAACCAAACCATTTATTGATAAAATATTTTTTAATATTTTTTCTTAATCGGTTTGGTTTGGTTTGAACCAGGTTTGGGACCCCCAAACTGGAAACCAAACCATTCAGTTTGAGCCAGGATTCTCCAAACCCAAACCATTTAAAACAGTTTGGGTTCGGTTCAAACCCAGTTTGGGTCGGTCTGAGACCAAACTTCCCCAACACTATCCAGTGCTCGGGGAATCAAGCAAGAGGGTCGACCAAGGGGTCAATGGGATATCAGAATGATCAAAGGTGTGCACACAGGTCCAGGTTTGAGATGATCTTCCGTTGTCCAGCAGATAGGATGGGAAGAGCAACAGGAAAGGCATGGAGATCAATGGCGAGCGCCAAGAGGGCAAGAGGGTGTCACGGTGCTGGTGGGAATGCAAGACCAAGGCCACGCAATGCCGGATTGAGACCAAGACTTGGACTGAGATAACTGAAAATACAAGGGTTTTCAGGCTCAGCGCAATAACTGACAGCTCTACCAATAACTGAGACATGGCCTGTGAGATAATCATTTACTGTATAGTAAACAGTTTGTTTACCGTATACCTCATTCTGGTAAATAGATAGTAAAACTAAACACTATATACGGTTTATAAACGGAAACTAAACTAAACAGTTGGAGCCTTAGCGGCACTGTTATCATACTGTAGACTGCCGTGTATACCGATATCTTGTATACGCGGCCCTATTTGTACTCGAAATATATGTTTTATTGTGTTGCCGATCGAATGGCATATGCGCCGAACCCTGATATGGCCGCGTATACAAGATATCGGTATACGCGGCAGTCTACAGTATGATAACAGTGCCACGTATATGGACATATTGTATATGTGGCCATATTTGTACTCGAAATATAGGTTTTATTGTGTTGCGAATCGATCTCCATGTGCGCCAGACCCTAATAGGGCCACGTATACAAGATGTCGGTATATGCGGCACTATGCAGTATGAGAACAGTGCTGCATATAACAAGATATATGAGATGCAGATATACACAGCACTATAAAGTATGATAACAGTGCTGCATACTATATCTGAGTAGTATACAAGAATCTGGTACCAAAACCCTATATTAGTACCATAGAAGTACCATAAGGTTAGGGTTTGTATGGGGCAATATCTGTATCTGACCCATATATTGCATATAATAATTTTGGCACTATTTCTAGTAGGGTTAGGGTTTAAACCAGGCAGTGGCTTTTAAATACATAAATGTAGCTTTCATGATGATCTGCGGGTCTTCCCTCTGTATCCTATCTGCAGTCAACAGAATAGTCATGTGGCCTATGGGTGTAACACAATCTATATTTCTATTATGTATTACTGTGATTTCAAGCAGAAGAGCTGTACTGTACAGTGGTGAGTGAGCAATGCAAACAAGCCATGCTAGATGTACACATCAGTAAGAATACAGGCAACTTCCAACTTTCTAACTGGTGTGCCAGCAGGAAAGCAGTGCAAGTTACACAAATTCACAAGTCAGTTATTTAATATAAATATAAATAACATATATTTATTTGATTAAAATGATTAAATATCTAATCTATTTTTTTATTATTATTGCTGTTTACAACTTTGGACACACAAAATAAAATAAAAAGAATCCATTTATTGCATAATAAAACATGTACAGTCTAATTGGTGTTGTCAGCAGTTGAAATCTTTACAACCTTCATGTCTCCTCAAATTTCTAAACAACTTGTGAACGCACCTGGTGCTGGTCCAGCTCCGAGCCCAATGCTGCCAGTATCACCACCAGCAGTGCAGCAGCACCATTTTGTTCCACTGCCGCTGCCATTCCAGCCCTAGCAGGTTGGTGCATATCATCCTGTTCCATGTGACAATGGTCAGTATCATGGCAACCCTGGTCTGAATGCGAACGCACCGCCCATCTATATCATGGACGCGTATTATTTTCCCTATTTTTCTGTATTTATATGGATTTATATGGTAAAGATATAAAGGGCTGAAGTACAGAGACTTTGAGTCAGTCACAAGGGTTTGCCACCCATGTGCATGTGACCGTGGGACATAGGTCCCTTATACATACAATGGTTCTGATTGGTAGATAAGGATGGAAGGATCTAGAAGGATCTAGAATGTGCTTAGTAGTTTACGCTTACTTGCTGTATTAGGTTTTACTCAGCAAAGTGGAGCCACTCGTAAGTGCTAAGTTGAGTGTGCCCACCTTAACAGTTCACTCTTATTCCACACTTGACTTGGCAGAGCATGGCAGTTGCACTGCTACAATCTACGTGCAACCCTATGGTGCACAACCTTATGGCATGCAGCCCTATGCAACCTTACGGCATGCAGCCCTATGGCACACAACCTTATGGTGTGCAGCCCTATGGTGTGCCACCAGGTTACCCTCCACTCCCTCCTCACTTTGCCATCTATCCCAGGGTTGGCAATGTGCAGCTTCAGCCGTGGGGTTATGGACACTATGGGCCCTTTGGCCAGTTGCCAAACCCTGTCCCACATCCAGTAGCCATGGAGCCAGATGAGAGGGCCCAGGGCCAGGACCACACTACCATTGCACCAGGCATTGGCGCAGCCAGGAGAGATGCACATACAGTGACAGGTATGCCTGAGGACAGGGCGACAGTCCAGCAAAAGAGAAGCTATCCAAATAAGGAAGTCAGTAAGGGAGGTATGTCACATTCAGTCGATGAGATGCTTACTGCTAATGTCTTGAAGTCTGGCAGTTTCACGTTGAAGTCGATAGGGACCAGGTGAGGCAGACATTTGCTGCACTGACCAACTTGACTTGGCCAGAGTTCGAGGCCGAGGTGTTGGAACAGTTCAACGCTCACAAAGATGTGCGTCTGGGGTATTGTCTTAGCAGAGGGAATCGGGCCTGGGTGTCTCTCACCTGTCCATCAGACTGGAGAGTAGCCATCACCAATGTGCAAGAAAAGGCACTCATGGTGCGGACACGTGCGGTGGTGATGGAGATTAAGGATGTGGTAAGTCCTGGGCACTCTCAACAAATGAAAGACGTGTTTACTTATTTTGGGGATTGCAGAGCACTCTGAATCAACTGAAGGCACATGGGAAGGGGAAGGAGAAGGAGAAGTGATCCCACAATGACAACATACCCCCGGAGGCAACACTGGAAGTGCAGTGCCAAGATGACAACCTCCTCAGCTTGCAGAGACATCTGCTGTGCCATAAGCACACCCAGTCCTTTGGGTTGTGTACATATTGCTATATTGAGCTAGCAAGAGCAGGCATAGAGGAAGGCACATTCCAATCAAGCACAGGGAGATGACACATTGGGCAAAACTCATTGTAAGCAAAATAAAAAACAGAGGAACGATGAACAAAGACTTACTGATATCTAGGAGATCAGAAAAGCTTTGAAGCACTTGCAACCGAATATAAAGCGATACAATCACACACCTGCAAAGAAAGCAAAGGGTGTTCATGCAGCACCTGAGGTCCACATTGCCCTCAATATCACACCTATGCTGGGTGTGGGGGCATTGCAGAGCTCCTATGTTGTGTCGGGAGCCCAGGTTTCTCAACAGGGGTCAGGCCTGGGTCCCATGGATGCTATTTGAGTCAGTGATGTCGCTGTATGTACTGAGGCACCAGCATCCGCTCCCACAGAGGAGAGGTTGGCCTACACTTCCCTGGACCTGCTAGCAGATTGCATTGTCCAAGGGCAAGTTCCATTGGTATATAAAATACTTACCCTCATGGACATCAAGGAACCAGTGCCAAACTTGACGTACCTTGATAGCCACACCAACTTGTACGATTTTGGGTACAACAATGTGATCTAACTCTTTGGACTGGATGAGTCTCTCCTCTCTGGTTTTGGCCTCAGTACAGAAAATGCCCACTGCATCATCAGTTCATACGAGACAGGTTCTTTGAGCCCCTTGGTTTACAGCACTTTTCATATGTATGTGGAAACACGTCAAAAAAATTCATGTGTTTTGTTGTGTTTGTTTTGTCCCATGGCCTAGTGGGTATGCACGTCAAAAGTGGTAATGCTATGTCACTTCCCCTGGACGTTCTGAAATTTCAGCACCCCGCTCTATGTGGGCCTCTACGACCCCCAGTACCCAATGATGTGCACTGCGCTTGGCTGGCTGTGTACCTTGCATGTAGTTTGTTACTTTCCCATGCTGCTTGCATGGTTCAGGTTCCCGTGCTGCGTGATTGCACTTTTGGCTGACTCTCGACTTTCCTGCACCACATTTCTGAGGCAAAGAACCTTTATTCAGCTCTTCACTGGTATCCAACCTCATGTGGGCACTCTAGAATTTCAAGCCAATACCTCCATATACTATTATTTCGTGTATTTATGGTTTTCCAACAATAGAAAACCCCCTTTGTGCTCTGGGCACCCTTTGTTTGTACCCCCGAGCACATTGCACTTATGCGCAGCCTTAGCGACTCAAGCGCAACACATTCCCGACCCAGGCGGCAACATATACGAAGTTTCATGTCGCACAGAAGCATGTATGACTGTTTCTGATCACTTGCGACCACCCAACCCTCAGGCTCCGTGTAGCCTCTCCCGACCTCGCCGCACCCGCGCGCGGCCTTAGCCCTTCGACATCGACGTGTCCGCGATCACCATGGGCTCATATACGACATCTTGTGCCCCGCGGAGGCCTGCGCAACACCTTGCAACACTTTACACCCCCAAACCCTGCACATCTTAGATGTGTCCCCTAGTTACCAGGGATAGTTTATGGTATCAGCGGTTTGGTAGTAATTTCCAAGCTGGCTCTCACAGAAGGTGTCCCACAAGCAATTCAGATTGGGAGCTTCGGGCTTTGTGCATTTAAAAAAACCTTGGGAGGAACAACTCAATGCAGAAATCACTTAGCGAGAATCGAACCCCAAGACAATCCCATGTGTCCATCACAGGCCAAAAAAAAAATTGGCGATTCTGCATACATATGAAAAGCGCTATAATGGACACTGGCACTTGTGAACTGCCATCTACTGCTGAAGTCGCTGCCCCAACTGCCCCAACAGTTCAAGACCCTGTGCAGTGCAACAATGGGGTCAAATGCCAGGCCATAGCAGATGAAGATATAGAGGTATGGCCAGTCTGAGGCGGAGTGAGAAACGAGCAGTGCCTTGGAGTGTAGTCTTTGCGTGAGCGGAGAAGGCAGCATGTGCTCATTTTCCTCTTTTGTGCCGCCACCTCTCCACCTATATTCCAACCAGTCTGAAAAACACAGAATTCTTTTATTTCGCCCACCCTGCCATGCCCTATAATATTAGAGGATCGATGATGTGACCTGCTATGTTGCTTTGGCACTCATTGAGTCACTCCGGAGGATCCCACCCACCCATCACGACCTTGCCTTGGCAACAGGAGCTCATTTTCAATTGTGAAGCACTTCACACTTTCACCTGTCTTCTATGCACCTACCCTCATTTAGTATCACTATCTAGTATGCCAGGGAGCCTTTTTCCCACTCCTTATGTACATAACCATCAGCCCAGGTACTATGAATACAGTCATTCATTCACACTCTGCAGGTTTCGTCTCGTGCTCCACCTCTCACGTATTGGCTCTCTCCCAAGCATGTGTGCAAAACCTATTGCTTCACTCACGCATTCCAGCATCATATGTGTCCATGTTACTAGTGCATGACGTTCGCTCACTTCCCCTCTATAGAACCCGGTGTCAACCTTTTACTGCCAACTACCATCATCTTCAGCCCTATTGTTGCTCCCACGCATTCCCGTGGTCAGCGCCAGCCTCCGCGGCCGTCTATAGCCAGGTGCCAGTGGATGGTATGACAAATGCCCACATTCTTAGACCCAACTCGCATGCTTCCATCCCCACTCTCAGAATTTGGTGGATCTCCACTTTGTACATGTACCAATAATTACACAACTATCATTGGGTAGAATTATGTCTCGAAAATCATGCAAATTGACATTGTTCTCCTTTTATTTTTGTTTGGTTGTTATAAGTGCTGTCATGTAATGCCTTATGGAGATGCATCAATATCCCACACCTTCTTTCTGCATACGGCGATGAACTTGTTGGCGACTGAGGAGTATTCACCATACATTGTGGCCAATGCCCACCACGGACTGTATCCTCCCCATGCATTAGCAGCAGCTCATTACTTTTATCCTCCCTTTTATCCTGCTATCTCTTTTCGCCCCTCTGTGTATGACTTACTTGGGTATTTCCCCCCTGACAGCCCACTCCAGGATCAACATCAACACAGCCTGGTTCCCGTTCCTTCCGGCTACTTGCAGTCCCACTATGCCCCAACCCCAATCCTGCTGATTCTTCTGTCTTCTAGCTCTTCCAAGCTCAGTCATGCTCTCGTGGAGACCCCTCCACCAGTGTCTCAATCCATCAACTACGCCTCTATTACCCTTCCTACTAGCCTTCCAATGTCATCCCCATCTACTCCCAAACACGGACAATCTGAGACCCTGGTTGGATTAAACCTTGTCGAAACTGAATACGCCTCAGGCATTAACGGACAGCCCTTTTTGTCAATGACATCGCTTAGCACCCTCCCACTCTCCAGCAAGTTGGCATCACATCCCAAGGAGGAGAGCCAGGAGCATACCCACATTTTCCCCACTCCAGCGGGGACATGTGGCCACCTGCATCGTTGACCACACGTGAACGATTCGTTCCACTTGCAAGACCCCGTCATGTACCTACATACTTCTCCGCCCCCATCTAAGGTTTGTTCGCCACCTCATGTCCTGTATCATTTATGCTTACCTCATGGATAGCGACGCCCTCCTCCACCCTCCCTTGCGCTACCAGGGCAGCTTGTTTATTCACCTGACGCTCGTAACCCCACACCGCTTTCCTCGTCGTTCTCGTCGCCCAATATCGGGATGCCAACGTCGAGCATACACCTCAACATGAACGTGGCAAGCTCATTGCAGGTACCACTGCCAGTGTCGGCGCCGAACCCCAAGGCCAGGCCAGGCGTGTTGAAGTTGCCATCGACAAAATGGAGTCCACTGAGAATAAAAGCGATGGCCTGTTTTTTCTGCCATGAGCAGAAGATTGCATGTGGAGTGCTGCCCAGGGAAAGCGCTAACTCAACGTGCAAGTGAGTGGTACCCTCGATTTCTGATCGGCGAATTTGATCGCTAACCCTGATTGCAGCCAGTGTGCACGATGCTCATGCAAGTGTGAATACCCCACAAAGTCGCGTTGTGGGTTCCATAGGCATCATGATAATGGGGGCAGCCACCACAAGGAATCCCAGTCCACAGATTACGTCCCTAATCCATAAGTTGTTCATGACCATCCTTCATGTTTCTTTCTTTCTTTCTTTCTTTCTTTCTTTCTTTCCTTCTCCCTTGTTATTTTTTCCCATGCATGCACACGCACACATTTACCCACACTCCACAAATGAATGCTCGCATCTCTCGTCTCATGCTCTGGACTCCCTGTTTACTCGCTCACATTAATTTGCACTGTATGTTTAGTATATATATCAACAGGTCATCAACAACCCTAACTTTCATGCATGATAATTTCTCGTCTGGTCTGACTAGGGGTTACCCCCAAACCTTGCCCTGAACACCTTCAACCATTTTTTCTGCTCCCTCAACGGTAAGGCCAGTAGCATCGTGCCATCGATATCGATCAACACTCAAGGTTCAACGTTCAACGTTCAATCAGCGTTGAGGATAGCTCGGGTTCTAGGCCTGAAATTGGGTGTTTTTGGTCTTGGTCCAGCGTTGTGTGGCCTACAGCCATTTCAGATTCGCATTCTCACAGCATCGCCCCTCGCTCGAATGCTCCAGACTCGGCCCCTCTGTCCCACCTCTGTAACCTCTGCACAGAATCCCCTCCGCCTACGAACTCACACGGACTCGGGTCCGTACAACGCACACGCACTTTCTCTCCACTCGTCACTTCCCTTGCTCATCGGATCAGATTGACAATGGACACCACCCTCAAGCGGCTTGCAGGAAACTCGTAGGCAGACCACGCTTCCCTGCGCCATGTGCCACTTCTCCATTGACACCCCGTTCTCGTCCCATACCCGAATACACACTTCAACCTCTTGTCAGCGCATGCTGTGGAGAGTTCAAGAATGGAGAATGGGGGGGGTGGAAGATGAGGATGACATCAGGAAAAACTACATTGGTAAACTTAACACAATCGGGCCAATTTAACAGAAAACATGTTTTTTTAGCTCATTTATACATAATTGGTCATATCAACAGTAATTTTGATGTCAGTTTTCGCTTTCACATCAATTACGCAAATTATCAAAATCTTGTGACAACTGGTGCGAAAGTGTTGATAGGTTTTTACCAGGTGGGTGCACAGTAGTTCTGATTGCTTTGCAAGTATAGACAAAATATAACTACATAGTATCATCACCATCGCCATCGCCAATGCCACTGCTATGGTTGGTACGGGTACTGGGTTGAGGCAGGTTGATGGAGGGCTTGGTGGGTGTGCACAGGTTTGTCGAGTACCCGTACCCGCGTGGTGGACACTCCAGTGCGTCCAGTCGAACACATAGTCATACTGGTAACCCTCATGACCACGGGTACAGGTAACCCACGAATATGGGTATGGGTGAAGAGGGGTAAGGTGGCGGGTGGCGGGTCTGACGGGTTCACGCGAGTTTGACAGGTATTTACACTCACCCAGGTCAGCGACATCAGGGAGTCGTACACGCAATGGGCCCCTGTATTTGTATACCCATAGTACAAACTACAGAAATCCTACCACCTGCCATCACATGACCATCTCTGTCGTTGCTACCATCGTGGTCATCATCACCCGTCTTTGAAGGCATTGTCATTGTTGTCATTGTTGCAGTGGTCGTGAACCATGGTGGCCGTGGTTGTCGTGGATGCTGACTTGTGGCTGTGGTTGTGGTTGTGGTTGTGGTTGTCATGTTTGTCGTCGTGGGCATGTTGTGGTTGTCGCTGTTGCCTCACTGAGAGTTTGATGGCAGTAATCCAGGTGACTCCTGTGCCCGCTCACACATGCGCACCAAGTCCGGTACGGCCCACGACAGGCATATCCGGAGAAACCGACTTCGTCACAATGTTTCGCACATGGATGAACAAAGAACAGAAGGTTGTTGCTGCTGCCGTTGGTGCCGTGCCGCTCATATTGTGGGTCAACTTCACCCCACCATCACAATCGTGGCCACCTCCAAGTCGTCACCATTGTCATGTGGCTTTTGAGTGGTCAGGGTCCCATGTTAAGGCCAATAAAAATAGAATTAAGTTTAAAAAAAATGGGGTGGATCCAAAGAAAAACACTTAGCGTCTTGAGAGTTGCAGCATACTGTGAGAATGCTGAGACCAAATGTCACGGCACAGCCGGGACGTGACCCCGAAGATGACAAATACGACCCGCAACGCGAAAACAAAGTGCGCGTGGTGACGGCAGTGCTTGAATGCCTGCTGAAGTCATGGGAATACAAGATGGATCACGTGCAGATTAGTGTTGGGGAAGTTTGGTTTGGTTTGGTTTGGGCCAGTTTGGGCCAAACCGGAAACCGAACCATTTAATTTTTGCCAAACCGAAACCAAACCGGACCAAACCGGTTTAAACCACTCCAAACCGTTCCAAACTGTTTCAAACCGATTAAAAAAAGACATTTTAAATTGCTTCTTAATCGGTTTGGTTTGGTTCAAACCGAGTTCAAACCGAGTTCAAACCAGTTAATAGACCAAAAACATAAATATTTTCTTATAATAATAAATTTAACTGTCTGTTTTGGTTCAAACTCAGTTCAAACTCGGTTCAAACCAAGTTTGAAACCATTTATTGAGTGATTATTTAACAAATTTAAATAATTTTTGATAATTTTTCCTAATCAGTTTGGAATGGTTTGGTATCAGTTTGGGGGTCCCAAACCGCAAACCGAGCGGTTCGGTTTTTTTTTGGAATTTTCAAACCCAAACCGTTTAAACAGTTTGGGTTTGGGTTCAAACCGAGTTTGGATCGGTCTGAGACCGAACTTCCCCA
>JAKELK010000664.1:0-10254 GCA_021525775.1 Lactarius deliciosus | reverse complement strand
GTGGGACAGAGAGCGGCAGCGACAGCGCAGAGGACGGGAACGAGGTGCAGGCAGTGGCGGTGGCGGTAGCAGCAAAGATCCAGAGAGGGCGGCGAGGACGGTGACGAGGACGCGGTAAGGGCAGAGGATGGCAGAGGACGTAGAGTTGGTGGAAACCGGGAAGGGCGCAGAGAGCGGCGGCGACACAGATGGCGACACAGACGGCAGTGGAGAGGACATGGGCGATGGCGGCGGCGAGGACCTATGTAATGATTTAGTGAGATCTGCAGCTTATGAATATCCTGGCTAGGGATGAGAGAGTTGTGGTAGAGATGAGAGTAGGGCTTATGCTCCTCTCTCCGCAGATTCTGGTTATTATCCAGTTATTCTACGGTAATTTAGCGATTACATAATTGATTGGTCTGGCCTCGGGTTGTCCGTTCCGGCAACGTTCCGGGCTCGATCCCAACAACCTAGGTGGCAAAGGCACAGGTGGCAGCGGCGAGGACACAGAGAGGGTGGTGAGGATCAGCGAGGGCGCGGTGGACGGCGACAGCAATGATACAGAGGGCGGCGGCAGTGGTGCAGAGAGCAGCGACGAGGGCGCGGAGCGGCAGCGGCCAGAGGGCAGAGTGCGAGGGCGCGGAAGGCGGTGGCGAGGGTGCAGAGCAACAATAGGGTAAGGCGGGGCGGAACAGGGCGGGGCGGGAATAACACACAAACAGCAAGCGGTCGGCACGCAGACAGCGTGGACGGCGCGTAGAGGGCGCGCAGACAGCAAGCCAGTGTAGGCAGGGCAGAGCAAGCGGTGCGGCGCAAGCGAGAGGAACAGGAGGGAGGGAGCGAGGGAGGGAAGTAGCGACAGTCACAAGGGAAAGGGCAGTCAAGGAAGGGTACAGATACTCAGACTCAATCCCTTAAATGGGCTTGTCGAACATTGAACTGACTGAACAATATGAACATGGCCCTGCGAGCACGCAGCACGACTTTCATTCGTCTGGTTGAGCCTGATGAACAGCGCACATGAAGGGATGATACTCACAGTGACAGGGGGACTGTGGTGAGATATCAAAGGTGGCTGGAAGCAGCAACAGAGTGTAGTCAAGCAAGTGAAGCAGAGTTTGAGTCTGGCACACAACAGATGAGAACTGGTGTTTATACAACAGAGGGAGACATACCTGGCACACAACAGATGAGAACTGGTGTGGTGCCAGAGCGTACATGGTACTCTACTTATACTGCTACAGGGAGTGACGGTAGTAACACAGGTCACAGTAAATACAAGGAGCGTTGTTCTACAGAGGGACACAAAGGAGTGTGCAGAAGGAGAACAAAAGCGCAAAGAACAATAGAAGTCTAGACTGATGATATCATGGTGACATCACGATAAGGATAGAACAAAAGGAATGAGTACAAGGACGAAATACAATAGGAGTCCAGAGGAGTCCATGATGTCATTGTACAGTGATGTCATAGATAAGAAAGTCCGAGATTGTAAAGATCATAATAATCTAATCTACATAAGTCCAATATATCTTATCTAAAGCAGTCCGTTATCTGCGTGTCCATACGAGCCGCTAAGTGCGCGCGGGTCACTTATCAACAGAGCCAGTTCAGTTGACGTCTGCCTACCCAAAATGGTACGACATCCTGGCTCAGCCCAACTGGAGCCAGCTCGATTGGGATTGGGAATGGCTCAGCTCGGCTCGTCTTTTTTTGGTCGAGCCATGCTTAGCTGAGCCAAACTGAGCTGAGCCGAGACACGGCAGCACTAGATCATCATCAGATGAAAACATGAATGGTAAAATGCGGAGCGAAGGGTCTGGGATGTGACACACTGTACGTGGGCGTCAAATATATTTGTGGTGACGCCACCACTGGGTGGAGTACATCGTATATGGTGTGTGACCATTTTGGGTCCTTGGCCCTCAATCCAATCTTGCTGCACCCACCGAATCCGTCAATCAACTGGAAAGAGTCAAAACATGAATAAACTAGTACCCTGAACCATCCCTGATCGCTAAGGAACGCGTCTAAGACGCACAGGATTGTTGGGGTGTGAAGTGGCGCAGGTGAGTGCTCAGGCCTCCGCGGGGCGCGAGATGTCGTACGTAGGTCCGTGGTGGTCGCAGTTGCACCTGTGTCGAATGGCTAAGGCTGCGCGTAAGTGCGACGTGGTCTGGAAAGGGAACGACAGGCTACACTGAGCCCTGCTGGGCCAGGTGGTTGCAGGTGATCGTAAACGGCCGTGCACGCTTACGCAGGACGCGAAACTTCGCAGAGCTGGCCGACCTGGTCGGCAGCGCAGCGTATTTGAGTGGCTAATGCCGCACGCACGTGCGGCGAGGTCAGGAATAGAAACGGTGGGCTGCTTTGAGCACTGCTGGTCTGGGTGGTCAGAAATGGTCGCGCACGCTTCCGCGGGACGCGGAACTTCACTGAGGTGGTCGCCTCGGTCGGCGATGCGTCACGCTTGAGTTACTATGGCCGCACGCAAGTGCTGCACACTGGGGGAACGAGGGGAACGAGGGGGGGAACGTCGAAATGTGCGAAATGTGCAAAGCATCCTAAGGACGCTAAGGACAAAAATGGAAAGCACGCGAAATGATCGAAAGCGGAAAAGGTACGAAACGTACAAAGTGTACAAAGTGTACTAAGGATACTATGAGCATGCAAAGGCTTGAGTGCGCATATAGCACAGGATTCGGGGGTGTGAAACGGCGCAAGTGAGCGCGCAGGCCTCCGCGGGGTGCGATGTGTCGGAGGTAGATCCGTGGCGGTCACGGTCATGTCTCTGTCGAAGAGCTAAGGCTGCGTGCAAGTGCGGCGCGGTCGGGAACAGGGATGGTGGGGTACACTGGGCCCTGCTGGGTCAGGTGGTCGCAGGCGATCGCAGACGGTCGCGCACGCTTCCGCGCGATGCGAAACTTCTCAGAGGTGGCCACCTTAGTCTGCGACGCGTTGCGCTCGAGTTGCTAAGGCCGCGCAAGGGTGCAGCAAGGTCGGGAATAGGGACAGTGGGCTGCATGGAGCCCTGCTGGTGTTACGTTCCTTCCGGACGTCTGCCAGGTCACGTGACCTCGTCGCCTGTTCGCTTCGTCCAAGGGAATTCGCCGTCCAAGGACCCAAGTCAATCGTCGAATAATAGAAGTCGGCGGGGGTAAGCACGACTTATAGCGGAACACGTAGTGGGCGATAACTCCAGCACACTCGCAACAAGGACAAAGGAAGGGATGAGACAGTGAGGAATCAAGCTGTTATACACTCTGTGCCCTAAGAACCAACTCCGGCGAAGGGGAAGGTATTACACAAGATATCAAAGCTAAGGACTATAACGCGTCCAAAGCCCTCTACTTATACTACAGAGGGGGAGCTTTCAAGCTCAGCCCGAATCCGAAACCCTAATACATAGCCGCGAATCCTAATACGAGAAGCCAACGGCGTAAGGCCCTCATGGCATGAGTCAGAGATAAGCGATAGGAGATAAGGGCCTAGAGGCGCCCCACATCCAAGTCCACAGCCGGATCACATCCGGACTCACAATCACAAGCCAAACCCAGGCACAAGCTCATCTGGGCTCTTCCGGACTCTTCTTCGATCTTCCAAGGCAGGTCACGTGCCGGGATCACGTGACGGCCGATGTGGGATCCCTATTCCCAGGGTTCTTGGTAGCGCGTGGACGGTTGAGGGGCGTAAGAGCTCACCGCGCGTGCCGTCTGCACGTGATCCGTCTCGTATTCCCACGCTTCGAGCAGGCGCTCGAGCACTGCCGTCGCCGCGCGCACTTCGTTCTCGCGCTGCGGGTCGTAATCGTCGTCTTCCGGGCCGCGTCCCGGCTGCGCCGTGACAGCTGGTCTGTGTAGTCACGGGTAGTCGGAAATGGTCGCGCACGCTTCCGCGCGACACGAAAACTTGCAGAGGTGGCCACCATGGCCGGCGACACATCGCGCTTGAGTCACTAAGGCCGCGCGTGGGTGCGGCACGCTGGGGGAACGCGAGGGGGCGAGTCGGAATTGCGTGAAGGGGACCTATAACCAAAAGCGGAAAGCGTTCGATGATGAACAGTACACATGTAGGACATACTCACAGTGACAAAGTAGACTGTGGTGAGATATGAGGGTGGTACTTGAAGCAGCAACAGAGATGATCTAGCAAGTGAAGCAGATGGTGGTCTGGCACACAACAGATGAGAACTGGTGTTTTATACAACAGAGGGAGACATACCTGGCACACAACAGATGAGAACTGGTGTGGTGCCAGAGCGTACATGGTACTCTACTTATACTGCTACAGGGGGTGACCGTGGTAACAGAGGTCACAGTAAATACAAGGCGCATTGTTCTACAAGAAGACAAAAGGAATGTGCTGTTCTGGAGAACAAGGCGTATAGAACAATAAAAGTCCAGACTATGATATCATAGTGACATCACAATAAAGATAAGGAAACAAAGGGAAATACAAAGACAATAGTACAAGGACGGTCTAGAGAAGTCCATGATGTCATGTACATGTGATGTCATGGATAAGAGAATACAATAAGTCCGAGATTGTAATGATCATAATGATCTAATCTACATGTCCTGTATATCTAATCTAAAGCAGTCCGTTATCTGCGTGTCCATACGAGCCGCTAAGTGCGCGCGGGTCACTTATCAACATCTCCCCGTGATCAGCAATCTAGGATTAGCACAAGCCCATGTCTACATTGTGTTGTTGGAGCAGGGTGCGCGCGAGCGACTTGGTAAAGCCGTCTGCAACCATTTCCAGAGTAGGGGTTCTAATAAGAGTGATGGTCCTCTTTTCGATGTACTCCCTAATGACATGATGCCTAATGGCAATGTGCTTCGATCGCCTCCCAGTGACAGGGTTCAGGGCCAAGTCAATGGCACCCTTGTTGTCACCATGCAGTGGGATGGGGTCGTCGACCTCGTACCCGAGTTCCAAAAGGAAGCTCTGATACCAAGCGGCTTGGTTGGCCGCATCGGTCATGGCCATGTATTCCGCCTCTGTAGTGTTTTGGGCCACTGTCTTTTGCTTTCGCGAGGACCAGCTTATTGCACCATTGGCTAAAAGGAACACATAACCCGAAGTGGAGTGTCTGTCATCAACCTGGTCACCCAGAGAAGAGTCAGAGTAGCCAACAAGGCCGTCTCCACTGGCGCCATCGTAGACTATCCGCATATCCACAGTGCCTGCTAAGTAAGCCAGGACATATTGTGCAAGTCGCAGATGTTGGGGGGAAGGGTTCGCTGCGTACTGCGCCAGACGTGACACAGCGAAGGAAATGTCCGGTCTAGTACCAATCTGAACGTACAGCAGACTACCAATGAGTGACTGGTAGTGCGTAATGTCAGAGGCAGTAGCCTGACCCGTATATTTATGAAGGTGCTCGTCAGCACCAGCGGGCAAGGGTGTGGAGTGTGGAGTGGCATCAGTCAGGCCGAAGCGTTCAAGGACATCCTTGACATAGCCAGACTGGTCTATTTCGATGCGTCTAAGGGAGCGGTCGCGCACAATGCGCATACCAAGATATGACTCTATCTCCCCGAGATCTGTCATCTCATAGCGCTCAGAAAGATCTGACTTGAGATGCTTGATTCTCTCCAGAGAAGCACCCAGAATAGTGATGTCGTCAACGTAAACGATAATGAAGAGTGGTCCATCCCCCTCTCGTTGAGGCAACACATATACGCCGGCATCGGCAAACGTCCATTTAAAGCCGAGTGCTTGTAGCACTCCATGGAATTGCAAGTTCCATGCACGGGAGGCTTGTTTGAGACCATATATCGCCTTAACTAGGCGACACACCTTCGTCTCTGCACCAGTGGTGATGAACCCTTGTGGTTGCTCCATATAAATCTCCTCGTCAAGCACGCCATTGAGGAACGCAGACTTGACATCCATCTGATGGATGTGCCAGTCCTCCAGCGCGGCCAACGCCAGAAGTAATCTCAGCGACTCGAATCGTGCGACGGGAGAGAAGGTTTCATCAAAATCTATGCCAGGGATTTGCGTAAACCCCTTAGCCACCAAGCGAGCTCTGTAGCGGCCATCCGCCTTGAGCTTGAAGACCCATTTGGATTTTACTGCCTTGCGATTAGGCGGGAGATCTACTAACTCCCATGTGCCATTCTTGGCGAGCGCATCCATTTCATACTGACACGCCGTTGTCCACTCACCTGCATCCACAGACCGCATGGCCTCTGCATAGGATGCAGGATCTCTTCCCACATAAGCTGCAGCTAACAGCTCTGCGAACCCCAACCGTCTACCACGTGTGGCCACATTATCCGCTGTGAAATAGCGGGGATTGGGCACTGGTGCACGGGCAGAGCGTCTTGGTGCATTGTCCATCTCACGCAACAGCTGACTACGCTGTGCGCGGTCCTCAAAGCCACCAGGCATGTCTGGTGAGGGAGGAGGGACATTGCGCATAATGCGCGTTGCACTTTGACGCGGTGGTGGAGAGGTCAGAGGGGGCTGTTCACGCTTAGGTGTGACAGGAAGAGTGGGTGGGGCAGGTGGTGGTGGCGTGTGCGGGCGCTCTTGTGTGGGGTCTAAAATGTCTTCGACATCCTCCTCACTACTGTCAGAGTGTGTAGGGGAGGGTGCTCGCTGTGGTGGTAACGCCGACGTGCTAGGTACGGCAATTACTGGTGTAGGTAGTGGTGGTGAGGCCACTTGAGAAGGTGGTGGGTGTGTCTCAGCACCCTGGAGGGACGGGAAGCTGCTCTCGTCGAATGTCACATCCCTGGACAAACGGACAGAGCGGGTTTGGCGGTCCCAGAGCTTATAGCCCTTAGATTCAGGCTCAAACCCAATAAGCGTGACTTCAATAGCCTTCGCATCCAGTTTGCGACGCTTATCAGCGGGTACGTGCATGTACCCCTTGCATCCGAAGATGCGCAAGTGTGAGACATCTGGTACTTTGCCAGAGTACCAGAGCTCATAAGGTGTGCGCCACTTAAGCGTACGGGTGGGAGAGCGGTTATAGATGTGTACCGCAGTGCTCATTGCATGCTCCCAGAAGCCTTTAGACATGCCTGCTGTGTGTAGCATGGCCATTGCCTTATCCGTAATGGTGCGGTTAAACCGCTCGGCTTTCCCGTTTGACTGTGGTGAACCTGGCATCGTAAGGTGATGCTCTATCCCTCTCTGCTTGAGAATGTCCTGTACTTGGCTCGCCATGTACTCGCCTCCACGGTCAGAGTGGAGTGCGCGCAGTTTATGGGACGTCTGGGTTTCACCCCAGGCCAAATACATCTGCAGCGCTTTCACAAACTGATCCTTCGACTTAATAAAGTACACCACTGCATGCTTGGAGTGGTCGTCTATGAAGGTGGCGGTGTACGCGGAGCCTTGTAGGGACTGAGTTTGCATTGGACCGGCGAGGTCACTGTGTACAATCTCAAAGATACGGGTTGTCCTTTTGGTGGAGGACGCAGAGAAAGGTTGGCGAGTGGATTTACCCAACTCGCACCCACGACACACAGCAGTATGCGTGGTAGAGCTGTCAATGTCCATGCCAGTAGTGGCAGAGGGACCGTACGACTTGAGAGCAGCAGAGGAGATGTGTCCCATGCGCTGATGCCAGATATCAAGAGTGGTGGCAGCACTTTTGATGTGAGCATTGAGGCCAATGCTTGAAGCGTCCAACCAGTAAAGGTTGTCCTCCAAGTAGCCAATAGCTACACATTGCTTTTTGACAGAGATTTTAAAGGAGCCACTGTCAAAGGCCACTTCCGCACCCTTTTGTGCTAAGGCACGCGTCGACAAGAAGCGTGTCTTCACCTGTGGAAGGTGTAGCACATTACTGAGGGTGATGGGAAGGCCCTGGCTCGTAGTGAAGACGACGGAGCCTACACCAACTTGGTCGATTGTGGACTTGTCCCCAAGGCGCACAGCACCTTTGCACGGGGTGTAGTCCTTGAAGTCGGACCGATGTGGTGTGATGTGGTGTGTAGCACCACTGTCCATCATCCAACGCACACGCAAGGCAGCATACAAGGCAACTCCAACTGTATTGTCCGCCCAGTTAATGGCGGGCTCATCATCAACCTCCTTAATGGAGGCGGTGGTAGGTACTAGTACATGGGAGTTGGCAGCCTTGTTGCCTGTGTCTTTCAATTTCCCCGCAGCTTCATCCTTCTTCCTCTGCCTGCAGTCAGGCTTGATGTGCCCCTTTTTGTTACAGTAGTGGCAGGTAAGTTGAGAATGGTCTCTCTTCTTACGTGGGCCACTGCTGGTGGGCCTAATGGGGGCAGCCTTGTTAAGGGAGGAGCCAGAGGGGCCAGTACGACGCGCCTCCTCAGAAACAATGCGCGCAATTATTTCAGCGTGCTTGAGCTTCGAGGGTGTGCCACTGGCGAGGATGGTGGATGCCAGAACCTCATAGGAGGCTGGCAGGGCGTGGAGGAGAATGAGACAGAATTGGGTGTCAGTGACACCCATCTGCGCGTTGGTGAGGCCGACCCGCAGCTCATTGAGCTTGGCCAACTGAGAGGCCATGGGCGCGGAGTCGTCGAGGCGGGCTTGGGTGAGTTGGATCCACAAATTAAATATGGTGGTGCTGCCGCTAGCACCAGCATAGACATCCTTCAGCTTGTCCCACTTTGACTTGAAGGTGGGATAGGACAGGGGGTCGGCAACGAGGGAGTAGACGTCGGGTTTGAGGTAAAGGCGGAGGTACGCCTTTGCCCGATGCTGGACAGAGTCCCACTCATCAGAAGTGACTCCAGTGGGGGGAACCTGGAGGTAGAACACATCCTCCGCTTCATGCAGCGTGAGGATTGCCTCCAAGGTCCCAGACCACTCGTTCCAGTTTGACCCGTCAAACCTGCTGAGGTGGATGCCTGAGGGCATGCCAAAGGAGTTGCCATAGGCATTGGCGATGCGTGAGGAGGGTGTGGACCCAGTTGGAAAAGGGGGGAGTGAGCCCCCTGCTGTGGCGCCTGCAGCCGCACCGGTGGCACCAGTGGGCGAGGCAGCGCAAGATGATTGGCCAGACATAGGGATGATTTATCTATCGCCGAGGAGCAGTCAGCGATAGTGCTTCATAATAGTTGCAAGATAGGGGGGTAGACACTCCTGTCTGTGAATCTGTAAGGCCAGAACACTAACGCGTCCTGCCTCCTGTGGTATGCCAGTGATACAAGGGCTAGGCCCAGGTTGGAAGATCCCTTTGCCATACTAGGAGCCAGCTGCCAGCCAGGATGTGTCTAAGACACGGCTCACTAGTTTGCGTCAGGGGGAGTATGATATGGTGTCTTTCAGAGCCCAAGGCTGTCTACCTCAGCCTTCTCGGCCTGTTGGTTGCCTCATCGCCACAAGTGGCTTCACTGAATCCTTTCCCATTGCCGCTACAAGGCAGGAGTCTGGTTGCAGAACACCATAAGGTGAACACCCCCCAGAGTCTGAACCAGGTTTTACACTCCCATGGTGAGGAGATCCTGCGCCCAGTGTGGAGCACCAGAGACAGCTGGCGCTAAGCTCCACAATACACAGCCCAGTGGGCCATGCACACCTGGATATGGATTAAGGGGCTACCAGATCCAATCTCCTTGCGCATAGCGCAGGGGCTAGGAAAACAGTGGGGGTGAAAGTAGGACTACTGGGCAGTACATAAACAGGAGGTTCCTCAGCAGTGACAACTGATGCCTCAGTGTCCACTGCCTTGGGCAAGGCTGGTGAGGCCCCAGACAGACCTTGACCTGGTGTGTGATCCTAAGAACACAGTGACCAGCCAAGTGGAGTGGCTTGGGCACCAGGGCCCATAACCTGATGAACAGTACACATGTAGGACATACTCACAGTGACAAAGTAGACTGTGGTGAGATATGAGGGTGGTACTTGAAGCAGCAACAGAGATGATCTAGCAAGTGAAGCAGATGGTGGTCTGGCACACAACAGATGAGAACTGGTGTGGTGCCAGAGCGTACATGGTACTCTACTTATACTGCTACAGGGGGTGACCGTGGTAACAGAGGTCACAGTAAATACAAGGCGCATTGTTCTACAAGAAGACAAAAGGAATGTGCTGTTCTGGAGAACAAGGCGTATAGAACAATAAAAGTCCAGACTATGATATCATAGTGACATCACAATAAAGATAAGGAAACAAAGGGAAATACAAAGACAATAGTACAAGGACGGTCTAGAGAAGTCCATGATGTCATGTACATGTGATGTCATGGATAAGAGAATACAATAAGTCCGAGATTGTAATGATCATAATGATCTAATCTACATGTCCTGTATATCTAATCTAAAGCAGTC